>OU896707.1:0-600000 GCA_918026855.4 Phaedon cochleariae | reverse complement strand
CATTTTCCAGAGGAACGTGGCTCTGATATTTCCTTGGGTATTGGCAACTCTGTACGGCCTCTACTACAACCACTACAGAAGCCTTTCGAGGATGATGAAAATTTTGAAGCACGTTCGACACACCACAGCTTTGCCATGGGTAGCCCTATCCACGACAGCTTTAGGACTCGGTGAGATTAATATACAAGGTGTTCTCATGAACAAGTTGTGAAAATTCATATTGAAGTTAAAATTATTAATAGTTTTTCATGCATGAGCTTACACAGTGCCGAAATTCAGTCTGACAATTTCAGGATAATAATTGATACTTACCTATTGAGGTTATTGAGTACTTATTCTTGATGGTTGTCATGATATCACCTACCCAGCAAATACATTTACTTCACAGAGATATCGCAGCAATGTAACCTAACCTGACCTGCGATATCGCATTCTATGTCGTATAGACGTCGCTGCGATGTCAGAGGGATGTTATTTTGCCCCACTCAAGTTTCATCTATGCGACGTCCTTGCGATAAGTTGTCTGCGATATAACAGCGATATATTTTTTGCATATGTTATTGCGATATGTTATTTGTGATGGAAAAGCGTTGTTTGCAATAAAACTACGATGTGATGCCAGATGACATCGCAGTGAAACGATAAAAAAGTTTCTTCAAACATGGTGTGATAAAAGGTACACCAACTTCTGATGATATCAAATATTGATTATGTGTTGTTGTGACTGGTTGGTGGTCTCTATCAGAATGAGATATGTTATGATATGTATTTGTAACGAACATTATCTTGTCTGTGACGGCGAGATGTAAGCAAATTACGAATAGTTTGATAGCAATGTAACGAATATTTGCGAATTTAGCTTCACTTTGATAAGAAACGTATATTCATGTATTCTTTTTTCACCGAACAAGTAACAAATTTTCGAAAAATTCTCGCATAAGAGTTTGCTTCTGGACATCGGAGCGATAGAACATTCATGATATTGCAGTGTTACCTCATCGCGACATCTCAGAGATATTATGTAGCAGATGTGTTTGCTAATGAACATCGCAGCGATGGAACGTTTATGATATTCCAGTAGCGTACCAGTATCGATATTGATGGTGAATATTATATTGTACGTTGTTAGTTTTTCTAAGTTTCATAGTTTAATTAGATCGAACAACAATTGGAAATATAGTTTTCTTGTCTCTTGTGTTGCTTTTGTATCTCGCTTAGTTTTTGAGGAAGCAATAAAAATAAGATTTGACTACTACCCAGTCAACACATCTATGAAATGACATATCTGAGATGTCGTGTTTAGGTAACAGTGCGATATCACGAAATTTCCATCGCTGGGATATAGCAAACACATCTGCGACATGACATATCTGAGATGTCGCGATGAGAACACTGCAATATCACGAATGTTCTATCGCTACGATGAACAGAACCAAATACATCTGCGACATGACATCTCTGAGATGTATCGATTAAGCAGAACTGCGATATCACGAATTTTGCATCGCTGCGATGTACAGAAGCAAACTCTTATGCGAGAATTTTTCAAAAATTTGTTATTTAGATTCTTGTTCGGTGAAAAAAAGAATACATGTATATACGTTTCTCATCAAAGTGGAGCTGAATTCGCAAATATTCGTTACATTGCTATCAAACTATTTTTGGTTTGCTTAAATCTCACCGTCAAACACAACATAATGTTGGATACAAATACATATCATAACATATCTCATTCTGATAGAGATTCATAGGTACCAAGGATAGCGCAGAGAAGACACAAGGGACCACCAATCGGTCACAACAACACAATCAATAGTCATCAGAAGTCAGTGGTGTACCAATTATCACACCATGTTTGAGGAAACTTCTTTTTGCTTTAAAACACACCACTTTTCCATTACAAATAACATATCGCAATAACGTTGCATAACATATATCGCTATTATATCGCAGAGTACTTATCGCAGCGACGTCGCATCGATGAAACTTGAGTGGGACAAAAGAACAACCCTCTGATATCGGAGCGACGTCTATGCGACATAAAATGCGATATCGCAGGTCACAATTGTTACATCGCTGCAATTTCTCTGTGATGTGACTGTGTTTGCTGAGCTATTATAATAGTTCACCAATCCACTATCTATATTATGAAAAGTCTTGAAAGAACCTTATTACATGAACTCAAGTATCACAATTTATAACACATTTAATTATACTCTTGAAATACACGTCGAAAAACATTTAGATATGTTAGTGAAAAACGACGGTTAATTAAATAAACAACATTTAGGTTAAGTTAGGTTCGTAGTCCAGCTATTTTCCACCGTTGTCAAGTTCACAAAATAGTCTGGATTTTCATGAAATCTCCAACGATAGAATGAGAATGACGCATTTTCAGTCCATTAGCTGAAATTTGGTTTCATTAACAAGGTGAATGAACTGTTCTGTTATCTTTAGGGATAGATAATGAGTATAAAATCCTTTCGATTGAAATTTCGATCTCATCAGGACTTTTTGGTACATTTGACACCATCGCATGATATATTATACCTTGCTCTTGGTTATAGTGACAATAAACTTATTGAGCACAATACTTGAAATAATTGTGGGTAGATAGGTACCTACTAAGATCTGTATGCAAACGATTAAGGGTTAAAAATAGATATTTAATTCACTCACTGCTAAATACAATTCCATATACCATGTTTATGTATTATGTGACGCAAATTCTTTTTTTTTTTTTTTCAGTACTGAGAGTTATTCTGATAATGAGGATTCTACAGCTATCAGCAAATTTATGGTACCGAAAAAAATTGGAGAAAGAGCTGTACGACACCTTAAACTAAGGAGGAACTAATCAAAATGAGTACACATGTGAAAAATTATTAATAGTATAAAACTCACACCAATACATCACAAGTCTAAACAAAATGAGAAAATTCTCCTTGAGAACTAAATACTCAACATCAAGTTTAAAATCTTAATTTGTACATATTTATTCGATCGAACATTAAAAAAGTGTTTTACTGATTGACTTTCTTATTGGGGTTAGCTTCAGATATGTCTTTTTCGTCAGTAATGTCATCTGCTTTTCGTTTTCTTTTCACAAGATGCGAAATATTCGTGACAGGTTTGGATTCTACCGCGCTCGAAGAAGTTGAGGCTCCATCAGAAGTTTTCCCTTCAGTTACCGCAGATACAATTTTTTTCAGCGCCTAAAAATGGAAATGGTGAATCACTATCACTCGCTCATGGCAAAAGTTCGATTTTGTTGTTGTAATAAGTGTCCTTCAACCAGAAGTAGACAATTTCTAATTTTCGCAACAAGGTGGAAAAAATTCAACAAGAATTCATTGCTCACTGTGAAAACCTGTGTAAATTCGAAATCCCGTGTATCAGAATATTTATTTGGTGGCAGGAAAACTCTATACTGAATGATGATGATTGTGGCAACTTTTCAACTTAAGTTTACCTGTTTGACAAATGACAGGAGTGACTTCAAGTGATTTTTTCATTTTAAATTAAACCCCATATATTTTTCATAATTTCTTATTCGTCCTGAAATTCTCCATACAATAAGAATGACAAGAAGATGGCTGTTAATTCGACATATTGATACTTAATCTGAAGTATTTTCTTCAGGTTAGATCGATTTCATTCTCAAAAGTAAGATGGGAATATTATATTTATAATTTTGCAAAAAAAAAAGAGAATTGTTGACTTCATCAATGAAAAAATATGGGTTTGACTTGAATCAATTTGGTTTTCAAGAGAAGAGTGGTGGAGAGAAGTTATGTAGTAGCTATTTTTATGGACCTAAAAAAAGCATTTGACACAGTTGACCACAATATTCTCCTGAAAAGCCTTGATTCAATGGGCATCAGAGGTATTGGAAACAATCTCTTGAAAAAATATTTAGAAAAAGGACTATCAGTATTAAAATCAATAATTGTGACTCTGAAATACTATATATGAACAAACAAAGGAGTTCCCCAAGGATCAGTGTTGGGCCCAATTCTGTATCTTTTATACATTCAAAACATTTCAAAAATAAATTTAATAGGAAACTATGCCATATATGCAGATGACACAGTACTTTTATTTGAAAACAAAAACCTTGTAATTTTAGAAAACAACATAAATGAGGATTTGAAGAAAATGGAGGAATGGCTATACTCCAATCTTCTTTTCCTTAATTCTAATAAGACCCAATATATAATTTTCCATTGAAGAAATGAACAAAATATTGATTTGGATATTAGAATGAAAAATGAAAGATTGAAACAAACTGCCTATACCAAATATTTGGATTGATGAAAAGTTAACATGGGACAAGCATATTGGCATGCTCAAAGAAAAAATTTCTCCCATAGTTGGTGCCCTAAGATGTCCAAAATATACCAAATACCGTTCTATACTCTCACATCCTTAGTTAAATGAACTATCTCATAAATATGTGGGGTTCATGTCAGAAGAATGATTTCAACAAAATATCTGTACTATATAAAAAAGCATTAAAAGTACTGTATCAACTTTATAAAGAAACAAATTCATTTTCTTTGGAAGAGCACTGTCTGATAAATACTTTCAAAATTTCTTTTGATATTATCAACAAACACCTCAAATCTAACTTCATATTGGCAAGGAATTCTCGAATCCAACATCATACTAGACAATATGACTTGTTTCATCTTGATGCTGCTAATTCTACACTTGGCCAAAAAAAGTTTACTCACGGAGCTATCTCAAAATTCAATAAAGTACCTGATGATACCGGGTGACCAGTTATATTCTGACCCATTTCAACTGCTCATATCTCCGAAACTATTCAAATTATCGTTGTGCGGTTTGGACTTCTCTATTTTGATATTCTTCAAGTTTTTTGACTGGTCCACCTTCTCACCTGAACTTCCGGTTCTACCGGAAACAAACAAGCCATTATTCAGGTATAGGGCAACTTTGATAACATTGCATAATCTCATTAAACCATTCACAAGCAGTAGTTGTTTCAAAGAGTTATAACTCTGATAGTTTTCTAGGAGAACATAACTTGTAATACAGTATAGATAGAGAAAAGACCAATCTTTCTGAATGTGCAAAAATATACAGGGTAATTCAATGAAATAAAAAAGTTGCCCTATACCTGGATTATTGCTTGTTTGTTTCCGGTAGAACCGGAAGTTCAAGTGAGAAGATGAACACGTCAAAAAAAAAACTTGAAAAACATCAAAATAGACTAGTCCAAACCGCACAACGATAACTTGAATGGTTTCAGAGATATGAGCATTTGAAATGGGTCAGAATATAACTGGTCACCCGGTATCAGAAGTTGCACAAATATCACCCAATCCAAAATTGAAGTCAAGAAACATTATCCTCTTGCAAAGAGAAAATCAAACCTGAGTGAATGATTTCTCATTCACTAATTTATTTCATCATGTCATAATGTACTTTTCATGAGCTTTTTGTTTCATTATTATTATTTTTGAATTTGTTGTTTATTTCAATAATTATAATTTAATTTAATAACGCATGAATAATCTCATACCAGAATCATGTTCTTTCAATTTCATGGCTACAGCCACCGTGTATTTTTTGATAAAATACAATTAACTCAACAAGCAAATGCCACCTTGTGATGATACACGGTGGAAATCCCAAAGTTGAAAAATCTCGATTTTGAACAGCCTATACAGGGTAACTCACGGTCGATGGTACGATAGACGTTTAACGTTTATGGAGAACAGGACATAGGATCATTCTGAAATTTTGGTTACTCACGTAGTTGCTCTTGGTCTATCGATCTAAAATATTTTCAGCTCTGCGGCGTTGCCGCTTCTATCGAAAAGTAGCAACAACTTTGTTATTTTAAATGGAACACCCTGTATTTTATTGCATTTTCAGATTCTCTCTGAAGAGCTGATTTCATCGATGTATCACACTTGGGGTCTAGCGGAAATGATTACAGAGATATAGGGTGTGAAAAATCGACATTTCTCAACTTTATGAATTTTTTTTTGTCGAAACTATTCATTATTGGTCAAAACGGCTCACATGACCCTATCTCAACTTTTGATCAACTATCTACTGACATTTAATTGAAACAAAAACAGGGTCGTGCAGAATTCAGAATCTTGATCACCCGGTATATGTCCCAATTAAATATCAGTTGATAGTTAATCAAAAGTTGAGATAGGGACATGTAAGCCGTTTTGACCAATAATGAATAGTTTCGACAAAAAAAATTCCTAAAGTTGAAAAATGACGATTTTTCACACCCTATATCTCTGTTATCATTTCCGCTACACCCCAAGTGTGATACATCAATGGAATCAGCTCTTCAGAGAGAATCTGAAAATGCAATAAAATACAGGGTGTTCCATTCAAAAGAACAAAGTTGTTGCTACTTTTCGATAGAAGCGGCAACGCCGCAGAGCTGAAAATATTTTAGATCGATAGACCAAGAGCAACTACGTGAGTAACCAAAATTTCAAAATGATCCTATGTCCCGTTCTCCATAAACGTCTAACGTACCATCGACCGTGAGTTACCCTGTATATCTGTAATCATTCCTGCTTCAAGTGTGATACATTGATGAAAGCAGCTCTTCAGAGAGAATATAAAAATGCAATGAGATACAGGGTGTTCCATTTGAAAATCGAAAGTTGATGCCCGTTACACTTCAAGGTTTCAACTTTGGAATATAATTGCCTGAAAAATGTATCTCCCGCCATATTGAAATGGACCTATCCGAGCGGGTTTTCATCAATAGCAACACAACGGAAAAAATTTGGGTGGATCGTCTTCGATAGCTTATGCCAAAAAAAAAAACTATGGACATTGCCTATCTGGCTGGGATTCAAAAAATAACCAAGTACCTAAGAAGAATGCAAAATTTTATTAAAAAAATAATAGTACCGATTCACAATTACAAAATTATAAATAAAGCAAAAAAGCATAAACCTTCAGTCTCAATAAACAATATCACAAAGGTACAAACATCAAATAGTAACTTTTTCCAAAGCCGCCTCAATGGTGGGTTTTCTTTTGACCTCCAATACATTCACGTTAGTCGAGCGAGCGCTATCGAAACTCGGTTTGCTCACGAAGTTTTTAATAGTCGTTCTAATATCACACTGACATACCTCTGCCTTGTAGCTCTTCATATCCGCGATCTTCTCCTCAATATCCGGAATCAAGCTCTGAATATCCTTAAGCTCGTCCTCCGCTTCATCCTTCTTATCTTCCAGCTTCTCCAGGTGCGCTATCCTGTTTCTCAGGTGATCCAGAGAGCCCTGGAAACTCTGGACGGCTTCTTCTATCTCGGAGTTGGTGGCGTATGCAACTCCTAGCTTGTAGAAAGTTTCGGCTATGGTGCGACTATCCGGACCGAAAAGCTGCTTCTGAATTTCGAGGCCTTCTTTGATGTCGTTGACTGCTGATTCGAAGTTTTCGCTTTCCAGAGATATTTCCCCGAGGACTGTTAGGGTTTCGGCTAGGTTTTTTTTGCCGTCGTCTCCGAGCTTCTGGAAGATTTTTTTGGCTAGTTCGAGGACTTCCCAGGCTACTTGGAGGTCGGTGGGTTCTTCTTCTGTGTCTGGCTTTTCCTCTGGCTTGTCAGAACCTGAAACAGCAATGACATGATTTTTTTCAACAACACACTTGTATCAGTTTGACCTGTTGGGCGCCAAATCAATTAGAGAATCAAATGACATAATCAAATGAAGAAACATGGCATGTGTATGACTATTAATAATAGATTGTTTCATTAGGATCAAAAGTCACTTTTGATCCCAATGAAACATGCTATTTTTTCTGCAACCGAAACAATGAACTCAGATGAATATTATGTGAAGTAACCACCAATGCTGTGCCATATGTATGCAATGCAACAAATAATCCGTGTGGTGAGAATATTCTACCTGCATTAACAGCAGGTTTATTCAATTTTCAAGGATGTTCGAATTGCAGTTTCAATATAAATACAACCACACAGTGACATATTTGGGAATGGACCAGGTGCTCTAATGGCAAATGCCGCGCCAGTGCCAGGTATAGAAACAAGTGAGGTACGTAGTTTTTGAAAGATGTAGTTTTCATTAGTTATTGGATTCAAGTATAGAGGTCAGATAATTTATACGACGCTATAAAAGCAGATGATATTTTATCATTGCTCATGTAAGATGGCAGTAGAGGCCATGGCACCATATCATGAGCATATTTCTATATTGAAACTATCATTGGGCACCAATGATGTGTATACGACGCTATGAAAGTTCAGAGAACTGGAATTTTTCGTACAAACTACGTACTTAGCCCGTACCTAGTTTATTGGCGAAAAAAAAAGACAGTCGAGTGAGCTCGGTACGTAGTTAATGGGAAAAAAAATCAAGACAGTCGAGTGTCCTTTTTTTTACTTTCTTTGTTTCTTGTTTCGTTTTCTATTGGCAAGTGATTATCTAGGAACTTGTAAATTTTTTAGTTTTTTCATCGTATCTCCCGAACTATTAAATTCAGAAAAAAATGTTATGAGGATTTTTTGTGGATTTTATCAAAAGGAATAATTTTGGTTCTATAACATTTTCAGATATTTTCAGTTGTTTTCGAGATATTTGGAATTATCTGAGAATAAAATTTTCAACACTTTTGTTCCATCTTCCAATCAACAAAATGAAAAAATATTCCATGCCTCAGTGGAGGTAGATGAGCTTCATCTATCGATAATCTATGTTTTTCAATATATCTTCATAGTACCCTATGGGTCGTTAAAATTTTTTTTTTCATATTTTTCACTTTATTTCCTGTACTATTGGGTTTACAGAAAAAATTATGGAAAATGATTTGTAGGGAATGTTCCAGTGGATAAAATTGCACTCCTGATAATTTTCGATTTTTCCATTTGTTTTCGATATATATTGAATTAAAAGGATTTCAAATTTTGATGTTTGGGTTTTCATTTGTTTTTCCAGTTTCCGATGGATGCACGAAAAAATGATTGAATGATAATTTGTTGCGTCATCAAAGAGGCATACGGTGCATTTCTCAAATTTGGATTTAGTCTATTTGTTCACGAGATATGTCGTTTTAAAGCGAACCGTGTTTTTCGGAAAATCTCCTTGAAAAACCCACTTGGAATTTTCCGACCCTGCTCAATTTCAATAGGCTTCGTCTCTTCCTGATAGAGTTTTTTTTCACAAAAAATGAAATCGATCGGACCACTTTTGCGATTTGTAGAGTGATTACAAGGAACTTCCGGTGAAAAATCGAAAAAACCCGGAAAAACCACCTTAGAGTTTTCCGATTTCCTTCATATTTTAATGACATAATATTGTTTTGAGTACAATAAGATGGCAAAATTTCAAGTCGATATGTCAAAGGGTTCCGGAGATATATCGATTTATGATTAACACAGAGTACAGACAGACAGACAGACAGACCACACACAAAAACCAAAGTTGCTAAAAATTCGATGGGGATCATTTTCTCCAAAGCAACTATACCTCTATCTCGCTTAGTTTCCGAGATAGCATTTTTGGCACGGCCGTAGTATACTCCACTATGTATAGCGTCGTATAACAAGTGAGGTACGTAGTTTTTGAAAGGTATCAGATTAGTATAGATGTAGTTTTCATTAGGTATTAGATTAGTATAGGGGTCAGATAATTTATACGACGCTATAAAAGCAGATGATATTTTATCATTGCTCATGTAAGATGGAAGTAGAGGAGCATATTTTTATATTGAAACTATCATTGGGCACCAAAGATGTGTATACGACGCTATGAAAGTTCAGAGAACTGGAGATTTTTCCCACAAACTACGTACTTAGCCCACTCGACTGTCTTGGTTTTTCCACACAAACTACGTACCTAGCCCACTCGACTGCCAATAGGGACTGAAAAAACAAAAACAAAAGAAAGTTAAAACTTTGCCAACATATTTCTTCTTTGTAGGAAATCAAGACAGTCGAGTGAGCTAGGTACGTAGTTTATGGGCAAAAAATTAAAACAGTCGAGTGAGCTAGGTACCTAGTTTATTGGCGAAAAATAAAGACAGTCGAGGGAGCTAGGTAAGTAGTTTATGGGAAAAAATCAAGACAGTCGAGTGTGCTTTTTTTACTTTCTTTTGTTTTTTGTTTCCTTTTCTATAAGAAAGTGATTATCTAGGAACTTGTAAATTTTTTAGTTTTTTCATCGTATCTCCCGAACTATTGAATTCAGAGAAAAATGTTATGAGGATTTTTTGTAGATTCTATCAAAAGGAATAATTTTGGTTCTATAACATTTTCAGATATTTTCAGATGTTTTTGAGATATTTGGAATTATAAAATTTTCAACACTTTTGTTCCATCTTCCAATCAACAAAATGAAAAAATATTTCATGGTTCAGTGGAAGTCGATGAGCTTCATCTATCGATAATCTCTGTTTTTCAATATATCTTCATAGTACCCTATAGGTCGTTAAATTTTTTTTTCATATTTTTCACTTTATTTCCTGTACTATTGGGTTTACAGAAAAAATTATGGGAAATAATTTGTAGGAAATGTTCCAGTGGATAACTTTGCACTCTTGATAATTTTCGATTTTTCCATTTGTTTTCGATATATATATTGAATTGAAAGGATTTCAAATTTTGATGTTTTGATTTTCATTTGTTTTTCCATTTTCCGATGGATGCACGAAAAAATGGTGGAATAATAATTTGTTGCGTCATCAAAGAGGCATACGGTGCATTTTTCAAATTTGGATTTAGTCTATTGGTTCAGGAGATATGTCGTTTCAAAGTGAACCGTGTTTTTCGGAAAATCTCCTTGAAAAACCCACTTGGAATTTCCCGACCCTGCTCAATTTCAATAGGCTTCGTCTCTTCCTGATAGAGTTATACTTCACAAAAAATGAAATCGATCGGACCACTTTTGCACTTTCGGTGAAAAATCTAAAAAAAAAACGGAAAAACCACCTTAGAGTTTTCCGATTTCCTTCATATTTTAATAACATAATATTGTTTTGTTTTAACACAGAGTACAGACAGACAGACAGACCAAACACAAAAACCAAAGTTGCTCAAAATTCGATGGGGACCATTTTCTCCAAAGTAACTATACCTCTATCTCGCTTAGTTTCCGAGATAGCATTTTTGGCAAGGCCGTAGTATACTTCACTATGTATAGCGTCGTATAAGAAGACGTTAGGTAAGTGAGCATATAAACAATAATAATAGCGATTATTTATTCCTCTCCATACTATACAACACTGTGTTTGACTTGATAATCAAATAGAGGTAAACAATATCGTTGTTAGACAAAAAACAATTGCTTGCCGTGATTATTCAAAAACAAGTTATCCATCCCGCGAATAACGAATGAAATACAGATCAAGCAAGTATGTGAATCTTGAAGGCTTCCCTTATCAAAACAAAAATACTTAACTGAGATGTTCATAAATCTGATCTATCTGGGGTACTGCAGCAGAATCTGTTTTGAAACCTCTGAAATCCCATCAAAATAAAGCCTTAAAATCAACATCTAGACTATACAAACCAAGGGATCTGCTAGATATTAATTTTCTCTTCAAAATGAAAGTATGCATTTTCATTCATTTCACTAAAAATAAGAAAAGGCAATAGAATCTTACTTTCAATATCGATTCTGATACCCACGAGCATCACACCAGACAAAGTAAACATTTGAAAGCTGTCAAAATAAAAACCCAATTCGGGAAAAAATCATTATATTTTTGTGGAATAAATATTTATAATAGTCTACCCAACAAAATAAAATCTATAAGGTTCGTCACAAAAATTTAAGTGTGACCCGAAAAAATATATTTCAATTAATGTTATTATTATTATCATTATTAAATGGAGAAACTCAATTATTAGTGAAATTTTATGGTATTGCAGTGGTAATTTTAGTGAAATTTTCACGCACTGTAGCAGTCAAAGAACGATGATTAATTTTTGAGGTAAAATATGATTGATATCTTCAATAGATCTTCAAGAATTTATTATGATATTGAATTGAACAGCAGTGATAATTCTGAAACTATAAAATACTGTTTTTTATCTCTAGGAGCGCGCGAATTGAAAGATATCCTTATTTTCCATATTTTTAGTGGAACTGGAGCAATCATCACTTCCAAATTATTAATTAATTTTAGAAATTCTGACAATTGAATGGTTTATCTTGCGTTAATTGAAAGATGAATTCTAGTCCAATTATTAGTAAAATTTATATTATTGAATGTCAGTATTAAGGGGAAATCAATTGCAGTGGTAATTTTAGTGAAATTTTCATACATTGTAACAGTCGATGATTAATTTTTGAGGTAAAATATGATTGATATCTTCAATAGATCTCTAAGAATTTATTATGATCTTGAATTGAATAGCAGTGATAATTCTGGAACTATACAATACTGTTTTTCCTTATTTTCCTTTTTTTTTAGTGGATCTTCTTATAAAAATGTGACATAGAACAAATTGTGTACAGGAAGGATTGTAATTTACCAGATGCTTCATCTTTGGGTGTCTTGCTTGTCGAAGATGCACCTTCTTTTGAAACTTCTTCGGCATTTTCTTCGGTTTTCTCTTGTTCCCCTGTTTCGGCCTCCACGCCGTTCTCTTTCTTCCCGTTTTCGTCACCATTTTCTTCGCCATTTTCAACTTGCTCTTCGTCATCGTCACCGGAATCTTCTTCATTATTTCTAGGGACTGCATCTCCTAAACATTCATCATTAAAATATCAACTTTGATCGTTATTCACGCAACAAGTGAGAAAACAGGGTTGGAATTAGTCATGACTTTTATAAAAAAAGTCAAAGTCCGACTTTTTGAATCAAGTCAGACTTTTTTGGATTAATTCATTTGAAAAAAACAAAACAAATTCCATTTACCCAAAGCAAAATAGAAAAAAAGAAACAAAAAAGACATGTCATTTTTTCAAAACAAAATTAAAAGTGATGATAGAATACAAAATTATAGATACATATAGATCCAGTATCATCCATAAAGTTCGTAACACATGGAGAAAAAGTTTATTATACATGTCTGACTACTTAAAAGTCGATTTTGACACATGTCACTTGATCACTGGTATGGCGGTAAATTCAAAAAATTACGATGGCAAAAAGTGGGGTTAGATGGGAAGATGATGTTATTTAAAAAAAAAATTTAAATAGCTATTTTCAGTTTTCTCAAATAATGGCTGGAAACTCCATATGTGAACATGAAATTGAATTCTATTCAACTTGTACAACATCAACATCACTACTGTCAGAAAAAAAAAGAGAATTGTAACAAAATTGAAGAATATTCGAAAAAATATAGCTATTTCCAATTCTCCTCCAAAAATTGCTCGAAACTGAATGTAGAATAGCAACTTAATAAAAAATGTTTATGGATATTTCGTTATCTAACCCCACTTTTCGTCGCTTTATAGTATTAATTCTATTTATCACCATACCAGTGATCACGTGACATGTGTCAAAATCGAATTTCAAGTTATCGGATATGCATAATAGATCGCCGAGAGAAAAAAATTCGATGCTGTGATAATAAAACTGTTCTCATATGTTATGGACTTTATGGATGATACTTGATACTGTATATATCTGTTAGTAAAAATCTCTGTCATGCTTGAAATAACAAAGTCTTGCCAAAATACGATCGAATTTTTCAGTTTAAACTAGTCAAAATCAAAGGTAATAGTGCAATTTGTCTCATTTTTAAAAATTTGAATGAATTCATGACTTTTTCGAAAAAAGTCAATGGAATTAATTCACGAATTAAATCACTGATTTAATTCATATGAATTAATTCATGCCAACCCTGGAAGAAGGTAATTTCATCAAGTTGAAAACTATAGGGTATCTCATGAATCACTAAGAGAAATTACAATTATACCCCAAATCGAACGGCATTTTCCTAAGACTGCTCTCATTTAAACTTCTCAAAGACCAGCTAGAATCAATTCCTGATGGAGCAAAAACGAACAATCTATCATGGTGAAGACAAGTTTCTTACATCCTCTGGAAATTTTAGGACAGTGCTTTCAACACCTTCAACTGAAAGTGACTAGTCAATTTAATGTAGGTTTTGAGTTAGGCATCAAATCTCACCTTACCTTGACCTTGGTCAGGAGAAAACCAACCTCTGTAAAATTAATTGAACATTTGTTCAGATGATGACCATTCCAAGTTGGTCATGATTCAAGAAACCACAAGGGAATCTTATGTGATAGGTACAGTTAGGCATCAGATGTATTTTAGATAGGTATTTATAGCACTTTTCACTCCCCCCTCAAGTTCAACAAGGAGTTATGCAGTCTTGAACATATTAATCAAGTAAATTATTAATACAGGGTGGGGCATAGGAACCAATTGCTTTTGGTTTGGGTAGTAGTAGTAGAAGAGGGCAGGAGCAACGCGTAATCGTTATTGTTATTTCACAAACACTTGATCCATATGCCCCTTCTTTGAGAAGTATGCAAGAAATACACACTGACCAAAGAATTCACTGAGAAACGAGTGGAAAGACTTGCTATTTTCCTAACCAAAGCTCCTGAGAGATGCAATAGAAGACTGTTAGTAAGTTATTGTACAGGCCCCCATCAATAGAGACGGAAAATGTATTCAAGAAACGAAAAAGTCGATATGTTACCAGATCTAGTAACCTAACCAAAGATATGTTACCAGATCTAGTAACCCAACCTAAGATATGTTACCAGATCTAGTAACCCAACCTAAGATATGTTACCAGATCTAGTAACCCAACCTCAGATATGTTACCAGATCTGGTAACCCAACCTAAGATATGTTACCAGATCTAGTAACCTAACCTGAGATATGTTACCAGATCTAGTAACCCAACCTCAGATATGTTACCAGATCTGGTAACCCAACCTAAGATATGTTACCAGATCTGGTAACCTAACCTGAGATATGTTACTAGATCTAGTAACCTAACCTCAGATATGTTACTAGATCTGGTAACCCAACCTAAGATATGTTACCAGATCTGGTAACCCAACCTAAGATATGTTACTAGATCTAGTAACCTAACCTCAGATATGTTACTAGATCTGGTAACCCAACCTAAGATATGTTACCAGATCTGGTAACCCAACCTAAGATATGTTACCAGATCTAGTAACCTAACCTAAGATATGTTACTAGATCTAGTAACCCAACCTAAGATATGTTACCAGATCTAGTAACCCAACCTCAGATATGTTACCAGATCTGGTAACCCAACCTAAGATATGTTACCAGATCTGGTAACCCAACCTAAAATATGTTACCAGATCTAGTAACCCAACCTCAGATATGTTACCAGATCTGGTAACCCAACCTAAGATATGTTACCAGATCTGGTAACCTAACCTGAGATATGTTACCAGATCTAGTAACCTAACCTGAGATATGTTACTAGATCTAGTAACCCAACCTCAGATATGTTACCAGATCTGGTAACCCAACCTAAGATATGTTACCAGATCTAGTAACCTAACCTAAGATATGTTACTAGATCTAGTAACCTAACCTAAGATATGTTACCAGATCTAGTAAACCAACCTAAATGTATTCAAGAAACGAAAAAGTCGATATGTTGTTAATATGCAATAATTTTAATCAACACACAAATGAAGAAAAATAGTTATTTATTATACAAGGGAAAAAAGTAGTAGATTTTAGCTCCAGGTTGTGTTGTCTCCCGACGCGTAGCGGAGGGAGACAAAAAACCGTGAGCTAAAATCTAATATTTTTCCCGTGTATAATACACTATTTTTTTCTGTGACAGAAGGAAGGACGAATCAATATTGGGAAGATATTACATTATTTCGAAATCTGAAAATTATCGACGTGAAATTTCAAGTTTTTAACAGTAGGGACACCTGCGTTTTATAGACATCTTTATCATTCTTTTGAAGTAATCAAATATCTGATGTCACTTCTGTCAGTTCAATTCTGTGATTTGATTTTAAAAAATTGCGAATTCAGTAGTTGTTTAGTAATATACGAAACCGCGAAGTCGAATGGAAGATAAAAGGACTTGCAGTTCTTTCTCGGAGACGGTATTATTGACTCATTTTTCGGAATTATAGCACAACAAAAGCCATTAACAGAGTATATATATGTGATATATATCCGGGAAAGAAGTACTCACTTTTTTCCCACGGGAAAAAAGTAATTTATGAAAAGTGACATTTTATAACCTGCCAACAGAGATGAAATGCCAAACTTTTTTCCCGTCACAGAAAAAAATTATTGATGCATTCGATTAACTGTCAAACACATAAAACATTTTGTGTAAGTACACCGCCTACTAAGTGAAATAATTATGAAAAAATAGACTGATAGCCCTGTGGATCATCGTATAAGAGGAACAATTTTAGTTTTATTATTCCAAATGGGAAGATCATGTGATAGGTACATGGCGAAAATAAAAGACAGAGAGTTTCTTTACGAGTAGCTGAATTCGAAAAAATATGGTCCTATCTTAGATTCCTCAATATCATGGGTTATTTTCGAAGGTTTTCATCTTGACTCAAAAAAGCTATTGACAACCTGCAGACATTGATCAGAATATCAAAACATTTTGAATAATATCGGTTTACTAATGATCTTTAAATTTCAAAGCCTACCAAGTGTCGATAAATTATCGAATTCATGTCACAGCCAACTTATTCTTTATGAAAAAAAAAAGGAATTCAACAGCGAATTAAGAAATAAATGCCACAAAAGATAGACTGAAGAAATGTACAGGGTGACATTTAAAAAAAAAAGTTGGGGTCACTTCCGGTCAAACAGGTGGTTGAAAAAAATTGTCGTTAAGTTCGTAAAGTGCGCTACCATTTATTATATACCCCCTGTGAATTTCAAAATTTCATCTCTTCAAATAAAAAAACTACAGGCTGCTACATGTCTCCTGTGTCACCCGGTATATCTACCTATAGATCTTTTTCTACTCACATAGCTAAAATGGCATTTAGCGTACGGATATGTACCACGCTAAATGGTCGATTAATCACGGATTGTCGATCTGTGATTTATTCAAAATATTAAACACGTTACCATGGCAACACGATTTCTCAAACACATTACCATGGCAACGCAGTTCATTAAACACGGCTTCGGTAATTTGAGACATGTCTGGCCTGTCAATTGTAATAACTGTCAACTGTTATTTTCAAATTTTGTATGAGAATTATTCAAACAATATTCGTTTGTATCAGAATTCTTCATTAAAAATATATGCGATAAGTAAACGAGAGTGAAATCGAAGAGAATGTTCTGGTACTTGCATATCTCCAAAAAGTGTGAAAATGAAGCATCCATCTTTGAGAACAATTTATTTATTCTGCGCTAAGCATGACAATAAACGTGAAACAAAGGTTAGTAAGCAATGGACTGGACACATCTACAACCAATATCACTTATACGTGTCTCGCTGGTTGCATGCAGTTGCATGTATTATGTTCTCAATTCCCATCCCTCTCGAATTATTTTGTAGGTTTAGCAGGAATTGCAGGTATGTTAATGTAATTTTCGGAGTTCGTAGAAAAATCATAGTATGTAACGCGTTTATAAACTCTTCTAGACACTCGTTTATTAAACACTCGCTCCGCTCTGCTCCGCTCGTGCTTAAACTACTCGTTACTAAAAGGGCGTTTATAACACTTGTTACATAATATACTATTCACATATTCACATATTCTCTATTTTTAAGGAAGTGGAAGAGCATTACCTGTAAATCCTTGATTTACAGGAAATGAACTTTGCCCTTTATTTCCACTTATAGTATTTATAAGATGATATTGATGTTTATTTCATGTATGGAAGTAAAGACGATATATTATATTATTATTATCATTATTATTATTATTATTATTATTATTATTATTATTATTAGTATAATTTGACCCATATTTCAATGCTTGAAATCATAGGATCGCTCGTTTTAGTCGTAAGATATAAATTTTCGAGTTCTTTGGTACCAACGAGAAAAAAATTGGTGATGGTGATTTCTCAAAAAAAAAAACAATCTGGTTGATTAAACATTACTGGTGTGGAATTTTCCCAAAAATTCATGTTCGTGGGAAGAAAAAGTTCTCACCTAGGGCCTCGTTTTCCTCTCTGGACAGTCCTAGCAGGGCCTTGCCGTAGTAAAGGTACACCTCGCCGAGGGACTCGTGCAGATCGTCCCCGCCGTGTTCACTGACGAGGATCTCGCTGGCCTTGCTGAGCGCCGCGACGGCGGCGTCGAAGTCCTGCAGGACGAACGCCTTCACTCCTTGGGCGAGCAGCTCAGAGGGGGTCATGTTGGAGGTGTCTACTGAAACGTCGGCCATCTGGAAATGCAGAAAACATGTTATATTCTCAATTTTCTCGAATTTAACGGTACTGGAAGTCCCATGGAAGGTACAGATCTTTCTGGGACATTCTAGAGGTTTCTTGGATAATTAAGGGGAACTCAGAAACATTCCACAATATTCTGGAACATTCTGAAAGAAGATCCGGGCATTTCTGGGACTTTCTAAAATGGTTTGATATTCTAGAATAGTAAAAAACATTCTAGAGCATTACGGAAATATCTACAATATTCTGAAAAATTCTGGAGGGTGTTGCTGGAGGTGTTTACTAGTACGTAGGCCATCTGGAAATGCAGAAGGAGCACTCAGTATTTTTAGAAAACATGTTATATTCTCAATTTTCTCGAATGTAATGATACTGGAAGTCCCTTGGAAGGTACAGATCTCTCTGGGACATTCTAGAGGTTTCTTGGATAATTAAGGAGAACTCAGAAACATTCCACAATAGTCTGGAACATTTACGAACATTGTGAATGAAGATCCGGGCATTTCTGGGACATTCTAAAATAGTTTCTGATATCCTGGAACGTTCCAGAATGTTTTGGAGGATTTAAGGATATTCTAGAATAGTAAAAAACATTCTAGAGCATTACGGAAATATCTACAATATTCTGAAAAATTCTGGAGGGTGTTGCTGGAGGTGTTTACTAGTACGTCGATCATCTGGGAATGCAGAAGAAGCACTCAGTATTTTTAAAAAACATGTTATATTCTCAATTTTCTCGAATTTAACGGTACTGGAAGTCCCTTGGAAGGTACAGATCTTTCTGGGACATTCTAAAGGTTTCTTGGATATTTTAGAGCATTCAGAAACATTCTACAATATTCTGGAAGATTTATTAACATTCTGGATGTCCCTTAGAAGATCCAGGCATTTCTGGGACATTCTAAAACAGTTTCTGATATCCAGAATGTTCTGGAGGATTTGAGGGTATTCTAGAATAGTAAAAAACATTCTAGAGAATTCCGGAAATATCTACAATATTCTAAAAAATTGTGGAAAGTCTTGTTGGAGGTGTCTACTAGTACGTCGGCCATCTGGAAATGCAGAGGGAACACTCAGTATTTTTAGAAAACATGTTATATTTTCTTAATTTTCTCGAATGTAACAATACTGGAAGTCCCTTGGAAGGTACAGATCTTTCTGGGACATTCTAGAGGTTTCTTGGATATTCTGAAGCGTTTAGGAACAATCTACAATATTCTGGAAAATTTCCCACATTCTTCAAGTCTCTTAGAAGGTGCAGAAATTACTGGGACTTCTGATATCCTGAAACGTTCCAGAATGTTCAGGAGGATTAAAGGATATTCTAGAATAGTAAAAAAATATTCTAGAGCATTTAGGAACAATCTTCAATGTACTGAAAAATTTACAAATATACGAGGTGGTTTTGTTGGAGGTGTCTACTAGGCCATCTGGAAATGCAGAAGAAACACTCAGTATTTTTAGAAACTATGTTACATTCTCAACCTTCTCGAACGTAATAAAACCGTAAGTCTCTTTAGAAGGTCCAGACCTTTCAGGGACATTACAAAACAGTTTCAAATTTCCTTGAACATTTCCAGAATGTTGATTCAAGGACATCTGAGAATATTTTAGGAAAAACATTTCAGAGCATTCAGGAACAATCGAACTATCTACAAATTCTACAATACATTTACGAACATTCTGAGGGGTTTGATGGAGGTGTCTACAAGTACGTCTGCCATCTGGAATATCTAAAATAGCGATATTATATCCTCATTTTCCGGAATGTGACGGAATCGAAAGGTCCAGACCTTTCTGGGACAGTCTTAGAACAGTTTCTAATTTGCTGGAACAGTCCAGAATGTTCCGGAGCATTTAGGGATGCGGTTCTCAACTTTACTGAAAAATAATTTTGAGTATCACGTAACTAAATTATGTATCTAGGTAAATTGATCAATTGAACTTCACATGCAAAACTTTGTGTTTGTTTCATTTCATATGGTGTTGATTTTGGGTCTGTTTTGAGTAAGTTTTCGTATACCATCGCAAATAATAATTGGTATATGTACCACAGGTTGAAAACCGCTTTTCTAGCATATTAAAAAACATTCTAGAGCATTCAAGAACAATCTACAATATTCTGGTATATTTACGAACATTCTGGAGAACTATATTAAAGATTCCTGGAGATTCAAAAACATTCTATAACTTTCTGGAACATTCTAAACATTTTGGAACATTCCAAAACATTTTGAAAGATCACCCTTATAATATTTAGGAACATTCAATAACCTTCCAGAACATTTTTGAAGATTCTCGACAATTTGAAACATGAAAGATAGAAAGTCGATCAAATTAGACTAAAGTTACCTTATTTAGACTTCCTCAATATGTCGTTTCGCAAACTGAAACAAATTGAGTCGTTCCTGAAATATCTTTGAAAAAACCGAGAATCACTGATTTTGTTTTCATTCAATTTCTTGGTTAATATTCAAGAAAGAAATTTGAAGTTTTGCGCAATGACAAAAATGATGTAAAATATGATATCTTCGATGTTTTCAGAGATTCACCATGAATCTTTTGTTTTTCTAATGAGCGCCTTATTCATTTTTTGTAAAATTGAATAGGGCTTTAAAATCCATGTCGACAATATTACATGAAACAGCACCAAAAAATATAATCGGTTTGATAAATCAAAACTTTCCCAACATATTTTCGAATCCATAGTGACTAGTAGTTAAGTGACCCCATCAACTTCAGATTATTTGAGACTGCTCGAAATTTGCTAACTTCTGGAGAATATTCCGGAAATACACTATCACTATAGAGTCAGCTAATCATCATTTTCATTTCAATTCTACTGAAGATGTCAACTTAGTTGTCGAAACACTCATTAAAGGCTCTTCTAAGTAATAGTATGGTGGTTTGGGTACATTTTTGAGATATGTTATTCAACCACAGTCTCCAAAGCTTCACTTCAAGTAACTATACCGTGAAATATGAAGTTGACCTATCCACCGTGATGTGATGGATCAATAAATATGTCTATGGCGCTGCTTATCAGAAAATCTTACCGGTTACATCAAAATACATCTGTATTATAATATAATCAATTGATAATGTAAGTCGTGGTATCCACAAGAAACCCGAATAACCTGCACTGACCCGGCGTACATGGCGTCTCCCGCCGTCTCGGCGCTCCACTCATATCGACGTCGACACAGGGTCGGAGCGGCACAACATGCGAAAGGTCATGTATGCAGCAACATTTAACAAGTTATATTTATCAATTATTAACAATTATCAATTAACAAGTGATGAGAATATTGACAATTATGTAAACCAAATTGAATCTGGACTATCAAAGCAATAACCTTACACATTCGTTGTTAACAATTTACATAAGGTACTGAAATTTCGAATTTCATAATGTTTTCTGATCTGGAAGAGACTAGGTTAATTTTATTCACATATATTCTGTTGATTGCAATTGTTTCATGTTGAAACAAATTTCATAATATTTGTCAGATATCAGGTCTGACCAATCCATGCCTTCTCTACCAGTCGATGAAACCAATCCGCCATCTAGTGGTCACAAAAAAACCGGAAGTTTTTATTTTCCTCGTGGTTTCATCATTTCTCAACCGAATTCGAATTTCTTGGCGTCGTTTCATAGCTAAAGGGCTATAGTATACAGTGGAATATTTGAAAATTTCATAATGAACAAAAACAAAATGGCGGATTCTATCAAAGTATTGTCATTTACAAAAACCGCTGGAGAAAAAGAAAATCAGATTTTTTCCAACCTGTACCGATGTCATCTTAGGCTATCCATTTCTGAAGAGAATGAGTACTCGAACATCGAAATCGAACAAATAGTCCAGTAGATACTCTCATTTCTTTGCAATTTGTTATGGAGTGAATGTGCTAATCTCGTATAAACGATTATTATTATTTTGCTTCAGGCTTCATGAAAATTCAATCGAATTTGGATCTCTTAGAGTTATTTCAAAGATAAAGAACTGTAGTACATAATGGAACATTTGAAAATCCAATAATTGAAAGATACAAAATGGTGGAGAATCAGGAATTTTTGTGATTTTCAAAAATCTGGCGAATAAAAAAATGTTTATTCTTCCAATCAGGACCGATACAATTTTAGATCATTGATTTTTGAAAAGGATGAGCACTCGAACATCTGAATCGAACAATTAGTCCAGGAGACACACGTTCTTTTTGGCAAAGTGTTATGGAGTGAAATCCAAATTCGATCGAATTCTGATAAAGCCAGAAGCAAACTAAAAGTAATTCATATCACGGGATTCGCACATTCACTCCATACCACTTTGCCAAAAAGAACGTGTTTCTCCTGGACTAATTGTTCGATTCAAATGATCATGTGTGCTCATTCTTTTTTGAAATCAATGATCTAAAATTGTATCGGTCCTGATTGGAAGAATAATCATTTTTTTATTCGCCAGAGATTTTTGAAAATCACAAGAATTCTGGATTCTTCACCATTTTGTATCTTTCAATTATTGGATTTTCAAATGTTCCATTATGTACTACAGTTCTTTATCTTAGAAATAACTCTTAGAAATCCAAATTCGATTGAATTTTCATGAAGCCTGAAGCAAAATAATAAATATACGAGATTGCACATTTACTCCATAACAAATTCCAAGGAAATGAGTGTATCTACTGGACTATTTGTTCGATTCTGATGTTGGAGTACTCATTCTCTTCAGAAATGAATAGCCTAAGATGACATCGGCACAGGTTGAAAAAAATCTGATTTTCTTTTTCTCCAGCGGTTTTTGTAAATGACAATACTTTGGTAGAATCCGCCATTTTGTTTTTGTTCATTATAGAATTTTCAATTATTCCACTGTATTCTATAGCCCTTTAGCTATGAAACGACGCCAAGAAATGCGAATTCGGTTGAGAAATGATAAAACCACGAGGAAAATAAAAACTTCCGGTTTTTTTGTGACCACCCGATATAGTTGCGCACTAGAAGCAAACCTGGTTCAATCAAAGTAAGAAAGTTAAGGCCAACTTCTTACTTGTTAATTGATAATTGTTAGATGTCTGCATAAACACCTTCATTGAAAACAGGAAGTTCAACTTTTAATTGCTACTTGTTGAATGATAAATGTTACTGAAGTAATTGTTGAATGATTGCTGCCTGAATCCACCTTAAATGAAGCGCCAAGGATCATCAGAATCGATATCAACTTGAAATAGCCCAAAAACAAAATAAGTGGGCAATTATCTCGTGAATTTCGACTGATAACTTGAAATCGTAGCTGATAACTGCTTACACTCCAGATGGGCCTTTCCAGTACCGTAAAATTTGAAATGAATTATTTAATATTTAAAATGCTATTTCAATACCTGTGAATTCAAACGCTACTGAGCAGTGATGTCAGTGTTTTCTAGTCATTTGCAATTGCAAGAGTACAACCAGTTCCTAAAAAAGGCAAAAAGACCGTACCTAGCAACAACAGACCGATCGCACTGCTATCTATTATTTCAAAGATCATGGAGAAAGCTATCACCATCGAGCTCATGAAATACCTGGAACATTCAGGTATTATCAACGATAGGCAATATGGCTTCCGTCATCAGATATTAACTGGTGACCTGCTCGCTCACGTCTCATATATATGGCAGCAATCTATTGAAACATATGGTGAAACCTTAGCCGTGGCACTTGATATCTCCAAGGCATTCGATCGAGTCTGGCACCACGGACTCCTCGCCAAGCTTCCATCTTATGGCTTGCCTCCCCAGCTATGTTCTCTGCTAGCTAGTTTTCTCTCAAACAGGTCTCTCCATGTAGTGGTCGACGGAGTTTCATCTGACTATCTTATCATAAATGATGGTGTTCCGCAAGGATCAATTCTAGAACCAACACTATTTCTACTCCATATCAACGATTTGTTGGAAGCAACTTCATGTCCAGTACACAGCTTCGCGGATGATATTTCCCTCCATATCGTCTTCTCTTCCAGGGCTCCAATACCAGCCAGGCAAATCAGAAACGAACGAGGGAGAAATGTTGACAACATAAATATGGACTACAATTCTCGAATGGGGATCCATTAACTTGGTAGATTTCAATGCAAACAAAACACAAACATGCCTTTTCTCTAGAAAAGCCGATCTCACTGTGCCCAACATAACCTTGTCAGGAGTCACCGTACCTTTGAAGACATCCATTTCGGTGCTTGGTATTACTATCAGCAATAACCTTTCTTGGGAAAATCACGTGAGATCAATTTGAAAACTTGGTTTTCATTTCGGGCCAGGAGCTATTTCACTTCCAGTCAGCTGCTTATGATCTATAAGGCACAGATCCGACCTGTCCTGGAATACTGTTCCCATATCTGGAATGCAGCACACAAACATACCCTGAAACCGTCGGTTTTTTTCCAAAAAAGGGCAATTCGCCTCGTGATTGATGCCTCGCTCACAAACTCACTCACTTCTCTGGAACACTGTAGAAAAGTTGGCAATAAGGTTCTATTTTATAGATATTTTCATGGACGATGCTCTTCTGAAATATCACCAATTGTTCCTCCCTTGGCAGTCCTCGCGAGATTAACCCGTCGAGTTGAGGCTTCGCACCCCTTCGTGGTCACTTTGGAGACTTGCAGAACATCTCTTTCCAAAGACTCGTTCATCCAACGAACAGCGGGGCTCTGGAACACATTGCCAAAGGAGGTGTTTCCCGAGGCATATAACCTCCAGAAATTTGAGAAGAACACCCTTGCATACCTTATTTCTTTTGGTTCTCACGATGTTCTCTGAACATTACAGGATATCCCTTTCCGTGGGAACCAGAACATAAAAAAAATTGATTGGTTGGAGTTCGGACAGCTGGGAATCACTCCGATGTTGCCAGATCTCTATAAAATCCTTGAACTGATCTTATGTTCAAAATGGTGCAAAGTTCGCAATGATCTTAAATGACTATAAAGTAGGTGATTGGTAATTCACTGCTGATCACATTCAATTTACTATGAACTCCAAAGTATTCCATTAGTTTCACGATTAACTGGGACATGCTAATTTCTGCACCACTCGAAAATCAGCCTGAATGAACGGTAGTTTTTATGTAAAACTCGAACAACAGAACAATAGTAGTGTCCGGTCGGAATTATGACTCATTGGAATGATGCACGGAAAAAAAGGAATTGTTGCATCAACAAATTATTTATGCTTGAATATTTTTTGTTGGACTGAGCAGTTTTTTGTTGAATCAACCAGATACAGAAGCAGAAGCAGCTTGTTCAAATCAAGAATGTAGGCTAATTGAATCAACAGTATAATATCCGATAATATCAATTCCATCAACAAAATATATGGTTTCTTCAAAAACAAATTATGTCGATCCAAAATAATGCCGATGTTGATTCAACTATAAAAATGTCGTTGATTTGATAAAACAATGATCATTTTGATGAGATTATATCTTTGAAACAACATTCAAGTTCTCTTATTCCGATAATCCGATGTAGCAATGAATTCGTTTCGAACGGATCATTTGCTTGAATAGAGCAACGAAATATGTAAAATTAATGAAATATTTTGTTCATTCTACACCAACTTGAATTTTAACCTCTAGATGGCGATCATTTCGCATCGTCTATGCCTCCCTCGAATTCATTATATACGTGAAGCCTGATTCTTCGTGTTTGAAATATCAGCTGGATGAATCGAACTCAGGATGATTAGCAATCCGAAATAGTTTTCCATCAGCTAAGGAGAAGTAAAGACTTGAGATCTATGCTGGGAGTATACAAGTTTCCTAGTTTTGTTTATTCTATTGATGTGAAATATCAGAAAATTTCCGAATATTGAATTTGGTTCAACAAAACAATTTGTCGAATGGATATATAGTTTCTCGCGAATCAACAAAATATCTCATTGAATTAACCAAATATTCAATTGAATCAACCAAATATTTTATTGAATCAACCAAATATTTCTTTGAATCAACCAAATATTTCGTTGAATCAACTAAATATTTGATTGAATCGATGTCTTATTATTTTGAATCAAACAAAATGATTGTTCGAGCCAATTCAATATCTCTTCATAAACAATTCATGGATGTGCTTGATCGAAGAAGATCCAGAGTTCATGTAAGACATATTTACTTGATTCAAACTTCGAATTCGCTCTGAAACAAGATATAGATTTACTCATTTCAAGATTATATTTTGTCGTGCATATATGACACTTTTATTCGCTCTATTCAATTAAATTTTGCTTGATTCAACAATTCCTTTTTTTCCGTGTGCTAATTTCTTCCTACAACTCAAAATTAACTTGAATTAACCCGAAATTGTAATATCGAAATCTAACTGGAGGCTAGTTTCGACTCGGAATAATTCTCAAAATATCCATGAGCTCGAAAAAATGTCCGGAAATAATTTGACCTCTAGTGGTATTACAAGTGAAAAAACGCGAAACGACTATGATGTTGTTGTCACAATGCAATAAATCTAAAAATTCAAAAACACTAACAGTTGTCCTTTCTGTGTCCGAATTCTCATCTAACTAATACCATCCAGTGACTCTAGAAATTGGGACATCAATATTGGAACTTACAGTGTTCCGGCCCTGTTATTCCGTTGACATCGCAACGTGGAAAAACAGTGCGGCCTCCAGTGAGGCGAAAAGTCCGGTCGCGTGAAGGTCGTCCAGGAAAAACTGGGCGAAAAGCTATCGGGGAAATGTGAAAATTATACGCGCAAGGCGTGATTCGTCACGCACATCCTTTGCCAACTCCAACAACACACCTAGCCCGAGAATTTCCTTTCAGAAAATTAGAAAATATTGTAGAATAAGGAACATAATATAACGCTGGTCAATTAATCAATCGCCGTAGAGCTATTTCGATTCGGTCCGATTTTTTCGTATTGTGCCTTTGCAGCTTTTTTGGCATAGACAATAGAGAAAATAGGTAATAGAAGAAGAATTTTCACGTGAAAGTGCCCTAATAGATGGTGAGTAGAACGTACAAGAACTGATCAAGATATCTCTGACCGGTACTGTAATACCTACCTGAACAGCTCCAATTTAGAAATTTTTCAATAGCTAAATATTTTACTACTCAAGCTCTTCATCATTAAATATGACGCACAGATCCAAGTGTGTGATTAGAACAATAGAAATATGTTTCCTACCTTATTTCCCTTGGTTCTCACATTTTTCGTGGGAACCAGAACATGAAGAAAAAAGATGATTCAAGACTATTATCTTGAAAGAAAAAAACAAAATACACAAAGTCGGTCGACCACAAATTATACTACACAATTGCTAGTGTGACTAGTTTCGGCTAAACAGCCATCTTCAGACACAAATTGAATAAAGAACCTGTAAGAGATGAAATTACAGACGAACAATAAGTTTGCTGAGGAAAAAAACATACCTAGGCCATGTGGTGATTACAAATTCATCAAATAAAAATCAAGCGGTTATATCAACGTAAATAATCAGTCCGGTAAGGGGGTGATTAAATTTTTATAACGGCTGAACCTTGGGCTGAACAGCCAAAAGAACCTTATAATCATGAGGTTCAACATTGGCACGAAAAAATTTTGAGATATTTGAATTCACTCAACTGAGTTTCATCTTGAATGGCTATTGAAAGACAGAAATCCAAGAATCGCCGAGGTAAGCAAATGACAGTGACAGCATGACAAGACTGAATGACAGTGACAATTATACAAACTAAATGCCATGACGAAATCATCATAAGGTACAGAAAACTATTTGGCAAAATAACAAATTATTGCAAAGGAAACTATGGGTTAATTAACTAATCTCCTTGTAACAAAATTATGAGAAGTACGTGGTAAGGTTGAAGACCAAAAAGAAGAAGAAGAAATGTCAAGTGTAGTAAAAGTATTATTATCTTGTTTAAGCGTCATTAGAAATTCTAGGACAGCTTAATATAAACGGATCTACTAGCTAGGTATATGTATACCCCAATCGAAACGAGCGTAGGAAGGGAAGGAATGCCACCTGGTGGCGAAAATGCAACTAGATAATCATTCAACAAAATATTTGTTTTATATAATGTATCTGTGGGTCCTGTTTTACGAAATAATCTGTTTGAAATAGCAACATATTTCTTGATAATGATTTGTTGAATCAACGAAATATAATGTTGTCATAATCAATTCAATTTTGTCGAATAGGAAGAAATTTTTGATTGGTGGCACAATGAAATGATTGTTGAATCAGAAAAATATAATTTACTATAAATGTTGTTGAATGAAATGAAATTTTTGTTCGAGTAAGACAATATTTCAATCAAATTATTTTGTCTTTTTGAACAAGTCGCTTATTTGGAATGTACCAATATTTGGTAGATTTCGCAAAATTGTGTTCAATTTAACAAAATAAAGATGACCAGAATTATTTTGTTGGTGCAACAAAACTTTTTTTCCGTGTAGGTACGCCGTCCACAGTTTCCTTAAAGAAAAGAGCAAGAAATAAGCAAGCAGCGCAGTCGTCAGGGTCAGACCTTTTCCGCCCTTTTGGACAAGAAGATTCCCTTTTCGGCCTTTTTGTGTCGGTTCTTGTGGCAGACCGTCAAGCTGAAGCTCGATCCCGACTACGATCTCCTCCTTCTCCACTACGACGCCGTCGTTATGGAGAGCGACGCCAGCGGCGACGACGACGCCGGCTGGAATTGCAGCGTCCATCCCAGCGTTTTCTTCCTCTTAGGTGAGCGCCACCAATGATTTTTTTGCGCATTTCAATATACACGTTTATGCTTAGTTACTTATTTTTAGTGGGTGTTCGCCAATAGCCCTATCGTCCCACATTTAAAATATGAATATGAAATTAAACTAAATCAAAATTCTCAACAAAATCATTAAACTCAATAAAAATTATCAGTAGTATAAGGAACTTCAAGATATGTATATAACAATATGAATAAAATAAGTACAATGAAAATGCCAATAATTCTAAATTTCTGATTGGTAGAGTTACTCTTTGTATACACGTATATTCGAATTAAGTCCAATAAATAAAGGGAAAAAGTTAACATTAATTACGCACTATTTTCATCTTCCGGTTGGAAGTAGCTTTTGTTACCTCATTAAACATGAGACAGAGTTTGACTGGAAAACGCGTGCGATGGCGGAGAAAATGGCCCCAAAAGACCAGGAAAATAGGTTTTCAGCCAATATCTCCTAAAATATGGCAGTTAGAGATTTTCGGCGATGGCGATGCTCTTGCAAAATGCTCTTCACTTCTGACTTGAAGACACCCATATATCTTCAATCGGGTTCAACTTAGGGGTGTA
The DNA here is from genome assembly GCA_918026855.4 of Phaedon cochleariae. Lineage (NCBI taxonomy): Eukaryota > Metazoa > Arthropoda > Insecta > Coleoptera > Chrysomelidae > Phaedon > Phaedon cochleariae. The sequence goes on along the minus strand of OU896707.1, from coordinate 570,326 downwards.
AGGTGCCAATCTGCAAAATATAACATCTTGAAACTCTTTCTCCATGCATATTTCTTCTATTCTTGAATGTGCAGGTGCATTATCCAGAACTACCACTATGGTATCTGCAGGATGCCCATTTCGAACGTACGCTCTCAAACACCGTTTCATCCACTGTAAACAATCTTCTCTTTTGCAATTAGGAACATTTCAAACAGATATAAGGATTTATTATCTGAAATTGAAACTACCAATTCTGAAATACAACTCACCATTTCTGAAATTGAATGGACATTTTCTGAAATTCATTCCACCGATTCTGAAATTGATTTAACCATTTCTGAAATCGAACTAACTAATTCTGAAACCGGGACTAGTTTCTCCGAAATATAACTTACCGATTCCGAAATTGAAGTTGAAAAGGTATAGATGAATAAAAGAGAAAGGAGCTATGATCTGTCCGTACCTTGTTATACGACGCTATACCTATAGTGGAGTATACTACGGCCTTGCCAAAAATGCTATCTCGGAAACTAAGCGAGATAGAGGTATAGTTACTTTGGAGAAAATGATCCCCATCGAATTTTGAGCAACTTTGTTTTTTGTGTGTGGTCTGTCTCTCTGTCTGTACTCTGTGGTAATCATAAATCGATATATCTCCGGAACCCTTTGACATATCGACTTGAAATTTTGCCATCTTATTGTACTCAAAACAATATTATGTCATTAGAATATGAAGGAAATTTCCATTCCATTTTTCACCGGAAGTTTCTTGTGACCACTCTACAAATCGCAAAAGAGGTCCGATCGATTTCATTTTTTGTGAAAAAAAACTCTATCAGGGAGAGACGAAGCCTATTGAAATTGAGCAGGGTCGGGAAATTCCAAGTGCGTTTTTCAAGGAGATTTTCCGAAACACACGGTTCGCTTTAAAACGACATATCTCCCGAACCAATAGACTAAATCCAAATTTGAAAAATGCACCGTATGCCTCTTTGATGACGCAACAAATTATTATTCAACCATTTTTGCGTGCATCCATCGAAAAATGGAAAAACAAATGAAAATCAAAACATCAAAATTTGAAATCCTTTCAATTCAATATATATCGAAAACAAATGGAAAAATCGAAAATTATCAGGAGTGCAAAGTTATCCACTGGAACATTTCCTACGAATTATTACCCAAAATCATTTCTGTAAACCCAATAGTACATAAAGTGAAAAATATGAAAAAACAAATTTGAGCGACCCATAGGGTACCATGAAGATATATTGAAAAACAAAAAATTATCGATAGATGAAGATCATCGACTTCCACGGAACCATGAAATATTTTTGTCTTTTGTTGATTGGAAGATGGAACAAAAGTGTTGAAAATTGTATTCTCAGATGATTCCAAATATCTCGAAAACAACTGGAAATATCTGAAAATGTTATAGAACCAAAATTATTCTTTTCGATAGAATCTACAAAAAATCCTGATTTTTCTCTGAATTCAATAGTTCGGGAGATACGATGAAAAAACTAAAAAAATTACAAGTTCCTAGATAATCACTTGCCAATAGAAAACGAAATAAAAAACAAAAGGAAGTAAAAAAAGCACACTTTTTTCCCATAAACTACTTACCTAGCTCACTCGACTGTCTTGATTTTCCACAAAGGAGAAATATGTTGGCAAAGTTTCAACTTTCTTTTGTTTTTGTTTTTTCAGTCCCTATTGGCAGTCGAGTGGGCTAGGTACGTAGTTTGTGTGGAAAAACCAAGACAGTCGAGTGGGCTAAGTACGTAGTTTGTGGGAAAAATCTCCAGTTCTCTGAACTTTCATAGCGTCGTATACACATCTTTGGTGTCCAATGATAGTTTCAATATAAAAATATGCTCATGATATGGTGCCATGGCCTCTACTTCCATCTTACATGAGCAATGATGAAATATCATCTGCTTTCATAGCGTCGTATAAATTATCTGACCCCTATACTAATCTAATACCTAATGAAAACTACATCTATACTAATCTGATACCTTTAAAAAACTACGTAGGTACCTCACTTGTTAGATGACAAATACGTCAGTTTGCATCAAGGGACCCTAACTAATACCATCCAGTGACTCTAATATGATCACGGCTGGAAAGTTCATTCAAATGATATGCAATTTTCCAGAGGTGGTTCTGGGGTGAGATATCATTGTCAGCGGTTCCACTTATTTCAAACGATGGTTTTTGACAGGCACCCTGATATTGACGACTTGCGCCACAGGGATGTTGTGTGCCGCCATAATGACGGATCACTGGGAAGAAGTGACGTGGAACGGTGCCAGCTTGGACAATATGGCGAACAACACGGTTCGGCTGCAATGGCTGCTGGACAAGACCGTGGCTAAAGTGACGACGGCCGATTCCAAAGAGAGAACGCTCGCTTTTTTGGTTCCGATGCATGGTGGGATTTGGACACTATGCGTCAGTTTGACAGGTGAATTATTTATCGAATATTTTTTATCATTTGTTGAATGAAGGAGATGTGGTTGCAGCAGTATTATGTGATTTTTCAAAAGCCTTGCGTCGACCACACAATTCTTATTGGTAGAAAACAACGTGTAAGGATATTAAGTGAAACCTCGAGCTATTCGGAAATCAGGTCAGGAGTTCCTCAGGGGTCAGTGCTGGGCCCAATCTTGTTTTCGATATATCTGAATGACTTGGCATATTCGAATATAACAGGAAAATTCACATTGTTTGCTGATGACACTACCCTCCTATGGCATGGGAAAAATGTAGATAGCCTCAAAAAAGTTATATCCCATTAATTAAAGGAAGTTATAAATCATGGTGCAAAACTAATTCTCTGTGTTGCAATGCAAATAAAACAAACATCATAACATTCAAATTCGAGTATGTAAATCTCATAATTAGTAATATCCAAGTTGAAAACAAGGCTAGTACTAAATTCTTTGGCTCATACATCGATAATAAACTGAGATTCGATATTCACGTCACGTCATTGAGAAAGAAGAAGAAGAAGATCCATATGTGAATTTATATCAACATTACTTATATATTCATTCAGTTATATTGTCAGGTATATAATGTATGTGTATCTGTAATTGTTTTCATTTATGTATTGTTTTTGTGTGTCATACAGGAATTTCAATTGACAACTTCCTATACATTATGTATAGTTATACCTATTTCATTTTGTAATGTTCTGTGATAAATATTCTCTCTCTTCTGAAATGGATCATTCTAATAATATATATATACAGGGTGTCCCACTAAGGTCGGCGAGGTACGATATCATGGAAACCATAAACCTCAGGACTTCGAGGAAAAAAAATTAAGAACTAAATCGGCCAAGAAAAATTGATAGAAAATATTTTCAAGTTCATAAAACGACCGCTAGGGGGCGCAATCTTTATGATGAAACTAAAAATTCAATTTTTTTCGAAAACCACTATATTAAGGTACTGTTTCAATGACGGAAATGCAGAGTTCATTGAAATTCGCGTCAGTTTGTTCCCGGACTTTTTTTCATATCTTGAAAAATAAAGGTGGGGGAAGCTGGTGAAGAAATCAAAGATTCTATTTTTTTTATTTATTCAAACAAAATCGAATGGAATGCTACATATTTTGATCAGCAGATTCAAAATGCATTAAATTAGCTGCATTTTGGCGAAAACCGAGATTCCATATCTTTATCCGTACCTTAATTCAATGATTTTCGATAAAAATTGAATTTTTAGTTTTATCATAAAGATTGCGCCCCCTAGCGGTCGTTTCATGAACTTGAAAATATTTTCTATCAATTTTTCTTGGCCGATTTGGTCCTTTTTTTTTTCCTTGAAGTCCTGAGGTATATGGATTCCATGATATCGTACCTCGCCGACCTTAGTGGGACACCCTGTATATACATATATATATATCATTCAAGCTTTGTCAATAAGAAAAATAATCTTGGACAATGAAGCACAGATTGATTGATTGATTGGTTAATTCAATAATGCTTCTTGGGGTAATAAAGACATTCAATCAATCCGAATCAATCAATCTTTCCAGGAAAAACAATACTAATTGATCATATTTAAATAGAAATTAGTCAAATTAAATTTTTTGTCAACTTTTTCGTCGACACGAAATCGATCTTTAATTGTCCTTATCAACATTAATTGATTTAATTTCATTACACAACCTGGTGCTAAAATCCAATACTTTTTTTCCCTTGTGTAATAATAAATAACTATTTTTTAAATCTTTTTTTCATCTCCTGAAAATGCTAACATAGTTACCGAAACACGTATTGCAGCGTTCAAAAAATCGGTTTCGTTAGTGGTAAAACGGTGTAGTTTTTTCATGATATTGACTGCTTTGTGTTATTTATTTCAACCTGACCATCGTTCACGATTCATGACTATAATCAATTCCAAATTGAATGTGGTTATTCGCCATTTGGAAATCATAAAGTCTCAATTTGAAAATGGAAAGACAGTGTTTCATTCATTCATGCCATTGAAAAACAAACCATGAATATTAAGCGAAGCCATTGAGGTTACCTAGAAATAGTGATAAATGTTTTTGAATCTCATGGGACTACAAAATCTTATGAAATATTACTAGGATGGCAAGATTAAATTGCCGCTTTTTGAATGATGAAAATTTCATATTGAATAGGAGTTTCATCAGACGTTTTTTCAAATTATTTTCAGACGAAGAAATAAATCTGCTAGGCCGAGTAGGATTTCCGTCCTTACGATCCTGTGTAAATTATTTATCAGGTGGAATAGACGGCATCAGGAGCTACGAACCGAAAACTGACTGGCAACATAGTAAGTAATTAGCTTTTTTTACCACTGTCTATTGAACCTACCAATATTTACTCCTTTTCAAGCCATAAAGTGTATTTTCTTCAACCAAGGTAGTTTTCGTCATTTTATAAACCACTAGGAAATGAAGACATAACCACCTCTGTTATAATTAACCAGAATTCGCTGTTCTGATGCGAGATTTGCAGGAATGGCACTCGAATCTACTAGGTATTCATCAATAACGACTTGCCATAAGCTGTTATGGTCATGGCTACTAGATTTTAATCAGAATTGAAAAGATGTGCTTTCATATTGACAGTATAGGTTCATATTTCAGTTTCACAGAACTATATTGATAGAAATATATTGCTGGTGATGAAAAAATGCAATATACACCTTGGTAGTAATTACCATAGGACCTTATACAACTCGGCTGAAGCCTTGGGATATAATCTTGGTCCCTGAGTAATAATAATATTCTTTTTCTACTCACATAACTAAAATGGCATTTAGCGTAGGTAAAGCGTAGGTAAGGATATGTACCACGCTAAATGATCGATTAATCACGGATTCAAAATATTAAACACATTACCATGGCAACACGATTTCTCAAACACATTACCATGGCAACAAAATTCATTAAACACAGCTTCAGTAATTTGAGACATGTCTGGCATGTCAATTGTATTAACTCTCAACTGTTATTTTCAAATTTTGTATCAGAATTATTCGAACAATTTTCGTTTGTAACAGAATTCTTCATTAAAAATATATGCGAAATGTAGACGAAAGTGAAATGGAAGAGAATGTTTTGGTACTTGCATATCTCCAAAAAGTGTAAAAATGAAGCATCAATCTTTGAGAACAATTTATTTATTCTGCGCTAAGCATGACAATAAACGTGAAACAAAGGTTAGTGAGCAATGGACTGGACACATCTACAACCAATATCACTTATACGTGTCTCGCTGGTTGCATGCAGTTGCATGTATTATGTTCTCAATTCCCATTCCTTTCGAATTATCTTGTAGGTTAGCAGGAATAGCAGGTATGTTAATGTAATTTTCGGAGTTCGTAGAAAAATCATAGTATGTAACGCGTTTACAAACTCTTCTAGACACTCGTTTATTAAACACTGGGTCCGCTCTGCTCGTGCTTAAAATACTCGTTACTAAAAGGACGTTTATAACCTATGTTACATAATATACTATTACTACCTTGGTGTCTAAATAACTATTTTTATATTAATTTTTTTTTTCACACAGGAATACAAACAGGACGAACCCAAAGACTGTATTCACTATACTGTAGTAGTATACTAAGTATGTCAATTCCATTATACAGTGCAAAGATTTTATATATTTTATAGGAAAAAGAAATTTTTTCAACATATCATCCATTGGATGCTGAAACAAAATGTTTCTTGAGTTTGTTCACAAAGAATGTTAAAGAATCGGAAAAATATCAATCTCTTTATGTTTGAAATGGATCTATAACTTTTCATGCATCGATGTAAAGGGAAGTTAAGATAGTAATTCGTGTTTGGTATGGATGTATGGAAGAAGTTATAATGGCGAGTTGAATATTTTGGAACATTGTAATGGATCAAGTTATTTATAGATGAGGAATGAATGATCTCATTTATCATTTTGAAAGAGAATTTGATATCGGCAACAGCTCTTCTGTCAGCAAGACTAATCAAATTAAGTTTTCGAATTACAAAGTGATTTTGTGGCGTGTTTTGAATTTGTTCTAAATACTTTCTATTTGTTTCGTGCATATTATACAGTGTGTCCCATTTACCATGCTCACCATGGGTATCTTTTTCACGGTGAGAGATACGAGGTCGGTTAAATGACACCAAATGTGGAGTTTGTCAAGGCCAACTATAATGTGAAAAAATATTTCGATGAAATCTATTCGTTTTTGTTTTATACGCAAAACACAGATTTTGATCATTTTCATGTCTCCTCCGTAACTTCTTTATTTATGAAAATATTCAAATAGGAATTTCACATTCTCATGGCAGTTTTTCAAAGTGATTTCGAAAAAAATATGAAATTTATACCAACTCTTCTAGAATTTGAGATATCAGCACCAACTTTAGTTTTTCAAATGTAGGGCATAGCTCACTATAACTTAGTTACAAATAACTTTTTTTCTCTTATGGAATTTTTGTTGAAATCAAAAAAAATGGCTGCTCCGAGATGGCGGACAATATTTGGTACGATTCCATTCAAAATTGGTAAGTGGGGGTTTTTGAGGTCGGAGATCATGATTTTTTTGTTAATATTTATAAATTCAAGATGGCTGGTAGCACACTTTACGAACTTCACGACAATTTATTTTCAACCACCTGTTTGACCGGAAGTGACCCCAACTTTTTTTTTTAATGTCACCCTGTACATTTCTTCAGTCTATCTTTTTCGCCTTAAAATTCTCTATCCAACCATGTATCTCAAAGTGGCATTTATTTCTTGATTCGCTGTTGAATTGCTTTTTATTCAAAAAGAATAAGTTGGCTGTGACATGAATTCCATGGTATATCGACACTTGGTAGGCTTTGAAATTCAAATATCATTAGTAAACCGATATTATTCAAAATGTTTCGATATTCTGATCAATGAATGCAGATTCAATAGCTTGTTTGAGTCTAGATGAAAACCTTCGAAAATAACTCATGATATTGAGGAATCTAAGATAGGAACATATTTTTTCGAATTCAGCTACTCGTACAAAAACTATCTGTCTTTTATTTTCGCCATGTACCTATCACATGATCCACAGGGCTATCAGTCTATTTTTTCATAAATATTTCACTTAGTAGGCGGAGTACCTACACAAACTGTTTTATGTGTTTGACAGTTAATCGATTGCATCAATAATTTTTCTTCTTCATTTGTGTGTTGATTGAAATTGCATATTGAAAACATATCGACTTTTTCGTTTCTTGAATACATTTAGGTTGGGTTACTAGATCTAGTAACATATCTTAGGTTGGGTTACCAGATCTAGTAACATATCTTAGGTTGGGTTACTAGATCTGGTAACATATCTTAGGTTAGGTTACTAGATCTAGTAACATATCTCAGGTTAGGTTACTAGATCTAGTAACATATCTTAGGTTAGGTTACTAGATCTGGTAACAAATCTTTGGTTGGGTTACTAGATCTGGTAACATATCTTAGGTTGGGTTACCAGATCTAGTAACATATCTTAGGTTAGGTTACCAGATCTAGTAACATATCTTAGGTTAGGTTACTAGATCTGGTAACATATCTTAGGTTGGGTTACTAGATCTGGTAACATATCTTAGGTTAAGTTACTAGATCTAGTAACATATCTTAGGTTAGGTTACTAGATCTGGTAACATATCTTAGGTTGGGTTACTAGATCTGGTAACATATCTTAGGTTGGGTTACTAGATCTGGTAACATATCTTAGGTTAGGTTACTAGATCTGGTAACATATCTTAGGTTGGGTTACTAGATCTGGTAACATATCTTAGGTTAGGTTACTAGATCTAGTAACATATCTCAAGTTAGGTTACTAGATCTAGTAACATATCTTAGGTTAGGTTACTAGATCTGGTAACATATCTTAGGTTGGGTTACTAGATCTGGTAACATATCTTAGGTTGGGTTACTAGATCTGGTAACATATCTTAGGTTAGGTTACCAGATCTAGTAACATATCTTAGGTTAGGTTACCAGATCTAGTACATATCTTAGGTTAGGTTACTAGATCTGGTAACATATCTTAGGTTGGGTTACTAGATCTGGTAACATATCTTAGGTTAGGTTACTAGATCTAGTAACATATCTTAGGTTAGGTTACTAGATCTGGTAACATATCTTAGGTTGGGTTACTAGATCTGGTAACATATCTTAGGTTGGGTTACTAGATCTAGTAACATATCTCAGGTTAGGTTACTAGATCTAGTAACATATCTTAGGTTGGGTTACTAGATCTGGTAACATATCTTAGGTACTCCGCCTACTAAGTGAAATATTTATGAAAAAATAGACTGATAGCCCTGTGGATCATCGTACAAGAGGAACAATTTTAGTTTTATTATTCCAAATGGAAATATCATGTGATAGGTACATGGCGAAAATAGAAGACAGAAAGTTTCTGTACGAATAGCTGTCTTCGAAAAATTATGTTCCTATCTTAGATTCCTCAATATCATGAGTTATTTTCGAAGGTTTTCATCTTGAATATGAAATTTATACCAACTCTTCTAGAATTTGAGATATCAGCACCAACTTTAGTTTTTCAAATGTAGGGCATAGCTCACTATAACTTAGTTACAAATAACTTTTTTTCTCTTATGGAATTTTTGTTGAAATCAAAAAAAAATGGCTGCTCCGAGATGGCGGACAATATTTGGTACGATTCCATTCGAAATTGGTAAGTGGGGGTTTTTGAGGTCGGAGATCATGATTTTTTGTTAATATTTATAAATTCAAGATGGCGGCTTCCAAATAATTTTTGTTTTTGTATAAATGACGATAACTCCGTTGTTATCAACACAAAACTATTACTGCGACACATCATCTGTAAGAGAAAAAAAAAGTTATTTGTAACTAAGTCATAGTGAGCTGTAACGGCTATGCCCTATATTTGAAAAACTGAAGTTGGTGCTGATATATCAAATTCTAGAAGAGTTGGTATAAATTTCATATTTTTTTCGAAATCACTTTGAAAAACTGCCATGAGAATGTGAAATTCCCATTTGAATATTTTCATAAATAAAGAAGTTACGGAGGAGACATGAAAATGATCAAAATCTGGTTTTTGCGTATAAAACAAAAACGAATAGATTTTATCAAAATATTTTCACACATTATAGTTGGCCTTGACAAACTCCACATTTGGTGTCATTTAACCGACCTCGTATCTCTCACCGTTAAAAAGATACCCATGGTGAGCATGGTGAGCATCGTAAGTGGGACACACTGTATAGTAGGGATTCCATATGGTTTAGTCGAAACCTAGCAGACTATTCACGTACGTATGACATAAAAAGAGTACGCCAGATATTTTAATCTTCGAAAAGATAAGTTGTTCTTAAAATGAAACCTAGCATTCTGTTCGCTCCTTTAGAAATGTAAGAAATATGTTTTCCTCCGATTGGCAGCAAATATTAATTTTGCTGACACATATCGATCAGCAAAGTATTACTTTTCCTGCCTAGGCAGCAAAGTGGGTACTTTGCTGCCTTGATATGTATCAGCAAAATTGAAAATCCATAAATCGTTTATAATTTCCTTCATATTCCATCCGAGACTTCTCCGGCAACAAATTCAACTCTATATTTTTTGCCACCATCCCTCATTAATGGAGATATAAGTATACTTCCAGGTCGCTATCACTGTCCATTATATGATAATTTAAATATACCGATATTTTTTCGCGCAACTGTCAGAAATTTCATGAATTGTCAAACCAACAACTGCGATTTCTATCAAATTTTATTTTATTTGAACACTATACAGGAAGAATAAAGAGATTGTGAGAATTGTATTAATTCGCAAATACAATATTCTCCCATATCATTATGAACAATCGTAGAAAAAATTATATGTTCAACTCGGCAGCAAAGTAGATTGACTGCCTTAGCTGGATTCCTAGCCTCGCTACGCTCGGCTATGAATTCAGCCACGGCAGTCAATCTACTACTTTGCTGCCTAGTTAAACAAATAACTATTATTGAGTCATTTTTTAATCGAAAATAATTCCCAATTCCTTCATTTCACTACAGATGTGGAGATTATGATCCTGCATGGTATAATTATGAGTAATTAAATTAGAGTTTCTACTAAAAGTTGTCTGATGGGATTTGTTGAGATTCAGGAAAATGTCTGCAGTACTCTGAGAATAGATCAAGTGTGAAACTGTATGAAATATTTCAAGATTATCAGCATACATAAGGAAATACGAGAATTTGAAACATTCAGAGATGTCATTTATATAAATATTGAAAAGTAGGGGACCTAGATTCATGTTAAGAATGTTGAAACTGTCGATTTATTTGAAATAATTCGATCAGATTTTTTTATACGATTCAAACAAATCATACATTTTTTATGAGTCGAACTGTACATTATTTTTGTCAAGACAGAATCGAAAACAATATCAAACGCAATGTTTCCATCTATACGTCCAATCTGTCTGGAAGCAGATGGCTCAATTGGAGCTCATGCTGATGCCTACTGAATACAAATCACGTTTTCTCAGGATTCAGAATTGCAATTTCCTGAAGTAGGTCGAATAATATGCGGTATTTTTTTTATCGCTTGGTGCGCACAAAAGGAAATGCCTGTAATGTTCGAAGAACATCGTGCGTAGCTAGGGAGGATAGGGCGAGGAGGTAGGTGTTGAATTTTTTTTTCAATTTTTGGAGATTATAAGTTCATACATGAAACCTCAAAATGGGCCCTTGTAAAATATGAACCCGACCCTTAACCGATAAATTCATAACATAATAAATTTATAACATAATCATTCCACAGTGACAGTAAGTTTTTTCATGTTTTTTCACTTTGTCCCTTAATATTTCTAAATCAATTGTTTTTCTGATCATGGAGCATATTTCCCTGTTTGCACTGTTATTAACTATACTATTTGTATGTGTACTTTTTTCATTTCTATGTATGTAAGTACCAAGTAATTCTTGCATCTACAGTGTGTCCCACTTACCATGCTCACCATGGGTATCTTTTTAACGGTGAGAGATACGAGGTCGGTTAAATGACACCAAATGTGGAGTTTGTCAAGGCCAACTATAATGTGAAAAAATATTTTGAAAAAATCTATTCGTTTTTGTTTTATACGCAAAAAACAGATTTTGATCATTTTCATGTCTCCTCCGTAACTTCTTTATTTATGAAAATATTCAAATAGGAATTTCACATTCTCATGGCAGTTTTTCAAAGTGATTTCGAAAAAATATATGAAATTTATACCAACTCTTCTAGAATTTGAGATATCAGCACCAACTTTAGTTTTTCAAATGTAGGTCATAGCTCACTATGACTTAGTTACAAATAACTTTTTTTCTCTCACAGATGATGTGTCGCAGTAATAGTTTTGTGTTGATAACAACGGAGTTATCGTCATTTATACAAAAACAAAAAAATATTTGGAAGCCGCCATCTTGAATTTATGAATTTCAACAGAAAAATCATGATCTCCGACCTCAAAAACCCCCACTTACCAATTTTGAATGGAATAGGACCAAATCTTGTCCGCCATCTTGGAGCAGCCATTTTTTTTAATTTCAACAAAAATTCCATAATGTATTGTCACCGAAATTATGAACACTTGCCAAATTTCAAGTTAATCGGAGTTGGACGTCAAGTTTTGCTTCAAAAAAGATGAAAAATGGCCTACTCAATCGGGGTCACGTGACTTTCGCTACATATAAAAAGTGACATTTTTTCAAATTAATCACTGAAACTAGGCTTATTTTTTCGAATTTCGAAAAAGTTTACTTGAAAAAGTTGTTTCTATTTCAATTTTACATTATGTCACTCGGATTTTATCTTTTTTATTTTTTAGATTTGATATTTTTTAAAAAATTTCGAAATTTCTGTAATCTTAGAAAAATTGTAAATTCGATAAAACTACTTCATACCAAAAGCTCCATCATGCTACTAACTTTCAATTACTAATTATCACTAATTATCGACAAAAATATGATTTTCTTTAGAAAATGATAATCTCCGCTTCAAAATTCTGTTATGTTTGATGCAAACATATGCTGTTATGTTTGATGCAAACATATGCTGTTATGTTTGAGTCAAGCATTTAGAAACGAAATTCATTTGAATTTATTTTTTCAGTACCGAAAAGATCAGTTTAAATGAATTTCGTTTCTAAATGCTTGACGATATATATCAACTTTGCATCAAACATAACAGAATTTGGAAGCGGGTATAATCATTTTCTGAAGAAAATCATATTTCTGTCCATAATCAGTGATAATAAGTAATTGAAAGTAAGAAGCATGAAAAAGCTACTGGTATGAAGTAGTTTCGTGAAATTGACAATTCTTCAAATATTACAGAAAATTTTGAAAAATTAAAAAAAAAACGAAAATCTAAAAGTTGCAATAGAAGGATCAAATTCGAGATGCATGTGTAAAATTGAAATATAAACAACTTTTTTAAGTAAACTTTTTCGATATTCGCACAAATAGGCCTACTTTCAGCGATCAATTTGAAAAAATTTCACTTTTGACATGTTGCGAAAGTCACGTGATCCCGATTGAGTAGGCCATTTTTTATCTTTTTTGAAGCAAAACTCAACGTCCAACTCGAATTCCAAAATAAGACATTAATAAAAGTTTTTCCCATATGATGCCGACTTTATGAATGACACTGTAGATAAGATACAGGGAGGTCTCAAAATGCACCATTTCCAATTTCGCTCTATATCTCAAGAACGAAGCAGGATATGAAAATGTTGTATACGGCATCGTGAGTTTCACAAAAAACGTTCGCGAAAACAGAAAATGTGACATAATAATTTTCGTGACAAAAATTGAATGCTATAAGGAACGCTACACATTTTATAATGCGGTCCTATTCGTCTGGAAACGGATGATCCGGAATGAAGCTCTTTTATGAATACAAATAATATTGTTTTCCAGGGATGCAGAATCTGTCGATATCGTGCGCTCTCGTATGCCTTATCATTCTCGGCACGGCCGCCTTAGTGGGAGCTTTTGGAGTCTTCCAGCACCAGCTCAGTGCCGTTTTGGTTACTGGGGTCATGTATTTGTTGGCAGGTAAAGAAAAAAAAATTATAGAAAGCGGTATTGGAACACAAAACGCATGCAACATACAGAAATATACAGAATTCTATCAAAACAGTAATTCATCAAAAACGTAATTCATCGTGACAGTAAAATATGGGAATCGTATTTCATCAAAGCCGTGTTTCATAGGAACTGTATTCCATCGGAACAGTATTCCATCGGAACCGAGTTCTAATAGAACCGATTTTCATCAGAACCGTATTCCAGAATGTTTCATTACTATGTCGATACTATGCTCTAATATGTGATTCTTTAGGATTTCGATAAAGAACCATTCTGACGGAATTTCGTTCTGCTACAATACGATTCCTATGAATTACGGTTCGGATGAACTAAGGTTTTTATAAAATACAGTTCTGATGCTTTACAGTGCCGTTAGAATACGATTACCATGTTGTAGTGTCCCGACAGAATACAAATCATATCGTATTTCATAAGTGGTAATTGATCAGAATCGTATACTGACGGGACGGTATTTCAGCAACACCGTATTTTATCAGAATGACAATTCATCAGAACCGTATTGTGTCGCGACAATAATCTGTCAGAATCGTATTTTGTCGGAATGGTAATATGGCATAACCGTAAATCATCATGATGGTAGATAGTCAGTACTGTGATTCGTCGAAGTGTATTTTGAGTATCGTGAATGTATGTTTCACCGTTTCTTAGGTTTTTTGAATATTGCGTCATGAAATTTTGTAATCTGACTTTTTGCAGCCTCTTTCGCCCTCTTCTCCCTCACCATCATCCACTTCAAGCGGTTTTTTGTTAATTTCTATCAAAACGGAACCGTAATTGAACGAAGAATTAATTCGTCGAAATGAAAAACATAATGTGATTTCTCGTGTAGTGAAATAAAGGAATCTATTCTGTACGAACGTAAAACATCAAACCGTAATTCATCAGAAGAAAGACAATTTATCAGAACTGTATCTTGTAGCGACAGTAATCTCTATCAATCGTATTTCGTCGGAATGGTAATATAGCATAACCGTAAATCATCATGATGGTAAATAGTAAGTACTGTAATTCGTCGACGTGTATTTTGAATATCGTGAATGTATTTTTCACTGTTTCTTAGAGTTTTTGAATATTGCGGCATGACATTTTGTCGAGGGATGAACCGCGGTAAAAATTGTGTACACCAAACTTCAATTTCACAAGGAATTCCAAGGAATTCCAGTTGTTTGTACACCAGAATTATACCGCACTTCACTCAAAAAATTCCAAGGAAATCCAGAGAATTCCAAGGAATTTCAAGGAAATCCAAGAAATCCTAACGAGATCCAAGAAATTTCAAGGAATTCCAGTTGTTTGTAGCCCAGGAATATACCACATTTCACCCAAGGAATTCCAGAGAATTCCATGGAATTCCAAGGAAATCCAAGGAATTCCAAGGAAATCCAAGGAATTCCAAGGAAATCCCAGAAATTCCAAGGAAATTCAAGGAGTTCCAAGGAAATCCAAAGAATTCCAGAGAAATGCAAGAAAATCCAAGGAATTCCATTTAAATCTAAAGTGAAACTATCAAACGTTCCTTTTTCTAATCGAATCAATTAGTCAGTCTTCGTTCCACTAACATCAAGTCCAAGTTTTTTGAGTGCGATGTACAATCCTTCAGAGGTGAAATCATTTATCGACGTCTTAACTATTATATGAACAGATATTCAATATTAAGAAGTATTATTTATTCAGTATTTGACTGACAAAATACAATATTATAATGACAACTAATGACAACATAATATCAATCATCCGGACCCATATACAGAGTGTAACATCTTGTAACATGTCCCCCTAAAAATGAAATCTGGGTGGAACTAAACAAAGTCCTTGTATCTCACTGGTTTCCTCAATATTCGACCCTTCGATGATCTTTCGAAACATTCCGAATCAATAGAACCATTGGAACTTGTTTGAGTATCAATGCTTGAATGATTGGAAGAGCATGGCTGAGGATCAACATTTGTAGGGTTAGAACGATCGAATTTGGAATCTTCACTAGTTGTGGAGGCTCGATTTCGATCCTCTTCAAATTGTGAAACTCTTTCCTGACTTGGAATTACTGGTCGATTAATCTCCTGATCTGAGTAAGCATTTGCTGTTTGAGTAGATGAACTTGGATAATTCGAGGAGTCAATAGTCCTGGTATGAGTATTCGAAGTTATTGCAGAGGGTCCAGTATATGAAGTAGAAGGTATAGGTCGTAAGTGGATTCGATTCCTTCTATAGGCTCCACCATTATTAGACTGCACAATATAACTGTCAGGGCAGTTCTCTTCTCTGAGAACTTTACCGGGAATCCATTTTCGAGTGTCTTGTTGAATAACCACAGGTTGTTTGCTAACCAATGGAGTAAGAGGTTTTTTACCAATGTTGTAGTATCGATCTGCGCGCTGTTGATTGGCGTTCAGAATCTCCAAATTCTTTCCAATATCAAATTTAGGCCTGAGTATATTTTCTGAGCATGGCAAGAGTGTTCTGAATTTCCTTCCCATTAACATTTCTGATGGAGAAGGTAAGTTCTGCTTCGATGTACTATTATATTCCATAATAATTTCATAAGGGTGTTTGAGTGGATTTTTTATGAGTAATCCCTTAACAGTTTCTATATGTCTTTCGACCAACCCATTCGATTGACTGTAACGTGGACTTGACGTTATATGTATGATATCATATTTCACGCAAAAATCTCTGAAGAACATTGAATCAAACGGTGGCCCATTGTCTGACATCAATGTTTGGGGTAATCCATGAGATTTGAATACACTCAATAATGCATCAGTTGTTGATGAAGCATCTTTCTTCGACATTTGAATCAGTTCGATGAATTTTGAGTGATAATCACAAACAACCAAAAACTTTCTGGCTCCTACCTGAGCAAAATCAATTCCAACTTTTTGCCAAGGCAATGCAGGAACAGGATGCTGATGGAGTGGTTGCTTTGAGTTTGATCTTGAATATTGTAAACAAGTCAAGCAAGATGAAACCATATTTACTATTTGTTCATTTATAAAGGGCCAGAACACTGAATCTAGAGCACGTTTCTGGCAAGATATTATACCTTGATGAGTAGAGTGTATGCGATCTAAAATATCTAATCTATCTGATCTTGGAATGATCAATCTATTACCTTTGAAAAGGAATCCATCTTGTTCATGTATTTCATCTCGGTATTGATAATAGGGTTTGGCTTCACTTTTGAGAGATGACATTCGATTAGGCCATCCATTGCGTATATAATTTTTTACAGCTTGCAATTCCGGATCTTTGTTTGTATTTTCTAAAAGTTCATTAGATCTTTTATCACTCACAATAAGAACCGCATTAACTTTAAAGTCATCAACAAACTCAGTTGATTTTTCATCGTTCAATGGTGCTCTTGATAATGAATCTGGAATATACAGCTCCTTTCCGGGCAAGAATGTCAAAGTGAAGCTATATTTCATCAATCGTATTACTAATCTCTGAAGTCTAGGAGATAGTGCGTCAATTGGTTTATTAATGAGTCCCAATAGAGGCTTGTGATCTGTAACTGCGATGAAAGGACGTCCATATAGATAGTAATGAAAATGTTCACATGCCAAAACTATACTGAGCAACTCTTTCTCAATTTGAGCATAATTTCGCTGGGCATTGTTCAATGACATAGACCAGTAAGCAATGGGATGTTCATTTTGACTGATGTGACCACCCAAACCATACTGACTGGCATCTGTGGATAATGTCACCGGAAGCTTTGGATCAAAGTAACATAAAACTGGAGCAGTAATAATAAGATTCTTCAGGTCTTTAAATGATTTCTCTTGTGGACCACTTTCTTCCCAAATCCAAACTGAATCTTTCTTCAGTAAATCTCTCAAAGGGGCAGTAATTCTTGAAATATTCGGGATGAAGCGGCTTAGATAATTCACCATTCCTAAGAAACATTGTAATTCTTTCACATTCGTAGGCCTGTTCATATTTTTTATTGCTCTGACTTTCTCTTCAGATATCTTAATTCCATCACTTGTTATAGTATGTCCCAGGAAACTAACTTTTGTCAAAGCTAATTGTAGTTTTTCTTTCTTGAATCTCAAATTTTCTTGTCTTGCTTTGGAGAACAATTTTTCTAATCTCTCGTTGTGTTCTTCTATATCATTTCCATATATCAAAATGTCGTCCATATATGCTAGAGTTCCCTCTAACCCATTTATAAAATTATTGATGCAATTTTGAAAAATTTCTGGGGCATTTGACAATCCATAAGGTAACCGGTTAAATTTGTATCTAGCAAAAGGTGTTATAAAAGTACACAGATCAGAGCTCTTATCATCTAGAGGTATCTGCCAAAAAGCACATGAAGCATCTAGCACTGAAAACCATTTTGCTTGCCCTATTTGAGATATTATAGTCTCAAATGTAGGAAGTTCAATTATTTGTCGTATAATATACTTGTTCAGTGGTCTAGGATCCATACACAAGCGAACCGATCCATCTTTTTTCGGTGTAACAACCATTGCATTTACCCATTCTGTAGCTTCTTCAACTCTTGTAACAATTCCATCTCTCTCCATTTGATCTAATGCTTTCTTGACAGGTTCATGTAGGGCTAAAGGAAGTTTACGACATCTAGCAATACTTGGTACATAATTCTGTTGTAGTCTGATTGTGCAGTGTGTTTTTATACAACCAACACCTTGAAATATATCAGCATACTTTTCTATTAATTCGGAAGATGATTTGATATTTTCGCACATATCAGAAACTGATGAAACTCTTTTTATCAAGTTTAATGCAACGCACGCTTTCAATCCTAGAATTGGTTCTAGATTTTCTTCTAAAATGTAAAATCCAAGTTTTTCTGACACTGTATTATGAGAGACCAGTAATTCACATACCCCCAATACATTTAACTTGTTTTTATTGTATACCAGGAGTTTTGTTGTGGTAGCTTTTAGAGCCGGTGCATTATCAATCGTTTTATAGATTCTGGATGGTAAAATATTTGCTTGACTACCAGTATCTAACTTAAAATCAACTAGTATATTATATACTCGCAACAGCTGTGTCCATTCTTTTGAAATTTCCTTATTAATTTTGCAAACATTCATTTCCTCTACAATAGTATCCAAAGTCAGAACCTCTTCGATTCCTTGATCATCATCTTCTTCTTCAACTTGCCGCACTTGTCTAGCTTTACAACACGTTGCGAAATGATTGAATTTCTTACACTTTCCACAGACTTTTCCCCAGGCAGTACACTTCCCGAAATCATGAGACATATTGCATCTGAAGCATGTTCTCTTCTTTGCATCTGTATTGTTTTTGTGAAATCTTCCTGTACCAGATATATTAACTTTATCTATTTTATGATTCTCATTGAAAGGGAATTCTTCCTTATACTTTCCATTTGATATGATTTTGACTTGTTGTCTAGATTTTTCATCGGCTCTACAAATATTGACACATGTCGTTAGTGATAGATCTTTCTCACTAAGTAACCTTTCTCGTAAATTATTATTTTGCATCCCACAAACTATTCTATCTCTGATAAGGGAATCTCTCAAATCCTTAAAGTTACAATCCGATGCCTTCTGCTTCAGTTCCGTAACATATTCGTCGATGGACTGGTCGGATTTCTGATTACACGAAAAAAATATGAATCTGGTGTATGTTTCATTTGCGTAAGGTTTGAAATGATTACTCAAAGCTTCTAATATTATTTCTACCGTCAAATCGTCACCTTCTTGTGTAAATTCTAGGGTATTGTAAATCTCTAACCCATAATCTCCGAATCTTCTGTTTCCATTTCTCCCAAGACACTGCTGGGTCAAGATCTGGTTCGAATGATTTCGGCGGTTGTAATGCTGACATTTTATATGAGCGATTTTATTCTTCCTGAGTTCACGCTGTCACCATATTATATGAACAGATATTCAATATTAAGAAGTATTATTTATTCAGTATTTGACTGACAAAATACAATATTATAATGACAACTAATGACAACATAATATCAATCATCCGGACCCATATACAGAGTGTAACATCTTGTAACATTAACCATATCGAGAACTAGTCGGGGTCACCAATTTTATAGTAAAACTATCAAATGTTGGATCAACCAAAAATCCTTTTATTATCCTATTTACTTCAGAATTGACAACTAACTTCATCCATAATATCTCACAGGGAGATTGATGAAGACTGATCCACTACTTCCATGGAATTCCAAGGAAATCCAAGGAATTCCAAGAAAATCCAAGGAATTCCAAGAAAATCCAAGGAATTCCAAGGAAATCCAAGGAATTCCAAGGGATTCCAAGGAAATCCAGGGAATTCCAAGGAATTCCAGTTGTTTGTACACCAGAATTTCACCGCAGTTTTCCCCTCGCATTTTTCAATCTAACTTTTTGCAGCCTCTTTCGCCCTCTTCTCTCTCACCATCATCCACTTCAAGCGTCTGCACGGCCGCCCCCATTCCGAAGACGCCGCCCTCGGCACCGTCGACGGCGTCGTCGGACCGGCGGGCGGTGCGCACGCGCAGGGCGTCCGCGCGCTGTTGCCGGCTCGCCGCTTCACCACCTCGTGGTCGCTGGATCTCGGCTGGGGCGGTGTCATGTTGTGCGTGATGACGTCGGTGTTGTGGATACTGCTGTCCAAGATTATGCGGTTCAATCCGATCGGCAGTATGATACAGTCGTCGTGAGAAAGGGATGGGAGAGCATGAGAGAGAGAGAGAAAGAGAGAGAGAGAGGAAGTAGAAGAATTTAGGATTTCGAGTTAGGTATACAACTTGTTAGTCCGAGATATACAAGTCTAAGTCCGACATATGTACAGTGTGTCCAGTTTTCGATGCTTTTGCGTGATATCTCAGTTATCTTTCGAGATAGAACCTTGCGGTTTTCGCGGTCCTGTACCACTTTTCTGTGAAACTCAAGATGGCCTAATCAGATTTTGCATAACTGTTTGCGTTTATGAGATACAGGGCGATTTTGAAAATTTATACTTTTTGGACCCCGTCTATATCTACGAAGTTTCTCAGCGAAAATGTCAAATTGGAATCTTATCCCATACAGAATTTTGCGCAGAATTCAGTGGCGCACTCAAATTTTTTTTTCTGGGTATGGTTTCGGAGATACGACTCAAACATATGATTTTTCAAATGGAACACCCTGTATTTTATAAGCTCATTAAATTCCTAATTTTTTTCCCATCAAAATGAAATATGATGAATAGGTATAAAATTTTCAAAAATGCTCCAAAATCACTAAAACATTGAATTTTAATAGTGGGCTATGGATTTTTCTTTCAAAAAAGTTCCAATTGAAGGAATATTTCATTTGATTCTTCCATGAAAAGGACAAAAACAATCGCAACACTAGTTAATTAAGATGACACAAAAATTAGGTACCTGATAGCAACAAATGAATGGTAATAAAAAGTTCATATTCTAGAATAAGCACCTGATTTAATATTCACTAAGACAATTGAATTTCGAAATTAATCAGTAACTTATTCATTGAATTGTTCAAATTGATGTCCACTTTCCCTCACACGCTTTCTCAATACGTCTTAATGCATTCAAAATCATTAAAGGATGTCTTTGTAATTCCTGGAAAACTGCCTCTGTTGTTGCAGGAAGGTCTTCAAAATATTTGTGACTCTTACTGTATCAAGACGTATTGAGAAAGTGTGTCAATTGTGTGTTATGGGAAATGGACATCAATTTGAACAATTCAGTGGAAAAGTTATTGAATAATTGCGAAATTCAATTGTATTTGTAAATATTTAATCTGGTGCTTTTTCTACACTATGAACTTTTTATTACTGTTTATTTGTTGCTATCAAGTACATAATTTTTGTGTTTTCTCAGTTAATAAGTGTTGGTATTGTTTTTGTCCTCTTTATGGAAAAATCAAAATGAATATTCCTTCAATTGGAACTTTTTTATAAGAAAAATCCATAGCCCACTATTAAAATTCAATGTTTCAGTGATTTCAGAGCATTTTTGAAAATTTCATACACATACATGATAAATCATTTTGAAGAGAAAAAATGAGGAATTTTATGAGCTTATAAAATACAGGGTGTTCCATTTGAAAAATCATAAGTTTGAGTCGTATCTCCGAAACCATACCCAGAAAAAAACAAATTGAGTGCGCCACTGAATTCTGCGCGAAATTCTGTATGGGGTAAGATTCCAATTCGACATTTTCGCTGAGAAACTTCGTAAATATAGAGGGGGTCCAAAAAGTATAAATTTTCAAAATCGCCCTGTATCTCATAAACGCAAACAGTTATGCAAAATCTGATTAGGCCATCTTGAGTTTCACAGAAAAGTGGTACAGGAACGCGAAAACCGCAAGGTTCTATCTCGAAAGATAACTGAGATATCACACAGAAGCATCGAAAACTGGACACACTGTACACAGAATCAGGGGTGTCCGTATGGGGAGGCAAGGGGGCGCGCTTGCCGTTCCCCCTCAACGCCAAGTCCTTACTCAGATACATTCTCAATAAAATTGAATACGCGATTGGGCTATTTTTTTTTATTCCTCAAATAGAATCATCATTCAAATAACCTCGCAAATAACTTTCAATTTCATGTTTTCTTAGAATAGAGCAATGTCAGCTGACGTCACAACATGGCGCACTCGTCGTTTTTATCAGCTGATCGGGGGACATACAAAGTTGTGTGTGACTTTTGATTTTATAATTACTGACCCATCGGTGATTTTGTTGAACTTGTAGATATTATGCGAGAAGAATGTGTTCATTTTCTTCCAAAATGAGTATCTATTGAGGTATATTACCAGGTATATTTGGTATATTAGAGCTGAACTCAAGTGAATCCAGTAATTTTAAATTGACAAATAAACCAATTTGAACTCTTTTTTGGACTCATTCACTTTTCTCACAGCATTCATGATGAATGAATCAACATACATGTCAATAAATAAATGCTCCAGGTATTGTATTTTAGTGGGAAATGTGCAAGAAAGTTACATGTACTCTTATGGAAAATGTGTATGCTTGTCCCCCCATCAGCTGTTCAATGGCCGACAATTTTACGTCATATGACGTCATTGACATTGCTCTATTGTTCGTTCTATTGTGCCACTCACTATCAATTGGTGTTCAATTGAAATTGATACAAGGTGGTCAAAAAATCTTAATTTTTAATTTGTTTCAATTAAATGTCAATTGAACACCAATTGATAGTGAGTGAGAAGTTGAGATGGGGACATGTAAACCGTTTTGACGAATAATAAACAGTTTCGACAGAAAAAAATTCTGAACTTGGAAAATCTCGATTTTGCACACCCTATATGTCAGTAACTTCCACTGCTAGACCCTAAGTATGATACGTCGTTGAAATCAGATCTTCAGGGAGAATTCAAAAATGAAATGAAATATAGGGTGTTCCGATGAAAAAAACATAGCTTCGATGTGCTGTGACTTTACGGAACACCCTGTGTATTTCAAAGAAATTTTGAAATGTTAAGCTCGGTTATCACTTCAATTTGAATGCGAAACTTTTTTTTGTATCTCTCAAGACAACAGAGGTATCGAACTCTGGATTCTTAGTTGGCCACCCTGTACACCTACCTAGAGCTCTTTTACTGTTCAGAGAGGTCTGGGTGCAGTTGCAGTTTTTCAAGATAAATCCTAGTAATGTAAAGACTCTCCGAAATCAGTTATAGCGGCTCCATCAAGGAATGTCCGCCATGTGCAACCGGTCCATTTGAACTCCAGAGGTACCGTTTGGCACACAGCGTATGCTTCCTGCTGGAGCTGCTTCAATTGACTTTGTTTTTCATTTACAAGTTCATTACGTAAACATTACGGAATATTAACGTGTGCCCTGTGCCCAAGCTGTCTGGAATCATCATAATTATAATATAGGAACTTATACTCATGAACCGGTTAGTTTTTCTAACAGTTTAGCACAAAATGCCTTCAGCCTACATGGCATATTTTTTGTACAATTTTTATGAACTGATTTCTTGCTTGCTTTTTGCATTCTATGTATATAATAATTGTTTGCTTGAATATATTATTGTTAAACGAATTTCGAGAATTTTTTTATTTCACTGAAAAAAAGCGGGAATAAACATACCTCTAAAAAATCAGCACCTGATGTATTCCTAGATGGGAGGAGATGTCTGCTCACCAGCCTCACTGCACTACAATAATTATAAAATATGAAATACGGAGATGAAAAATATGAAAAACTGAGACTGTAGTTTGGACAAAATTGAAAACAGAAAACTGAAAAGTGAAAACTATCAGCAAACAGTCTTCTTGCCGACCGACAAGCAACCTAACCTCAAAAAGAAATATTTGCCTTGCAGCAGTGTTGCCGTTGCCGTTGCAGGTCTCTAAAGCGAGCTTAGACGATCAGAATGCCCGCTATATACAGTCAAAATTTTTGAAAATTTAGCGACTTCTTTTCGTGATTCAGCGACATTTTTGATCATATGTCCTCATTTTCAGTTGGTTCATAGCATCAGATGAAAAATCGTAAAAAACTTTATTTATTCAGAATCTGTTGAGAACAGTTGAGAATGAAAAAAACAGAAACAGAGAATGAATATAGGTACATCTTCCTATACAATTTTATTCGGTACTATTAGGTAGGTACATTGGTAAATCACAACATAACATTTCTCGATCACATTTTTGAGGTTTATCTTTGATTATATCAAGGATGGAGAGAAGATTGTATCACACATTGATAATGAACCTGTCAAACCATAACTATATGACGTATCAACTCATATTTCTTGTTCAACATCATATTATACCGCCTGCGACTTCATTGCTATAAGTCACATTATTGGTATCCTTTAGGTTTCAATACTGAATACAGGCAAAATAAAATATTCACAAGGATCACAAGTTTTTAAACCAAATCGAATATACAAAATATCATAGAAAAGTGGCGGAAGTGGCACAAATGATGAAAACCACAGATTAGTTTGTTAATCAGGTTGAAATGTCGCATCTGCGCATCCACCAACCCTAAAAACTAGATTTAGCGACAATATCGCTAAGATGGCAACCCTGCCTTGCGGCTTGCGGTATCACTTTTGCTCTTCTTCTTCTAATTTTATTGATCATCTGATTTTAGTTCTCACACCAGATTCACCAGACACCAGAGGCAGAAGCGAAATGATTTTTGGGATATTTGTGGGTTGTTGGAAAAGCCTTGACAGTGACAAACGAAAAAAAAGCAGAGACAATTATCAACCTACATTGTTCCAGACAGTAGTCGGTAGTCTTGTGAATTTTTAATTTATTTGAATTATAGCACAATACTAAGATAATATTCCGATGAAAATGGATTCGTTCAATGCGAAGCTCAAACAATTTGCCAAGGATTTGTTTGCAATCGATGCCATCAAATTTGGAGAATATAAAACCAAAGTTGGTGTGATGACCCCTGTATACTGTGACCTTAGAGTTATTGTAAGCTACCCTAGAACCATGGTAAGTCACGTTACATACATCTTCATCAACCTGTATATTAGCTATGCTCTTTATCCTCATTTTCAGGAAACCTTAGCTGATCTTCTAGTGACATACCTAGAAAATATAAGCAGATTTGATTTGTTATGTGGTGTACCATATACAGCTCTACCAATCGCAACTGCAATGTCTTTGAAAACTTCCATACCAATGGTGATGAGAAGAAAGGAAGCCAAAGACTATGGCACCAAAAAGCTCATAGAAGGAATATTCAAAGAGGGACAAAACTGTCTCATTGTAGAAGATGTTGTCACCTCTGGAAGTAGCATTTTAGAAACTGTAAAAGATCTCAATGGTGCAGGGATAAAATGTACTGATGCAGTTGTTTTGTTGAATAGGGAACAAGGGGGCTCAGAATTCTTGAAAAATAATGGCATTCAAATGCATAGTTTGTTGAGTATGACTCAGCTGATGGAATATCTGCATGAAGCTGGCTGTGTTGATGATGCTATGGTTGAAAAAGTAAAGAAGTACTTGGCTGCAACTCAAATTGATCAAACTCAGTTGACCAAGACAATAAAACAAGGTAAATAAATCAATTTTCAAACCTACAGTAAGCTTTACATAACATAACAACACTTCCAATCTATCTATGAAACTTAATATTGATTTTTTTTTCTCAGATAGATTGAGTTTGTCATTCAAAAGTCGTGCAAAACTAGCTAGAAATCCAGTAGCTGGGGAGCTATTTGAGATAATGTCTTCAAAAAAAACTACATTATGTGTAGCAGCTGACCTAACAAATTCCACTGATCTTCTGAACCTTGCTGAAGAAGTTGGGCCCCATATTTGCATACTGAAAACTCACATTGATATCCTAGAAGACTTCCACCTGAATCTGATAAAACCTCTCATAGAAATAGCTCAAAGACACAACTTTATTTTATTTGAAGACAGAAAATTTGCTGATATTGGAAAAACAGTGGAGTATCAGTATAGCTCAGGGGTTTATCATATATCTTTATGGGCTAGTCTTGTTACTGCCCATTCCTTGATGGGCAAAGGAGTCCTGGATGCTCTGAAACGTAGTGGTGGATTGTATAAGAGAGGGGTATTTCTTCTGGCAGAAGTTAGTTCAGCTGGTAATTTGATTAATGATGGTTATGTGAAGGCAACATTGGCAATGGCTGAAGAATATCCAGAGTTGATAGCAGGTACTAATAGAAATCCTAAAAATATTCTGTGTTTTGTTTCATTTGAGTCACTAATAGAGCAATGTCAATGGCGTCATATGACGTAAAAGTGTCGGCCATTGAACAGCTGATAGGGGGACAGGCATACCCATTTTCCATAAAGAGTACATGTAACTTTCTTGCACATTTCCCACTAAAATACAATACCTGGAGCATTTATTTATTGACATGTATGTTGATTCATTCATCATGAATGCTGTGAGAAAAGTGAATGAGTCCAAAAAAGAGTTCAAATTGGTTTATTTGTCAATTTAAAATTACTGGATTCACTTGAGTTCAGCTCTAATATACCAAATATACCTCGTAATATACCTCAATAGATACTCATTTTGGAAGAAAATGAACACATTCTTCTCGCATAATATCTACAAGTACAACAAAATCACAGATGGGTCAGTAATAATAAAATCAAAATTCACACACAACTTTGTATGTATGTATCAGCTGATAAAAACGACAGTGCGCCATGTTGTGGCGTCAGCTGACATTGCTCTATTTGGATGCTGGTGGTGATGATTTAATTTCTTATATAATAACTATCATTTATTTCACCCTGTTAGTCACACAGAATTTTTCCTTAAACATTACTGACACTTCAATTTATGATCATCTGTATTTTGATTTTTTATTCCTTATACACATGTAGAAATATTTGTTTAATTTTTCTGCATGAAAAATTGTTGTGTTGTGACTAATACCTCACATCAGTCCCACCAATGATTTGACACCATTTCAAATGGCACAGGAAGTGTGTGTTTTCAAATGAACATGTTTTAATTTATTTTTTATGGTCCTAAGAATGAGCAGATTGAAAATCATATTTACTGGTAGTTTTTTGCTACAGCTTATACATATACAGTGTGTCCCACTTACCATGCTCACCATGGGTACCTTTTTAACGGTGAGAGATACGAGGTCGGTTAAATGACACCAAATGTGGATTTTGTCAAGGCCAAATATAATGTGAAAAAATATTTTGATGAAATCTATTTGTTTTTGTTTTATAGGCAAAAAACAGATTTTGATCATTTTCATGTCTTCTCCATAACTTCTTTATTTATAAAAATATTCAAATATGAATTTCACATTCTCATGGCAGTTTTTCAAAGTGATTTCGAAAAAAATATGAAATTTATACCAACTCTTCTAGAGTTTGAGATATCAGCACCAACTTCAGTTTTTCAAATGTAGGTCTTAGCTCACTATGACTTAGTTACAAATAGCTTTTTTTTCTCTCACAGATGATATGTCGCAGTAATAGTTTTGTGTTGATAACAACGGAGTTATCGTCATTTATACAAAAACAAAAAATTATTTGGAAGCCGCCATCTTGAATTTATAAATTTAAACAAAAAAATCATGATCTCCGACCTCAAAAACCCCCACTCACCAACTTTGAATAGAATCGGACCAAATCTTGCCCGCCATCTTGGAGCAGCAATTTTTTTTAATTTCAACAAAAATTCCATAATGTATTGTCACAGAAATTATGAACACCTGCCAAATTTCAAGTTAATCGGACGACCAGAAGTGGAAAAAAATTCACTTGAAATTAAAAAAAATGGCTCCTCCAAGATGGCGGACAAGATTTGGTCCGATTCCATTCAAAATTGGTAAGTGGGGGTTTTTGAGGCCGGAGATCATGATTTTTTTGTTAAAATTTATAAATTCAAGATGGCGGCTTCCAAATAATTGTTTGTTTTTGTATAAATGACGATAACTCCGTTGTTATCAACACAAAACTATTACTGCGACATATCATCTGTAAGAGAAAAAAAAGTTATTTGTAACTAAGTCATAGTGAGCTATGACCTACATTTGAAAAACTAAAGTTGGTGCTGATATCTCAAATTCTAGAAGAGTTGGTATAAATTTCATATTCTTTTCGAAATCACTTTGAAAAACTGCCATGAGAATGTGAAATTCCTATTTGAATATTTTCATAAATAAAGAAGTTACGGACAGAGGAGACATGAAAATGATTAAAATCTGTTTTTTGCGTATAAAACAAAAACGAATAGATTTTATTAAAATATTTTTTCACATTATAGTTGGCCTTGACAAACTCCACATTTGGTGTCATTTAACCGACCTCGTATCTCTCACCGTTAAAAAGATACCCATGGTGAGCATGGTAAGTGGGACACACTGTATATAGACATATTTTTTTAATATTTTTGCATGAAATATCGTTGTGTTGGGACATACCTCAAAGCAGCCACACCAATGAAATGACACCATTTCAAATGGCACAGAAAGTGTGTGTTTTGAAATGAACATATTTTTATTTATTCATTTCGAGATCCATTTATCATCCTAAGAATGAAAAAATTAAGAATTATATTTACTGGTAGTTTTTTGCTATAGTTTATACACATATAAAAATATGTTTTTAAATTCTTCTGCATGAAAAATTGTTGTGTTGGGACTAATTCATTTTTTTCATAGTCCTATGAATGAAAAAATTTAAAACTATATTTACTGGTTCTTTTTTGCTATAGAACTCATGATTATTTCGTTTTAAAAAAATCAGTGGTCTCCCACATGGTTGATCCTAGGACGGACTGGTGGTAGAAAAAAATCCATCTATCATCTCTAATATTTAATATTCTCGTCTGGATGGTAACGGTTTGTTGCCAAACTTCTCCAAAACGGTTTGTGCATATTTGGTAGGTATGAGAATAGGTCATAACTATTTTTTGAATTGGAAATTCAAGATGTCGGATCCAATATGGCGAACGAGTGAAATTATGATTCATTTGTCAAAATTTTGAAATTTTCGGATTTGGAGGTTATGAGCCTTTCGTCTAAATTGGAATATTCAAGATGGCAAATTCCATTGTCTCCTAAATATGGAAAAAAAATCTAGTGACAGCTCACTAGATTTTTTCTCCATATTTAGCAGATAATGGCGAATTCAATATGATGGACAAGTTTTGTAACTATGATCCGATTTTATTCAAAATAGGTATCTATTTTGTTAAGGTTAAATATGCTTCAAGACTGTATACCCAAATGTTAAACGGCATTTCTATTTTTATTTATGTTAAACTTGTCTGCTTATTAAGTTTGAGTTCCATCACCAGCATTATTGCTGATTTGGAAAAAAAATACTATTAATTGTTGTGGTCTGAAAAGTTGCATTTCTTTAATGAAGTATTTTTCTGAAAAAAAAAATGATCCGATTCGTTTCAGAATCGGTATATGTGGGTTTTCGGGGTGGTAAATTATGATTACTTCGTCAAAATGAGGAAATTCAAAATGGCGGGCGAAATCTATAATTTCAATCCGAATCTATTCAAAATTTGTATCTGAGAGTTTTCGCGGTCGGAGATTTTTTCGTCAAAATCTGGAAATTCAAGATGGCGGATCCAATATGGCGAAGAAGTTTTGTAATTATGATCGGATTCTATTCAAAATTGGTATCTGTAGGTTTTCGGAGTTGGAGATTATGATTCATTCATCAAAATTGGGAAATTCAGGATTGCAGATCCAATATGTCCAAGAAGTTTTTAAATTATGATTCGGTTCTATTAAAAATCGGTATCTGGGGGTTTCCGGGGTCGGAGATTGTGATCTTCTCGTCAAAATTAAGAAATTCATAATGGCGAACGAAACACGAATTTATAGGTAGCTGAACTGAAAAGATGTAGAAAATAAATAGCAGTTTGGAAAAGTGAAGAAACACATACTTTTATGGATAGCCAAACCAAAAATAATTAAAAAAAAAAATATTAAAAGCGTGTTGATGAATATTCAACTGGAAAATATTTTCCATAAATAAAGCATATGGCAAAACAACGTTCGCCGAGTCAGCTAGTAATTAATATAATTATCAATAAACTATATACTACCAATAGTATCAAAAAATAGACTGTATCTCGAAAAACAATGGAAAATCGTCTGATTTTTCAAACGATGCCATCTAGCGGCCACCACAGGATTTAAATCGAATTGGTTCGCGATTTATCCTGAAGAACTGAAAAAACCCTTCATAATGAGACCAAGATCGTTGAATTCCGTTACACCAAACTGTAGTAATAAGAGTTTTTTGAAAGTACTATTCATTATTCCCTTCCTCTTTCATTTAAGGCGGGCCTTTCGCGACAGCTTTCCGACCGAATATAGCCTATATATATATACTAGTTCAACAACTATTTCCAGGTGTCAGTGTGATGTCGAAATCGGAATAAAATAATTAAATTACAGCTTTCACAGCTATTGTAGAGTTCTTCGATTTCGTCTGTTACAGCAGGTCACCAATAGGTGGCACACAATTGAATGCAATCGTAGGTAATTGTATTATGTACGTGCAGTGTTGCCAGAGCTACTGCTCCACGGGCCTGCTGAACATGATTCCACTTTTCACTCCATTCAAGTCAAGCAAATTCTCGCTACTCGCTACAATGAAAATTTATGTCATGAGTGATTTTTGAAACTGTCTTCACAAGTAGTCTTTCGAATATTTCTTTTCCTTTTTAATTTCATTTCCTACTAATATAACTTATCATTATTGGCGTCACCAGAAAAACTTCCAAGGATGGGGATCGAAATCATTGTTCAGGGCAAAATAGTCTGTGTAATTCAGAAATAATGTGTGCAAGATTTTTTATCAAGTTCAGATGGCTATAAATAGAAATTTCGTGTTTTCTGTATAGGGTATATACGTAGACGATTGCCTAGTTTCAAATATCTTCATTCTTACGAATTCACACTGCTATTACTGATATAAGGGTTATATTGATATATACAGTGTGTAGAATGAAAGAAATCCTTGATTCAAATTTCATGTTCTCTAATTCAGACCTGCTTGCTGAAATACAAATTTCGATCATAATTGCACTTATGAAAAAAACAATTTTTTCGAAGTGAGAACTTCTAGGCGCGTTGAGCACTTTTTTTGGGTGGAGAATAACATTGGATTTCGCGTCATCGTCACGACCCGTTCCGTGTCCCGTTATCGCGAGGTCAATGAATAGCAATAAATTTGAAGGGTGCAGTATCGCATCTCATCTCATATTATGTAGTATTTTGTAATTATGATTAGATTCTATTCTAAATTGGTATATGGAAGTTTTCGGGGTCGGAGATTATGATTCTTTCGTGAAAATTAGGACATTGAAGATGGCTGACGAGTTTTATAATAATTATGATCCCATTCTATTCAGAATTGGTGTCTGGGGGTTCTCGGCGTCGGAGATTATGATTCTTTCATCATGGCTCCACCACCATGGCGCACGAGTTTCGTAATTATGATTCTATGCCATTTGAAATTTGTATCTGGGGTTTTTTGGGGTCGGAGATTATGAATCCCGAAATGAAAAATTCAAGATGACGGATTCAATATGGCGGACGAGTTATGTGATGATGATTCTAACCTATTCAAAATTTATATATAGGGGTGTTTGGGGTCGGAGATTATGATTCTATCGTCAAAATTGGGAAATTCAGGATTGCAGATCCAATATATAGCGGACAAGTTTTCTAATTTTATTATCCGATTCTATTCAAAATTTTTACTGCTGTTTCAGGGGTCGGAGATTTTGAATCATTTGTCAAAATTAGGAGATTCAAGCGAACACCATCTCAAAAGTTTTTGTTAGTCTATCTTAGACAGCGAATGTTTTTAGGTAATAAAGTTTGTCGAGTTGATAAAAATTCTGTTTGATAGTGATAAAACAGTGTATATAGTGTGAGTGTGATTATATCGTACCAAAGTTTCCAGGATTCTCTGGTTTCGGTCTTCAACATAACGGTGAGAAATTGATTTGCCATCATATGCTTTCTATATCTCACAATCCATTTTGTTTTAATGGTCAACTTTTTTTAAATCATTCGAAAATCGAATTATAATGAAAAAAATATAAGAAAATTATGTTCATGCTGATATAAAACTCACAAAGTTATTGTATGAGGAATTTTAAAATGAAATATTTTTCTTGAACAACCTCTGTTTCTCCAAAACTAACAACATTTTCTATGAGAGATGTGAGGCTGTATCTTTGATATTCTGATGTTTACTATTTCTAGCTCTCACACATTGACCATTTTCATGCTGATTTAAAACTTACAAAGTTATTGTATGAGGAATTTCAAAATAAAATATTTTACTTGTACACCCTGTTTCTCCAAAACTAACAGCATTTTCTATGTGAGATGTGAGATGTGAGGCTGAATCTTCATATTCTTATGTTCTTATTTCTAGCTCACACATTGACCATTTTGAATGAATAACCCTGTATATATTTCAAAGAAAATTTTAATATCACGGGGAATTCATTGAATTTCAAAAATCTTCCCCAAAGAAGATGTAAGTGGAATATCAAGTATCTACCTACGATAATTCTCTAAAACATGAACTGGATGTTCGATAACGTCTCCAAATGTCTCGAAAAAAAAAAGCGGCTGCTATATTTTCAAATATTTCGTATGTGGCTGACTTTCCAGTTGCCTCGCCTTTCTGCCCATTCTTATGAATTTTTGCGACATATCATTTGCAGCAGCTTGCAACACTGGCTTTTCAATTATTGATTATATCCCGGTTAGTTTGAAGTTCATCTGAAGTTCATGCAGTTCAAAGTGGCACGTGGCGACTGCGGAAAGACGGGGAATCACCGCGCGACCAATGAATATCCCCCCGGTTCGCCGCGGGAGGGAGAGAGACATATAACGATTTCTCGCTCAGTTTTGTTTTGTTGCCGTGGCGGTATTATCCTTTGTGAACATCGCCATATCAATGGATCCAAAATCTGATAACTGTACTCTGAGACGAATTTTTTTGCATGAGTTTTAGAGTGAAATAACCTGAACTTTTGACACAGATTAACAAAGCTTTTTGAAGTTTGTTCCACAACTGTGCCATTCCTATTATTTCCATCTATATGCTGACATAATTATCGATCTCATGAATAGAATTGAAGAAATTCTGCTGAATTTGTATGTTTAAATTTTCAGGTCTAGCTACTTATATAATTATAATTCAGTGACAAATTCTATGCCGTTTCAAACTACTCTATTTATTTTCTAGTTCTTTTTAGTTCGGTTCTCTATACCTCTTCATTTTTTCAAACTACTCTTTATTTTCTACTCACTTCTTTTTAGTACGGCTATCTATAAAGAGGTGTTTCATTAGTTTTTCAAACTAATATTTATTACAATAGCTGATACCCGGCAAACGTTGTTCTGCTATATACAATTATTTCCAGAAAATATTTTTTTAGTTAAATATTTATCAACATACTTTTATTCATTTGTTTTCTAATTCTTCTCCGACCCCGAAAACACCCAGATACAAATTTTGAATAGAATCGGATCATAACTACAGAACTCAGTTGCCATCCTCCATCTTCAATTTCCTTATTTTGATGAACAATCATAATCTCCCATCCCAAAATCCCCCATATACAAATTTGGAATGGAATCGGATTAAGTTACAAAACTCGTCAGCCATATTGAATCTGCCATCTTGGATTTCCAAATTTTGATAAAAGGATCATTATTTTCGACTCCGAAAACCCCCCGATACCAATTTTACATAGAATCTGATCATAATAATTAAAAAACTCTTCCACCATATTGGATCCACCATTTTGAATTTCCCCATTTTGACAAATGATTCATAATTATCTACGACCTCTGAAACCTCCAGATACCAATTTTGAATAGAATCTGACCATAATTACAAAACTCGTCCGCCATATTAGATCCGCCATTTCGAATTTCCTAATTTTGATAAAAAATCATAATCCCTGACCTCGAAAACCCCCAGATACCAATTTTGAATGATATCTGACCAATCTGTTCTGTTCAGCACCAAAACATAGGCTGATGCTCTTAGATTCCATCCAGAGAAGAGCCATTCGCCTGGTGGGTGACGCCACACTCACCCACTCTTTGACATCATTGGAACACCGTAGAAAGGTCGGCGACCTTTCACTTTTCTATCGATACTTCCACGAGAAATGGCTATCATCCCTCCACTAGCAATACCAGACGAAGTAGACAAGCCCAGTCAGCACATCTTTTCGTTGTCAACCTCGAAAGATGTCGAACAGCACTTTATCAAAACTCCTTCATCCATAGAATGGCTAGGCTCTGGAATTCAGTGCCCGAGGAAGTATTCCCAACAACATATAATCTCCAGAAGTTCAAAAAAAACCTCCAATACCTACCTCCTGTCCCTATCCTCCCTAGGAACGCACGATGTTCTTTGAACATTATAGGGATTTCCTTTCGTGCGCTCCAAGCGATAAAAAAAATAATTACAAAACTCGTCCGCCATATTGGATCCACCATTTTGAATTTCCTTATTTCGATGAAGAAATCATAATCTCCGACCTCGAAAACCCCCAGATACCAATTTTGGATGGAATCTGACCAAAATTACAAAGCTCGTCCGCCATATTGGATCCGCCATCTTGAATTTCCAAAATTTTACGAAATATTCATAATCTCCGACCCCGAAAACCCCTGAGTACCAATTTTGAATGAAATCGTATAACTATACTCGGTCGCCATATTGGATCCGCCATTTTGTATTTTCTATTTAAAAAATAGATCACGACCGATTCTCATACCTACCGAATACGCACAAAAAATTTCATACGAATCGGTCGAGCCGTTTCGGAGGAGTTCGACCACTATGACCGTGACCGTGACAGGAGAATTTTATATATTAGATTTGTTCGTCTTACAAACACTCGGAGAACCTCCCCTTGAAATATGCCCAGATAATTGAATAATACCCTCTGTATTATCACGTCGCCTAGATTTCATAATATGTCCGAGTAATATGTATAACATTGGCAACGGTGTAAACGGGTTTGAATTCATCATCTCTCCTAAGCGCCATCTGCTTGCAATAAAATGCACCATTCCTCTCTGCCGCAGTCTGTCATTTCGAACACTGCCATCTATCAGGTAGTGCCTGAACTACCACATCCTAGTTTCCTGCATTACATTCTTTCAAGAAATGGAGTTTACCGAGATCAGCTGGGATGAATGGATATTTTGTTGACAGAATAATCGTTTTTGTTGCTTCCTGTCCGAATGGAAACATTTCAAGAGCTGATATTTCAGTGACACCTTGCCGAATTTCCAACAATTGTACTGAGATCGAAAATATTTCAATTTGAGACAAAAAAATTTCAATGTTTACGTTTTTCAAAAATCTGTATCTTCTATAAATAAATGAGTTTCGACTCCGTATGATAACCAGGCCCTAGTCCCAACCTTCTTCTTTACGATGATTCAATCAGTTTTGCAATTGAATCATTCATAAGCCCATATAGCAACATCTAGTGAAGGCCTGCATGTCGATTTGGTTGAATCTCTCCTCTTAAAGATCTAGTGCAATTTATCAGCTCGAGAACTTGAAAATAGTGTTTTTGATATGTCTCGATTTATCAAATTTTCATAAAAACCCGTTTTTCGAACTGACCAATGCAATTACGTCCTCTAGCGGCTGTCCTGGAAACTTGAAAATAATTTCCAGAGATTTCTCTTGGCCACTTTCATCATCAATATATTTTTCCGAAACCTGTGCGGCAAATAGTTTCCGAGATACAGCCGACGTCCTTTCTCAGTGGTACACCCGGTATGTATGAATCATAATCGATTTTTCCAGGTGTCGTGTGCCAGAGCCCCCTTTTCCGAGCCCACCCTGGCCTAGTCCAGCTGACACCTGGCGTGAGCCTCGACGCCGAAAAAGACGCGCTCGGCCAGCGGTACGCCTCGCCGCGCAACGTCGTTCTGGAGCGCGGCGCCGACGTCGCCGTCGTCGGCAGGGGGGTGACGGGGGCCAAAGACCGGGGGGCGGCCGCCCAGAAGTACAGGGAGGTACTGTGGGAGGCCTACTTGGGGAGAGTTGAAGAAGCGTGAGGGTGTATGTCGAATTATTTTTATTTTCAGAGTGGATACATTTGGATTACCGACAATTGGACGTGGTCAATTGGACGCACGAAAATTGGACGCGGATAATTGGACGCGGCGACAATTGGACGCGGCGACAATTGGACGCGGCGACAATTGGACGCGGCGACAATTGGACGCGACGAAAATTGGACGCGGCGACAATTGAGCGCATGCGTAAATAAAAATAATTTTATAATTCCAATGAAATTTATTGCATGGAATATGCAGGGCTCATATCTATAATATAACAAATACCTAACCTAACTAACCTAAAATATTGTACTATATTCGTATCGTAAATTCATATTACGATATGAGATAGGAAAATAATTGTCAAACGAGGCCATAGGTATTTGTTATAATTATGGATATAAGCCCATCAGTATTTCATATTTTATACAATGAATTTCATTGGAATTATAAAATTATTTTTATTTACGCATGCGTCCAATTGTCGCCGCGTCGAATTGTCGCCGCGTCTAATTGACGCCGCGTCCAATTGTCGCCGCGTCCAATTGTCGCCGCGTCCAATTGTCGCCGCGTCCAATTGACTGCGACCAATAGTCGTGCGTCCAATTTTACACGTCCAATTGACGCGACACCGATACATTTTTATATTTTTGATGATCTCAGGATTAAAATATTGAAGAGTTTATAATTATTTTGTTGACCTCACAAATACAGTATTTCATGCCACTGTCATGTCAAGATATCTATCTTGGTATTACTATCAGCAATAACCTTTCTTGGGAAAATCACGTGAGATCAATTATTGCTAAAAGTGAATCCCAAAAACTTGGTTTTTTGTTTCGGGCCAGGAGCTCTTTCACTTCATGTCAGCTGCTTATGATCTACAGTGTGTCCCACTTACCATGCTCACCATGGGTATCTTTTTAACGGTGAGAGATACGAGGTCGGTTAAATGACACCAAATGTGGAGTTTGTCAAAGCCAACTATAATGTGAAAAAATATTTTGATAAAATCTATTCGTTTTTGTTTTATACGCAAAAAAGAGATTTTGATCATTTTCATGTCTCCTCCGTAACTTCCTCATTTATGAAAATATTCCACATTCTCATGGCAGTTTTTCAAAGTGATTTCGAAAAAAATATGAAATTTATACCAACCCTTCTAGAATTTGAGATGTCAGCACCAACTTTAGTTTTTCAAATGTAGGTCATAGCTCACTATGACTTAGTTACAAATAACTTTTTTTTCTCTTACAGATGCGATATGTCGCAGTAATAGTTTTGTGTTGAAAACACCGGAGTTATCGTCATTTATACAAAAACAACAAATTATTTGGAAGCCGCCATTTTGAATTTATAAATATTAACACAAAATCATGATCTCCGACCTCAAAAACCCCCACTTACCAATTTTGAATGGAATCGGACCAAATTTTGTCCGCCATCTTGGAGCAGCCATTTTTGTTAATTGATGGCGGACAAG
The DNA here is from genome assembly GCA_918026855.4 of Phaedon cochleariae. Lineage (NCBI taxonomy): Eukaryota > Metazoa > Arthropoda > Insecta > Coleoptera > Chrysomelidae > Phaedon > Phaedon cochleariae. The sequence goes on along the minus strand of OU896707.1, from coordinate 532,643 downwards.
ATTTGGTCCGATTCCATTCAAAATTGGTGAGTGGGGGTCTTTGAGGTCGGAGATCATGATTTTTTTGTTAAAATTTATAAATTCAAGATGGCGGCTTCCAAATAATTCGTTGTTTTTGTATAAATGACGATAACTCCGGTGTTTTCAACACAAAACTATTACTGCGACATATCATCTGTAAGAGAAAAAAAAGTTATTTGTAACTAAGTCATAGTGAGTTATGACCTACATTTGAAAAACTAAAGTTGGTGCTGATAACTCAAAGTCTAGAAGAGTTGGTATAAATTTCATATTTTTTTCGAAATCACTTTGAAAAACTGCCATGAGAATGTGAAATTCCTATTTGAATATTTTCATAAATAAAGAAGTTACGGAGGAGACATGAAAATGATCAAAATCTGTTTTTTGCGTATAAAACAAAAACGAATAGATTTTATCGAAATATTTTTTCACATTATAGTTGGCCTTGACAAACTCCACATTTGGTGTCATTTAACCGACCTCGTATCTCTCACCGTTAAAAAGATACCCATGGTGAGCATGGTAAGTTGTATAAGGCACAGATCCGACCTGTCCTGGAATACTGTTCTCATATTTGAAGTGCAGCACCCAAACATACCCTGAAATTGTTGGATTATGTCCAAAAAAGGGCCATTCGTCTCGTAAGTGATGCCTCGCTCACAAACTCACTCACTTCTCTGGAACACCGTAGAAAAGTTGGCGATCTGGCTCGATTTTATAGATATTTTCATGGACGATGCTCTTCTGAAATATCAACAATTGTTCCTCCCTTGGCAGTCCCCGCAAGATTAACCCGTCGAGTTGAGGCTTCGCACCCCTTTGTGGTCACTTTGAAAACCTGCAGAACATCTCTTTCCAAAGACTCGTTCATCCAACGAACAGCGAGGCTCCAGAAATTCAAGAAGAACACCAATTCCTACCTTATTTCCCTTGGTTCTCACGATGTTCTCTGAACATTACAGGATATGAAAGGATGTACTACAACATTGCTATAGTTGGTTATTTGGGTTGGGACGCATACCTGATTTGTTCCCGATTTCGGCAGATTTTGGCATTTCATACCTATGCTGCAGATATAAATACACCATATTATAGTAAAGTATTTTTGTTTTGATCAGGAAAGGCTTCAAGATTCACATACTTGCTTGATCTGCATTCCATTCATTCTCGGGATCTGATTGATTGGATAACTTGTTTTTGAATAATCACTGCCAGCAATACTTTTTTGCCTTACAGAACGATATTGTTTACCTTCATTTGATTACCGAGTCAAACACAGTGGAATGTGGAGAGAAATAATCGCTATTATTATTGTTCATATGCTCACTAACCTAATATGTTCCACTTCTTTTTCCTATTACTGGCACTGGCGCGGTATTTGCTATTAGGGCTAACACCTGGTCCAAATGAATTCATCGATTCAATAGTACACACAATGATGGAAGTAAGATATGGTGTGCGTATTCGGCCATTTTTACATATTGAAAATTTCAAAAAAATCACTCGACCGGCCTACTATGATTTCTCTACGTCACAACGAGCGAGACGTTGATTCTACATTTTCCCTCTAGATGGTAATGCTGCTATTGCTGCTGTGACGAGTGGAAATGAAATGGCAAATGCCATTTTAGGTACGCGGAACATATGTAACAGTGGGATTAAACTCTGAATTCGAAAAATCTGCGACAATTTCAAAACTGACAGAAGTCATAATTGTGCAATGTCGCCATCTATTAGAAGATCAACGGAACCATTGCTCTCGAGAGGTCGAGAAAAATTTCTGAAACAAAAGCGCATCAGTAATTAAACCATATCTTACTTCCATCATTGTACACACAAATGGGTCACTCTGTGGTTATATTGAAACTACAGTTCGAACATACTTGAAAATTGAATAAACCTGATCATTGAGAGTAAATCTACAATAGGTTTTGTAGATGAGAACTATCACTTTCTCCCATATTTTCAGCTTGGCTAAAATTGATCGTTCACGAGATTTATTAAATAATATTTGAAAATAGATCACTTCAAACTATTTGCTTTGACGGTGTGATCCAGAAAAATATTGATTGATGACAAAATGGCTATTGTATTCTGATACTTACTCAGACCTCAACCTGTTCCTCACAGTTAGCGGCATAATTGACTGAGGATTATCTTACATTGGTTTGTTTTTTATATAGTTAGCTCAAAAAGAATATGGAATGAAACATTCAGGAGAGTAATGCTTGTATCTATTTTATATTAAATGTGTATATATTAAGCAAAAACAAAGGAAGCACTTCACTACAAAGCAATAAAAATACAATAATATACACCTGTCTTGATTCGCACTGAAGAAAATAAAGCCTTAATTGACTTTATAACTGGAAGACTAACCAAACATTTTCAATTTCTGTACACAACTAATCATTTTTTTTTTTAAACATTCTGAACTCCAAATGACATATTTTATAAAAATTTGAGATTTTTAAATATTAAATGAAGATTGTCCATTATTTTTAATAAGCATTCTCATAGTATACATTTTTTACAAACTACCTTAAGTTTATATTCCGTATCCAAATAGTATACTTTTATATTTCAAATGGCTTATTCTTACAATACTAATAGTTTGAAGACATAAATATACTTTTGTCAGATTTGTACTATTTCTTATTGTTTTTCAATAATAAACAAAAACTATTCTTTGGTGTAAAAGGGGAAATTTTAACGGTTCAACGGTATATTTCCTCAATTAACTTTTTTCTAGTATCAGCAGTTTTCAGTTTGGATCCTATGGAAATTGTATCAACAGCATAATATTATAGAAATTGAAGATTTTCATAAATAAAAAAATAGATGGATACAAAATACAGTTGAAGGAAATGCAACGCCATTGCACGTTTGCGTATTAGTATCGTAATTTAATTTACAGTAGGTATTTTTGTATCAGTATCAAAATTTTTGTTGCAGGATCCAAAACACTACAGGTTTATTCAGATTCTTAAAATTAGCCATTTAAGCAGGAACTACAACTAAACTAAAAATTATATTCCTCAAAACGGACTTGAAAGGAAACTGATCTGTTTTCTTTGTTTGACACCGAAAAGTACAGAAACCAAACACAGTCATCTGATCTGATGCAAACAAATTCGTTAACTGAAAAACATTGATAATTCATGAAAATTGAATCAAAATGTTTGCCAATTGTTTGGTGAAAACAACTAATATTTGTTCCGTCTGATGCCTCATATTTGGTGTCCGTTGTGGTATAATTAATAAAATAATGAACAAATAACACACTTAATCAACTAATAAAAATTATAACAATATTTGTACTATATGACGAAAATTTGTACCATAGAAAAAAAGAGTCACTTATAATACACAGAGTACATTTTAAATTTAATTTGTATCACAATAACGAGAAGTGTGTGAGGTAGTCGAACGATGATGACTAGAGGCTTGTATACAGGGTGATCCACGGTGGATGGCCTATAAGAAGTATCTGAAGAACGAAAAGACAGAACATCCTGAAAATTGGGATGCTTTGATAATTGAACATTCTCTATCCGTCTAAAATATTTTCATTGGTACAGTGTTGCCACTTCTAGAGAAACAACTAGCAACTTCGTTATTTCAAATGGAACACCCTGTATTTTATTGCATTTTTAGATTCTTCCTGAAGAGCTGATTCCATCAATGCGTCACACTTGGGGTCTAGCAGGAATTATTACAGAAATATAGGGTGTTCAAAATCGAGATTTTTCAATTTTTGGATTTTTTGTGTCAAACTACTCATTATCGATCAAAACGGCTTACATGACGCTATCCTAACTTTTGATTCACTATCTACTGGAATTTAATTGGTACAAATACAGGGTGCTTCAAGATTCAGAATTCTGATCGCCCTGTATCTGTTCCAATTTAATGTCAGTAGATGGTGAATCGAAAGTTGGGATAGTAACATGTAAGCCGTTTTGATCGATAATTAATAGATTCGACACAAAAAATCCTAAAATTGAAAAATCCCGATTTTGAACACCCTATATCTCTATAATCATTCCTGCTAGACCCCAAGTGTGATACATCGATGAAATCAGCTCTTCAGGAAGAATCTATGCATGCAATAAAATACAGGGTGTTCCATTTAGAATAACGAAGTTGCTATTTGTTTCTGATAGATGTGGCAACACTGTATCGATGAAAATATTTCAGGCGGATAGAGAATGTTCAATGGGCTTATATCACAAAAAAAATTATTTCATAATTCGATAGAACTCACCAAAACTAGCTCACCACCGCAAACCGTTTCTTGCTGTGAGCTCCCTACGTTTTATAAAAAATTATTGAAATCCCCGATTTTTCGGACCTCTAAAAACGAGGCTATGATTTGACATCAAAACTCTAATACTGAAACAAGACAATTCCAGACAGAGATGAATGATACATGATTTCTGACAGAGTGAATTAGCGCGAGATCACATTTGAAAGAATTAATATATCAGTTGCCTCAGTCTCCGTCGGGCTTTCGGTATTTTCTTTTAACTATAGCGAGATGAGGTTTTTACGTCATAAGAGGGTCCGTTTTCAGAAGGTACTATTATTTATGTCCAAAAATATAAAACATTCCAGTTAATTTTTCGATCGAATTATGTCGTCAATCAAAATCAAAAGGATCATTATAAACATGGTTTGAGTTAAATGTTCTACTAAGGTGTACACGCCCATTATCAGAGCATCCCAAATTTCAGAATGTTTTGTCTTCTCGTTCTCCAGATACTTCCAATAGGCCATCCACCGTGGATAACCCTGTATACTCTGCATTCAAAATTCTAGTACTCACCAAGTACAAAATGGAACCATTCTCAACAGGAAATTTGGAATTTTCACGATATAGTCTTCAAAATTTAACGTAGATTGAATCTACCGACTAGCCTAGAGGAAAAGTATCACAGCCAAATTTACAACGCCAATTAGTTGTGAACATCACATATTGAGTACTAGAATTATTATCGACTGAAATTAGAAATCTTACAAGAGAATACCTGCGTTATCGGTTGTATTCGGAACTGTGGAGGCAGGTGGATGCAGATGTGGCGTTTGAGAGGGCCCTGGAACAATAATCCTAATGAATTCACCTATCGGGTGGTCACAAAAAAACCGGAAGTTTTTATTTTCCTCGTGGTTTCATCATTTCTCAACCGAATTCGTATTTCTTGGCGTCGTTTCATAGCTAAAGGGCTATAGTATACAGTGGAATATTTGAAAATTTCATAATGACCAAAAACAAAATGGCGGATTCTACCAAAGTATTGTCATTTACAAAAACCGCTGGAGAAAAAGAAAATCAGATTTTTTCCAACCTGTACCGATGTCATCTTAGGCTATTCATTTCTGAAGAGAATGAGTACTCGAACATCGAAATCGAACAAATAGTCCAGTAGATACACTCATTTCTTTGCAATTTGTTATGGATTGAATGTTGTAATCTCGTATAAACGATTATTATTATTTTGCTTCAGGCTTCATGAAAATTCAATCAAATTTGGATTTCTTAGAGTTATTTTAAAGATAAAGAGTTGTAGTTCACAATGGATCATTTGACAATCCAATAATTGAAAGAAACAAAATGGTGTGGAGGATCCAGAATTTTTGTGACTTTCAAAAATCTCAGGCGAATAAAAAAAAGTTATTCTTCCGATCAGGACCGATACAATTTTATATAATTAAGAGTCAACTTATTGGTCATTGGATGATATTTGTTTCAAATCATTTTTAATATCATTATTGATAACGTTGAAATCTTTTGAAGTATAGATTATTGTTGTATCATCTGCAAATAATTTTAGTTTCCCTTTCAATTTCAAAGAAGATATTGAGTTGATATAGATTAAGAATAAAATTGGCCCCAAAACTGATCCTTGCGGTACACCACATGTAATATTCATCAAGGAACTACAAGTATTATTCACATCAACATACTGTACAAGTACCAAAACATTCTCTTCGATTTCACTTTCGTCCACATTTCGCATATATTTTTATTGATGAATTCTGATACAAACGAAAATTGTTTGAATAATTCTGATACAAAATTTGAAAATAACAGTTGACAGTTCCTACAATTGACAGGCCAGACATGTCTCAAATTACTGAAGTTGTGTTTAATGTACTGTGTTGCCATTAAGAAATCGTGTTGCCATGGTAACGTGTTTAATATTTTGAATAAATCACAGATTGTCAATCCGTGATTAATCGATCATTTAGCGTGGTGCATATCCGTACGCTAAATGTTATTTTAGTTATGTGAGTAGAAAAAATATATTATAGAAATAATGTATACAGTGTGTCCCACTTACCATGCTCACCATGGGTATCTTTTTAACGGTGAGAGATACGAAGTCGGTTAAATGACACCAAATGTGGAGTTTGTCAAGGCCAACTATAATGTGAAAACATATTTTGATAAAATCTATTCGTTTTTGTTTTATACGCAAAAAACAGATTTTGATCATTTTCATGTCTCCTCCCTAACTTCTTTATTTATGAAAATATTCAAATATGAATTTCACATTCTCATGGCAGTTTTTCAAAGTGATTTCGAAAAAAATATGAAATTTATACCAACTCTTCTAGAATTTGAGATATCAGCACCAACTTTAGTTTTTCAAATGTAGGTCATAGCTCACTATGACTTAGTTACAAATAACTTTTTTTCTCTTACAGATGATATGTGGCAGTAATAGTTTTGTGTTGATAACAACGGAGTTATCGTCATTTATACAAAAACAAAAAATGATTTGGAAGCCGCCATCTGGAATTTATAAATTTTAACAAAAAAAATCATGATCTCCGACCTCAAATACCTCCACTCACCAATTTTGAATGGAATCGGACCAAATCTTGTCCGCCATCTTGGAGCAGCCATTTTTTTGATTTCAACAAAAATTCCATAATGTATTGTCACCGAAATCATGAACACCTGCCAAATTTGAAGTTAATCGGAGTTATGGAACTTTTGTTGAAATTTAAAAAAATGGCTGCTCCAAGATGGCGGGCAAGATTTGGTCCGATTCCATTCAAAATTGGTAAGTGGGGGTTTTTGAGGTCGGAGATCATGATCTTTGAGTTAAAATTTATAAATTCGAGATGGCGTCTTCCAAATAATTTATTGTTTTTGTATAAATGACGATAACTCCGTTGTTATCAACACAAAACTATTACTGCGACATATCATCTGAAATAAAAAAAAAAGTTATTTGTAACTAAGTCATAGTGAGCTATGACCTACATTTGAAAAACTAAAGTTGGTGCTGATATCTCAAATTCTAGAAGAGTTGGTATAAATTTCATATTTTCTTCGAAATCACTTTGAAAAACTGCCATGAGAATGTGAAATTCCTATTTGAATATTTTCATAAATAAAGAGGTTACGGAGGAGACATGAAAATGATCAAAATCTGTTTTTTGCGTATAAAACAAAAACGAATAGATTTTATCAAAATATTTTTTCACATTATAGTTGGCCTTGACAAACTCGACATTTGGTGTCATTTAACCCAGCTCGTATCTCTCACCGTTAAAAAGATACCCATGGTGAGCATGGTAAGTGAGACACACTGTATAGCAAAACAAAGTTTACGAGGTCTGCTAGTTTAGTAAAGACCAACTAACCTTGCTGCGAAAGCTCCGCTTTGACTCGCCTCGCGATATGCGACCTCGTGTGCTTGCGCAGATGGTCCTTCCTGTAGAATCCCTTGCCGCACTCGGTGCATACGTGCCGCTTCTCGCCCGAGTGGATGACGAAGTGCAACGTCAGCTGCTCCTTGCGCTTGAACGCCTTCAGGCACACCGTGCAAGCGAACGGCCGCTCCGGATTGTGCGATTGCTTGTGCCTGTTGATCAAGATCAGTAGATTAGACAAGAGTCCGGACACAGATATACTTCTGTCCTTTTCTGTTTTCAAAAAATGCATTGATGTTTGAATGAAGTAATAGGTCGCGTGCACGAAGACCGACCCTGGAGGCAAAATATTGAAACACAACCTCATTCTTCTGTGAATTATTGAAACACAGACTCACTTTTTTATTTGGTTACAGAGGAATCAAAAGGTTGAAATAGTTTTTCACGATATTTTGGCATACGAATCGTGTTTCTTGCGTTATTCATTAATTCAAGCATGCCTTCGCATTGTGCTGTTGTACAATGCACAAAAAATGCAGCAAGAGACTAGGGAATATGATTTTTCAGGTAAATAGTAATCTCACATAGTTAGCATTATGAAATGTTGTCATTCCTTATTAAAATTCCTTCTGCCTTCTGCCACTTCTGCAATACAAGCTAATGCTGCTAATAGATTGAAAATGTCTACAACACACACGATCGTCAGCATGTCAGACCAGTCCTACCGATTGATTGCATGAATCCAATCTTCTTGCATTATTCTAGAAATTTCAGGTATATTTCTATTAGCTGATCCTATTGCAGAAGGAATTCCGATGAGAAATCAGAGAAATAACCAAATTTCAAGAATGAAAACTATGTGAGTGACTATAGTAGGTACTTACTTTTGAATCATAATATACCATCCGGATTTCTTCATCTTCCGCTGCAGTTTTTGTGCATTTTACAACAGCACAATGTGATGGCATTAGAGCGAATTGATGAATAGCGGAAAAATACGATTCATATGCCAAAATAATTGTGGAAAACTATTTCGATCACTTGTAAACAAATATGTTTTGCCTCCAGGGTCAGTCATCTGACAGTTCTTGCACGCTATGAGACATGTATAACGAGCTCTGTCTTTTCAATTCTCCTAGTATCAATGATTGTCAGAAACAATTTTGAGGGTTAGATTATTTGTCAAACCGTTCATAGCCGTAGCAATTGCAAATTTTTGTCATCAGATATTTCTTCACTTCATTAGTGATATACTTTCATTCTGAACTAACTGACACATTTCACATGAACTGAACTGAATCAGTTGACATGCATTTTACATAATGAACGTCATTCGAAAGAACGATTCAGTTCAGTTCTAGTGAAATATTTCAGTTAGTTCAGATTAAAAGAATATTACTATTAGATATAAGAAAGATAATTTGAGTTTTCTACGTGGTATCACATATAGCCAAGAACATATAGTTGTTTTCTGTTGGGATATAAAAAAATAGAAGATATACAGTGAGGACCAAGAGTCCGTCGCCCCCCCTGTAACTTCTTTATTCTACATATTGCAAAAAAATTTTCATGACATAGGTTGTAGGGTATCATCCTATCCCTTTGATGGTTTAAGTTTAATTCATACACAGTGTATCTAAAGAGCACGGTGACTTAGATGTTAATTTTTTTGAAGAGGACACCCTGTATTCCATTGCATTTTCAGATTCTCTCTGAAGATCTGATTACATCGATATATCACACTTGGGGTCTAGCAGAAATGATTACAGAGATATAGGGTGTGCAAAATCGTCATTTTTCAACTTTAGGAATTTTTTTTGTCGAAACTATTCATTATTGGTCAAAACGGTTTTCATCTCCCAATCTCAACTTTTGATTAACTATCTACGGATATTTAATTGGGACACATACCGGGTTTCTGAATTCTGCACCACCCTGTATTTGTTTCAATCAAATGTCAGTAGATAGTTGATCGAAAGTTGAGATAGGGACATGTGAGCCGTTTTGACCAATAATGAATAGTTTCGACAAAAAAAATTCCTAAAGTTGAAAAATGTCGATTTTTCACACCCTATATCTCTGTAAGCATCTCCGCTAGACCCCAAGTGTGATACATCGATATAATCAGATCTTCAGAGAGAATCTGAAAATGCAATGAAATACAGGGTGTCCTATTCAAAAAAATTAACTTCTAAGTCACCGTGCTTCTCAGAGACACTCTGTATGAATAAAACTTGAACCATTAGAGAGATCGAATGAAACCCTACAACTTATGTGATCAACATTTTTTTGTTATATGTAGAATAAAGAAGTTACAGGGGGGGCGACGGACTTTTGGTCCTCACTGTATAATTGTTTCAATATAATTTTCTTCGATTCTCTCAATTTAATAACACTCAGCAGAAATAAAAGTGACAAAATCAAAACAACAATATATATATATACAGGGTGTCCCTAGACCAGTGGGACAGTTAAATATCTTCTGAACCAATAGGAATTTTCAAAATATTATAATTCCACATCATATCGCATCATGAGTGCTAACTTCAGGAATGACTATATTTTATACGAGGGGCGCAAGAAAGGTTCACAAAATCGAACATCAATTTTTTCAAATAGAACACCCTGTATTTCATTGCATTTTCATATTCTCCTTGAAGAGCTGAATTCAACGACCTAGCACACTTGGGGTCTAGCAAGAATGATTTCCGAGATATAGGGTGTGGAAAATCGAGATTTTTCAATTTTGGGAATTTTTTGTGTCAAAACTATTCATTATTGGTCAAAACGGCTTACATGTCCATATCTTAACTTTTGATTTACTATTTACTCGTATTTAATTTAATCAAATACAGGGTGGTGTAGAATTCTCAGTTTCAGTCGGAATTCCCAATACGATGACGGAACTCTTTTTTTGAACTTCTCTATTTTATAAATTGACGGCACAGCAGACTCTTTCAATTTGAAATCCATCAGCTTGAAAAATTCTTTATCAAAATGGGCCTGAAATTCATCTTTTTTGTACTGTTTTTACAAGTGAATTTGAATATTTACCTCACATATTGCGGATTTCTTGAAATTGCAAACCAAATGAAACAAAATATTGAAAACCCCAACGGCTGTCCGCGGACTGTTGTCTAAGGTATATACAGGGACTCTAGATTAAACTAGAGTTCCTAAATGTACTTGACACTGCTGTTTTGACGTTTTTTGTACGGACACTATGACAAGCACTGACAATCAGACATAACCACAAATAAATTGATGGAAAAAGCGGGAACTGACAGTACACGGACGTACATGACACAAATTTCAAAGGTTTGACAAATTGAGAGAATTAGGAGAAAGATTCAAGTTTGTGCATTTTCCAACTGTGAGAACACTGAGAACACGGGAAATCAATTCACTCTATTCGAATTTCCATCGGATAACGTAATTCTAAAAAAATGGAAACAGAATATGATGCGGCAGGCATGGAATACAGGTTCAGGCCACAAACTTCGCGAGGTATTCAAATTTCTTGGTAGGATATAGAACATTTTTCAACGTATTTTTATCAGGTTCACTTCAGAACGGAAGATTTGATGTTGATACGATACGATCCATATTGAGAGAAAGAGCCGAAACCACAATTTATAAAGGTAAATAATCTCACATAGGCATCATTATGAAATGTTGTCATTCTTTATTAAAATTCCTTCTGCCACTTCTGCAAAACAAGTTAATACTGCCAATAGTGCCAATAGATTAAAAATGTCAATGTCAAACACACACGATCATATTTCGTCAGCATGTCAGACCAGTCCTCCCATCTGATTGCATGAATCCAATCTTCTTGCATACTTTCAGAAATATCACGAGTATTTCTATTAGCTTCTATTGCAGAAGGAATTCCGATGAGAAATCAGAGAAATTACCGAATTTCAAATTGAAAACTATATGTGAGTGACTATAGTAGGTACTTACATTTAAATCATAATGTACCAACCGGATTCCTTCGTTTCCCGCTGCATTTTCTGTGCATTGTACAACAGCACAATGTGATGGCATGCGCGAATTAATGAATAGCCGTAAAACACGATTCGTGTGCCAAAATAATTGTGAAAAGCTATTTTTTTCTGTGACGGGAAAAAAGTTTGGCATTTCATCTCTGTTGGCAGGTTATAAAATGTCACTTTTCATAAATAACTCATTTCCCGTGGGAAAAAAGTGAGTACTTTCACATCCGGCTCGAAGGACCACCGAAAAATCTCTTTTTCTCCTCGCTGACAAGAAAAACTCGTCCTTGGGACGATGAGAGAAGTCGCAGAAGTGACCCATATATATGTGAAGAATGAGAAATAGATCAGTACCTTACGAGGGTCGAACGTATTGCATTTTGGTTACTCATCGTGAAAACAAAACGATTTTATGAAAATATACTGAAATGAGTCATGGGAAAATACAGAATTATATTAGGAAATACAACTTGTTGAAACAAATACAGTAGGCTTCTTGTGCTTGTGTCAAATTCAGAATTTCATTATCGAAAACTATTGTTTAGCTGTAATTAGCGTTTGTTTTATTGGTGTTCATTCCTTATTCCATTGTTTTTAAGATTAAACTATGATTTTGAGTGTGTGTGACCGGACTGTTTCACAAACACTTTGGAGTGAGAGGAGACGTACAGTCCGTACCCTGTTAAGATGACAAATACGTCAATTTACATCAAGGGACCCTAGTGATATGGATCTCACCTGGTGAGATGGTCCTTGCGCTTCAACCCTGCACCGCAAATGTCACAGACGAATCGGCGCTCCATCGTGTGGCCGACGAGGTGCTGTTCGAGCAAGTCCTTCTCTGGATAGGCCATGTGGCACTCGGGGCAGCAATAGAGGGTGGAGCCGTCCAGGGCGGTCGTCAGACGGATTTCGCCTTTAGAGTAAAGCAGAAAATGAAATGAAAAATAGGAGTCAGTTTTCTCATTCAACAATTAGTATATTATGTAACAAGTGTTATAAACGTCCTTTTAGTAACGAGTAGTTTAAGCACGAGCGGAGCAGAGCGGAGCGAGTGTTTAATAAACGATTGTCTAGAAGAGTTTATAAACGCATTACATACTATGATTTTTCTACGAACTCCAAAAATTACATTAATTAACATACCTGCTAACCTACAAAATAATTCGAGAGGAATGGGAATTGAAAACATAATACATACAACTGCATGCAACCAGCGAGACACGTATAAGTGATATTGGTTGTAGATCTGTCCAGTCCGTTGCTTACTAACCTTTGTTTCACGTTTATTGTCATGCTTAGCGCTGAATAAATTAATTGTTCTCAAAGATGGATGCTTCATTTTTACACTTCTTGGAGGTATGTGAGTACCTGAACATTCTCTTCGATTTCACTCTCGTCTACATTTCGCATATATTTTTAATGAAGAATTCCGATACGAACGAATATTGTTTGAATAATTCTGATACAAAATATGAAAATAACAGTTGACAGTTAATGCAATTGACAGGCCAGACATGTCTCGAATTACTGAAGCTGTGTTTAATGAACTGCGTTGCCATGGTGATGTGTTTAAGAAATCGTGTTGCCATGGTAACGTGTTTAACATTTTGAATAAATCACAGATAGCCAATCCGTGAATAATCGATCATTTAGCGTGGTACATATTCGTACGATAAATGCCATTTTAGTTATGTGATTAGAAAATAGTATATTATGCAACAAGGGGGAAAATTTACCTTTTCTCACGAGTGTGAAAGTTTGTGGCACGAGCCTGAAGGGCAAGTGATGCAAACACACGAGTGAGAAAAGTGCTTTTCCCCACATGTTGCACACTATACTTTTTCTACAACTGCACTTATTCAAAGAATCCGAGTAATGTAGCTTATTGGTATTCATTTTATAATGTGGCACTATGCCACTTTGAATATTGTGACCAAAGAGTAGACGCCTTTCCTAGTTCCTCAAAGTATTTCAAAAAAGTACACTTATCGAAAAAGATTTCATTTCTGTATTTTTTTAGATTCCATAAATTATTCGTTTATGCCAATTCATACTTTTTTCTTGAAATTTCCGCAAAATGCATCATTTTGATTAAAAAAAGCGTACTTCCATTATATGACCTTTGATCCAAGAAATTACAAAACCATTTCGAGGTCAGACACCAGATATCCTCATGACGAAGTAACACTCCATTATTCCACTAGTAACACAGAGAAAATTATGTTTCATCTACTGAAGACTACGTTATTCTCCATTCCATCATTCAGTATTTCTTGATTCACTTTGTTTAGACTTTTTCAGAATTTTCTGTGTTCGAACACGATCACATATCCGACGACTATACATAACGTTGATTCTTCGGAGAAGAATTCCAACTTTCAATTTCGTTCAATTAATCGTCGAAATGAATATTTATAACACGATAATCAAAGCTCTGCATTTGAAAATTCCGAAAACGTTTCGAGAGAAAGCATCAATAAAGAGGATACAGGTGAGAAAAATTTTTTTTAAAAATCTGTTCAAACGGTAAGGTGACGAGTTGACGACCACGATGCAATTTTACACCCATTCAATTATCACCCTGTAGCAATGTCATCTGAAATAAAAGAAGTTTCATATTGCCACAACAAACTGTCAAGAGATTAGGCTAATCATCGGTGTAAACCGATTTCAAATTGGTGAGGAAATTCGTGAGTTTTCTACTTTGAATTCAGGCTATATTTTGGAGCACGACGTTATCAATGTTGACCAGTTTAGTATAGTAGAGTATGAATGACACCTTATGATCAACATGGATGGGTCTAAATAATCTATGATCTCTCCGTTAGTAATCCAACATTTCAATACAAGAGTGATATATATGTTTTGACCAATTTCAATAGGGTCTTATAAATATCTATCGAAGGTAGTCATCGAATTATAAACTACTCAACACTAATTTCGTCGCACACCAAAATATCGCCCCTGTTATAATCTGAATAACTTTTTTCAGTTTGAAACAATTTGAATTTGGTTCACACTGTTCGATAGCCCAGTCCTTCAGCTATAATCTCGTACTTCATTGAAACATAAGGGTATTCACATAAAATCTCTACATGGTGTTTTCCGACACTGTGCAAAATTTCGGAATATTCAAAAAGCTCTCAAATGGTGAAAAAAATGTTCTTTTCAACTTCGACAACAGAGGCATGAAGATGATTTCATTACCTCGAGATATTTCGCGAATCAACTCCCTATCTCTCTTATCAATAGAGTGATCTCAAAAAATCAACTTTTTGGTTTTGCAGTCATAATTTTTTTCCACGTCAACCGATTTTGGAAATCTTAGGCTCATTTTGAAGATAAAACTTCAGATAAAGAGATCTGAATATCAAAATTGACTCAAGATGGCTATCAAAGATCTAGAGTTTCCTTGAAAGTGACCCAAATCTGGAACGCCCTCCGAATCTTGGTTGGGAGGTGAATTGAATGAAAATCAACTTGTTCTCGGAAAAACAATTCATTCAAGAATTGTGCGTGAGAAAACACAATTGAAACATGTTCTTGCAAAAACATCAGACCATTTCTCCTCTGTAATGCATGGCCCGTAACCAACGTTACAAGAATCACAGTAAGTGACTGACAAGTCAGGTTAGACGTCGTTTTCGAATCATGAACAGATTTTGATAGTTTCGATACCGCATCTAACCGTGCTCGACCAGTTGGAACTGATTCCACAAATGAGGGAACAAGGGTTATTTTCCCTCCAAATCGCGGATCTGCTAAACACGACAGTCCGATCCATTCAAAGGGCTTATCTCTGACACGAATTGTTTGGTTATTACTGTCGATTCGTTCGGCGCATTATTTTGCGACTGAAAACTTTACGTAATTGGCAAATTGTTTTCGTGAAAATTTCACCATTTTTGAAATGCGTTTTTACAATAAATAAACGTTGTTTGCTTGAATACTTCTCCATATTCTTAAATCGCATGTTATGTACGTGACAACTGTTAAAAAAATCATTTTTTTGAAAAATCTAAATCCGTTGCTCTTGTTGGTACATCATTTATGATGAGCCTCAGCTGGTCGGATTTGTCAGTCACTCATTGTGATTCTTGTAACGTTGGTTACGGCGGGCCATGCATTACAGAGGAGAAATGATCTAATGTTTTTGCAAGAACATGTTTCAATTGTGTTTTCTCACGCACAATTCTTGACTACTGAGAGCGAGGAAAATATGGACGCATCCAGAATGAATTGTTTTTCCGAGAACAAGTTGATTTTCATTCAATTCTCCTCCCAACCAAGATTAGAAGGGCGTTCCAGATTTGGGTCACTTTCAAGAAAACTCTAGATCTTTGATAGCCATCTTGAGTCAATTCTGTTATCCAGATCTCTTCATCTGAAGTTTTATCTCCAAAATGAGCCTAAGATTTCCAAAATCGGTTGACGTGGAAAAAAGTTATGGCTGCAAAACCAAAAAGTTGATTTTTTGAGATCACTCTGTAAATAAGAGAGATAGGAAGTTGATTCGCGAAATATCTCGAGGTAATGAGATCATCTTCATGCCTCTGTTGTCGAAGTTGAGAGAAACATTTTTTTCACCATTTGAGAGCCTTTTGAATATTCCGAAATTTCGCACAGTGTCGGAAAACACCATGTAGAGATTTTATGTGAATACCCCTATGTTTCAATGGAGTACCAGATTATAGCTGAAGGACTGGGCTATCGAACAGTGTGAACCAAATTCAAATTGTTCTAAACTGAAAAAAGTTATTCACATTATAACAGGGGCAACATTTTGGTGTGCGACGAAATTAGTGTTGAATAGTTTATATGGAAACTTTCGATAATGAACCAAATATTCCCAATGATTGAAGAAATACTACAACTATAAGTTCCTGCTCCACATATAATATTCACCTGGCTTTGGTCTCGGTTTCTTTTCCTTCTCCAGTTTTTTCTTCTTTTTCTTCTTCGTACCACTGAGGCATTGAAGTTGGGCAGTGTTGATCGTAGACAATGAACTCAAACCGCTAGAGCTCAGATTGTTTAGACCGTTGGCGTTCAGCAAATTCACGTTATTGGACTCGGAAAGACCATCTGGCACCGGCGTTCGCTGGACACTAAAATTGTTATTCTATAGTACATTATACAGGGTGGGCAAAATTGGGCGTTTTCACCGTCTATCTCAATAACTAGAGGAGTTATCGAAAAACCGATATATATGTTCCGGGTTCGATTTTGGAGTAACCTCGAATGGCACAATCAAAATTTAGATATCTTCATTCGTTTTAGAGATACAGGGGGAAATTGAAAATTTGCCGATTTCGATTTTATTTTCTGACTACTTTACGGTGAGAGGTATCATAAAATTTCAAACGTATATTTATACAGTATGATGCGTGGAATCCAATGGCATCATCAGAAATTTTATACAGGGTGACGTTGAGAAGATACGGCAGCCAATTATGTTTTTTCTAATGGAACACCCCGTATATTCTGGCACAGTTGAATAGTCGCAGGCGTTCTTATTACAAATATATATATATAACCCTACCTTTACCTTCCACAATTTCAGATATATTCGCAAAAATATATTCAGTGTGTCACATTTCTTATGGTTACACCCCCGTATCTTCTGTATCTGGAATTTGGACATCTTCTATGAGGCTATATTTTTCAACGCAACTTACTGATTTCCTAATTGAGTAAATTATTGGTCTTATTTCTGTATCTCAAATGTCTTGATAACAATGATATCAAATCGAATAATTTCCCATTTTATTTCTCACCAAATATCCATTTGCCTGGAAATAACATTCCCTATGATATTCATTTTCCACCTTTGGTGAATATATACAGAGTGTCATTTTCAACCTCGATTCTGCCTGTTGATAGCATTATCCAGAAATATCGATGATTCCATAGCTGCTGGCGAGCAGTGTTATCATTGGAGATGATCCCACTTGGTCCATGACTCCATGAGTGTATCATTTGTATTTTTCTGACAGTTGCGAATTTTTGAATCCTACCTCAATTATTTTTACAGGAGATACGGGGGTGTAACCATAAGAAATGTGACACACTGAATATATTTTTGCGAATATATCTGAAATTGTGGAAGAAAAAGGTAGGGTCATATATATATTTGTAATGAGATCGCCTGGGACTATTTAACTGGGCCAAAATATACGGGGTGTTTCATTAGAAAAAACATAATTGGCTGCCGTATCTTTTCAACGTCACCCTGTATAAAATTTCTGATGATGCCAATGAATTCCACGCATCAAACTGTATAAATAAACGTTTGAAATTTTTTGATACCTCTCACCGTAAAGTAGTCAGAAAATAAAATCGAAATCGGCAAATTTTCAATTTCTCCCTGTATCTCTAAAACGATTGAAGATATCGAAATTTCGATTGTGCCATTCGAGGTTTCTCCAAAATCGAACCCGGAACATGTATATCGGTTTTTCGATAACTCCTCTAGTTATTGAGATAGACGGCGAAAACGCCCAATTTTGCCCACCCTGTACATCAAGGGCAGAAATGCAAGATTTTTCCCAACGTGCGATTTGTAGGTCGAGGGCGAAGCCCGAGAGAAAAGCACCGAGGGAAAAATAGCATTGTGTCCTGAGGTGTATGTACTATTTTTTAAGCCGGCGAAAACAGAAAAATTAAGATATAATAAAAATGTAGTCAAGTGTTTTGTCATAATTAGTAGTAGCACAGATTAGAAAATGGTTAACGGTTATGGAACAAGAAATCGAGGGAACACCCCAAGAAACTATTGATATACTACTTCTGCAGTGATTCTCAACTTGCTACCAGGGAGATCTAGAAATATGTATGATGCAGCTTATACTCGCTTCAGAGAAGGGTGTTCCGAAAAGAGAGCGCAGAGCTATGCGGAAAATTTAAAGTTGGTATAAACTTCCTAGGGAGGTAATATGTCACATTATCTCCCTAGGAAATAACACGAAACTTCTGCCCTTCATTTGTTACCAGAGAAACTAACTTGTACTTCCGCCGGCGTAAAAAAATAATCTATCCGTCATTCGGTTTCCCTCTTACGAACAACCCTTAGAAGTCTTCAAGATACTTGTGCCTTGTGCGAGCCAGGAATGACGGGGGCCTTACCTATTAACGTGTGATCCCACACTCTCCTTGCTCTTAACGCTTTCCGCAGAATATTTCAGGAAATGGTGCAGACTCAATGGCAAAGTAGAAGCCGGCAACTGCGACAGATAATCGGCGACTGTGGCTCCTGAAGAAGTAATCGTTTGCCAAGCAGAAGAGACGTTGGTCGTTGAGGCTGGTTGGTTAGAGGTTGGCATTTGGTTTTGGGCCGTTTGGTTGCTTGGTGGTTGGACTATTACCTAGTTGAAGGAGGAAAACACAGAATTATAGTGGGTTTGGACACTATCCTTGCTCTTGATGCTTTCCGCGGAATATTTCAGGAAATTGTGCAGACTCAATGGCAAAGTAGAAGCCGGCAACTACGATAGATAATTGGCGACTGTTGTTCCTGAAGAAAGGCCTGTTCGTTTGTTCTGACTGTACCTGCTGAACTTGATTTTTTTATATGACTTTCTCTCTTTACATCATGCCATGAACAGAGACAACTATGGGAAAGAAATCAACTTTAGCAAGTTTAGCAATACAAACGAACAGGCTTTATGTCAGCGTTTGCTAAGCAGAGGAGACGTTGGTCGTTGAGGCTGGTTGGTTAGAGATCGGCATTTGGTTTTGGGCCGTTTGGTTGCTTGGTGGTTGAACTATTACCTAGTTGAAGGAAGAAAACATAGAATTATAGTTGGATTGGACACTATCCTTGCTCTTGATGCTTTCCGCTGAATATTTCAGGAAATTTCAGGACTTAATGGCAAAGTAGAAGCCGGCAACTGCGATAGATAATCGGCGACTGTGCCTCCTGACGAAGTCAGCGTTTGCTAGGCAGAGGAGACCTTGGTCGTTGAGACTGGATGGTTAGAGGTCGGCATTTGGTTTTGGACCGTTTGGTTGCTTGGTGGTTGAACTATTACCTAGATGAAAGAGGAAAACACAGAATTACAGTGGGTTTGGACGCTATCCTTGCTCTTCATGCTTTCCGCGGAATATTTCAGGAAATTTTGCTCAATGACTCAATGGCAAAGTGAAAGCAAGTAACTGTGACAGATAATCGGCGACTGTGGCTCCTGACGAAGTCAGCGTTTGCTAAGCAGAGGAGACCTTGGTCGTTGAGACTGGATGGTTAGAGGTCGGCATTTGGTTTTGGGCGCAGCAGAGCGGAGCCAGTGTTCAATAAACAAGTGTCTAGAAGAGTTTATAAACGCGTTTCATACTTTTTCTACGAACTCATAATTCCTTTCTTCGACGTGATCCAATAATTCCGAAAATTAGATCAACCCATACCTGCCAATCTAAAATAAAATAATTTGAAGGGAATGGGAATTGAAAACAATACGTAATACTACGCAACTGTATATGCTACCAAAGAGACACATACATATAAGTGATATTAGTTGTAGATGTGTCCAGTCCATAGGATAGGTACATGGATTTCTATTGAAATGGCTTGCTCACTAACATTTGTGAATAAGATGTTTTCATCTGACGTATAAGATAAAAACTCTCGATTCGCTGAGGTATCAAAGTTTTCGATTTCTCAGGTTTTTATCCTTATTCCAAATGAATAATTTTTGTTCACATAAATATTGTGTTTTACGTTTATTGTCATGCTCAGCATAGAATAAATTGCTCACAAGGATGAGATCTTCATTTTTACACAGAGTACATAAAACATTCTCTTCGATTTCACTTCCATCTACATTTTGCATACATTTTTAATGAAGAATTCTAATACAAAAAGATATTGTTTGTTCTTTGGAAGAAGTCCATGGAGATGACTTAGGGTTTTTCATATCTGAGAAATTATTTGAAGAATTCTGATTGTCACCGATTGAAACAAAATTCGAAATAAATGACAGTTGACAGTTCCTACAATTGCAATTGACAGGCCTGACAGAACTCAAACGACCGAAAGTGTGTTTAAAAAACGGTGTTGCCATGGTAACGAGTTTAATTTTTTTAATAATTCACACAGATCGTAAATCTGTGATTAATCGATCATTTATCGTGGTACATATCCGTACGCTAAATGCCATTTTTAGTTACGTGAGTAGAAAAAGATTCTTATATTGGTTTCATACCTTTTGATTTTGTTTTTCCTGTAGTTGTAGTGTAAGGGTGCACAACTCTTGAGCTGCTTCTTGCTGATGGGACTCGAAATTTTGCCTTTTCTCTTGCCGCCCATCGTTTTGCTGAGAATATATTGCTTGATTGGTACAGTTTCCGGGGTATTTACCACCGTTCAGACCCTGCGATGGGTCAGATGGGTGTACGGCCGCGTGGTGGTGTTGGGTGAACGATGGTATCCCGTTCGCAGTGTATTTATTGCTGTTTTCTTGGTGGTTCGGCGCCGATATCACGTTGTCTTGCGAAAATTTCGATGCGAAATGGTGAATCGAAGGTATCACAGTGGAAAAGTGGCCTCCGAAAGATGGGAAGTTCATGATGTATCTGCATGTATACAGGGAAAAAGTTGACAATTTAGTTACAAACAGAGCTTTTTGAAAACGAAGAACAATAACAACATAAATATGATTGCTCCAGTCAATTATACAGGGTCATTCAAAACTCGATGTAAATAAACTACTCAACACTAATTTCGTCGCACACCAAAATGTCGCTTCTGTTATAAAGTGAATAACTTTTTTCAGTTTAGAACAATTTGAATTTGGTTCACACTGTTCGATAGCCCAGTCCTTCAGCTATAATCTCGTACTTCATTGAAACATAAGGGTATTCACATAAAATCTCTACATGGTGTTTTCCGACACTGTGCGAAATTTCGGAATATTCAAAAGGCTCTCAAATGGTGAAAAAAATGTTTTTCTCAACTTCGACAACAGAGGCATGAAGATGATCTCATTACCTCGAGATATTTCGCGAATCAACTTCCTATCTCTCTTATTTACAGGGTGATCTCAAAAAATCAACTTTTTGGTTTTGCAGTCATAACTTTTTTTTGCGTCAACCGATTTTGGAAATCTTAGGCTCATTTTGAAGATAAAACTTCAGATGAAGAGATCTGAATATCAGAATTGACTCAAGATGGCTATCAAAGATCTAGAGTTTTCTTGAAAGTGACCCAAATCTGGAACGCGCTTCGAATCTTGGTTGGGAGGAGAATTGAATGAAAATCAACTTGTTCTCGGAAAAACAATTCATTCTGGATAAGTTCATATTCTCCTCGCTCTCAGTAGTCAAGAATTGTGCGTGAGAAAACACAATTGAAACATGTTCTTGCAAAAACATTAGATCATTTCTACTCTGTATTGCATGGCCCGCCGTAACCAACGTTACAAGAATCACAATGAGTGACTGACAAACCCGACCAGCTGAGACTCATCATAAATGGTGTACCAACGAGAACAACGGATTTTGATTTTTTCAATAAAGTGATTTTCTTAACAGTTGTCACGTACATAACATGCGATTTAAGAATATGGAGAAGTATTCAAGCAAACCACGTTTATTTATTGTGAAAACGCATTTCAAAAATGGTGAAAGTTTCACGAAAACAGTTTGCCAATTACGTAAAGTTTTCAGTCGCAATAATGCGTCGAACGAATCGACAGTAATAAACAAAAAATTCGTGTCGGAGATAAGCCCTTTGAATGGATCGGACTGTCGTGTTTAGCAGATCCGCGATTTGGAGGGAAGATAACCCTTGTTCCCTCATTTGTGGAATCAGTTCCAACTGGTCGGTCGTTAGATGCGGCATCGGAACTATCAAAATCTGTTTATGATTCGAAAACGACGTCTAACCTGACTTGTCAGTCACTTACTGTGATTCTTGTAACGTTGGTTACGGGCCATGCATAACAGAGGAGAAATGGTCTGATGTTTTTGCAAGAACATGTTTCAATTGTGTTTTCTCACGCACATTCTTGAGTACTGAGGGCGAGGGAAATATGGACGCATCCAGAATGAATTGTTTTTCCGAGAACAAGTTGATTTAAATTCAATTCTCCTCCCAACCGAGATTCGGAGGGCGTTCCAGATTTGGGTCACTTTCAAGAAAACTCTAGATCTTTGATAGCCATCTTGAGTCAATTCTGATATTCAGATCTCTTCATCTGAAGTTTTATCTTCAAAATGAGCCTAAGTTTTCCAAAATCGGTTGACGTGGAAAAAAGTTATGGCTGCAAAACCAAAAAGTTGATTTTTAGAGATCACTCTGTAAATAAGAGAGATAGGAAGTTGATTCGCGAAATATCTCGAGGTAATGAGATCATCTTCATGCCTCTGTTGTCGAAGTTGAGAAAAAATTTTTTTTCACCATTTGAGAGCCTTTTGAATATTCCGAAATTTCGCACAGTGTCGGAAAACACCATGTAGAGATTTTATGTGAATACCGTTATGTTTCCATGAAGTACGAGATTATAGCTGAAGGACTGGGCTATCGAACAGTGTGAACCAAATTCAAATTGTTCTAAACTGAAAAAAGTTATTCACATTATATCAGGGGAGACATTTTGGTGTGCGACAAAATTAGTGTTGAGTTGTTTATTTTGAAAACCCATTGTTAGGATCAAAATAGGTAAATATTTATTCTCAAATGCAACTACTTCGAGCTACAAGCCAGGCATTGCACTGTTAATTAGGTAAAAAAAAGAATATTCAAAATTGGCATGCCCCTGTCTTTTTAGACACTTTACCTCCTTCTTGCTTCAAAAATTATGTAAACCCAGTTTTGGAGGAGTTGGAATAAGGGGGAGGCTTTTACTATCGAAAATAGGAAGAAAAGTTTCAGTGAACATGAGATGAGAAATGTCTCCTAAGGAAGCTATACGGCCCCCTGTAAAGGGGCTCATGAAGATGATATTTTTTTGAGTATTTCCGAAACTCCATGTGATAAAAATATATTGAAATAACATATTATATTTTCAGTAGTAATACTATAAGTATCCCAAAATTCGGGTTATATCGATAACTTGTTGTATAAGCACAGAGAGTGTCAGTTTAACAGTTTTATTCTGTGGAACTGACACTATTTGTAATTGTGCAGGAAGCCCCCCACTCAACTCCGCCACTGGCACATTTATATTGCCACTTCTTCCCTGCTATACGATGACACTTTCAGATTCACTATCCAACGTTTCGTCTTCACGCCATCATCAACTTATTTATTTTGTCATATGAGCGCCATATTGAATTTTCATTAATAATAATAGCCAAATATTGTGAATCTGAAAATGTCATCCTATATATAGCAGCAGGGATAAAGTGGCAATGTAAATGCGTGCTCTCAATTTTGATTTTACTGTCCAACAAATAACGCAAAAAATGAAAATGATTTACCACAATTTATGTTTTTTCGTATATCTCCGGAAATATTCGGAATTCACAAAATTTCTCGACGGCATTATTTTTATTCACATGAATGCGCATCTGCTCTATAATTCATCCATCTTATTTGTATCTCCTTATCCCAATGATGACCCTCCAATTCGAATTACCCGGTATAGGTGTTTAGAATGTGTATGGATGACTAGAGATTTTTTTTATCGCTTGGAGCGCACGAAAGGGAATCCCTATAATGTTCAAAGAACATCGCGCGTTCCTAGGGAGGATAGGGATAGGAGGTAGGTATTGGAATTTTTTTTGAACTTCTGGAGATTATATGTTGTTGGGAATACTTCCTCAGGCAATGAATTCCAGAGCCTAGCCGTTCTATGGATGAAGGAGTTTTGATTAAGTGCTGTTCGACATCTTTCGAGGTTGACAACGAAAGGATGTGCTGACTGGGCTTGTCTAGTTCGCCTGACTGGCATTGCTAGTGAAGGGATGATAGCAGAGATTTCCGAAGAACATTTCCCGTGGAAGTATCGATAGAAAAGTGAAAGGTCGCCGACCTTTCTACGGTGTTCCAATAATGTCAAAGAGTGAGTGAGTGTGGCGTCACCCACCAGGCGGATGGCTCTTCTCTGGATGGAATCTAAGAGCATCAGCGTATGTTTTGGTGCTGAACCCCATATGTGGGAACAGTATTCTAGAACAGGCCGTATCTGCAGCGCTTTGTAGATCATGAGAAGCTGTTGAGGTGTAAAGTAGCTTTTCGCACGAAACAAGAATCCGAGTTTTTGTGAAGCAGCTTTTGCGATGGATCTGACATGATTATCCCATGAAAGAGAGTTGCTGATGAAAATACCGAGCATAGCCATGGTGGGCTTGGTGGGGATGGTGGTGCCAGACATTATACAATGTCGGGCATACTGAGTTCCGCCTTTCTAGAGAAAATACGGACTTGAGTTTTGGTGGCGTTGAATTCAACTAGGTTGTTGGTTCCCCAGGCTGTGATTTCAGCAAGGTCTTCATTAACAGCATTGACCTGCCTGCGCCGTGAGTTCTTAGTTTCCTGGGAAGAAATAAGAATTCTGGAAGAGAACGCGCAGTATGGAGTGTACCATCATCTGCAAAGCTGTGGATGGGGCAAGTTGTTACTCCCAACAGATCATTGATATGAAGAAGGAATAATGTTGGTTCCAAAATTGATTCTTGTGGAACGCCGGAATTGATGCCAATAGTATCAGACGATACACCATCCACCACCACGTGAAGCGATTTGCCTGAAAGGGTTTCAACAATCGATATATCGAAAACTAATCAATAAATCAAAATTTTGAATCAAATGTAGTAACTTATCCATTTCTATCTTGACCGAGTGATTTTTTCTGAATTCCAAAATATTTCATTTCCAAACAATGGAGTAATTCTGGGTGGATCTAAAGAATGAAAAATAATTGAAAAAGTTGTCCTGTAATAAGAGTGACTCCCTCAACATAAAACATAAAGTGAGTGCGGAAAAGTTGACTTTTCCGCAGGCTAGTAGGACAAAAAACATCATTCGAAAAAGAATATAAAATATAGCATTAGAATAAAGATTTTGTTTTGAATTTTTCAATATCTTTTAATTATTTTTCGGGATATGGAGAATGAGATATACCACCAAGTTTAATTGAAATTACAAAAGAGACTATATGCTACTCAATTGAAAAAACAATTTTTTATTGAAACCTGACAAACTGTTTTTCGAAAACGAAGCAAGTTCGAACAAATGTTTTTATGAATCAACATTTTTATGTGAATAAAATATGACGAATCACCCTCTGCATTATTGTTCGACGCTCATTCATTCACACTCTGTAAAACCTATAATATTTCGTATTGCCAATATTTGACTAATAACTATACTAACACTACAAAATATAATCAGTATATCAACTAAGCTATACACTCACAATAAAAACCCTAATATTATTTGTTCATTCTTGGTTTCACCTAATCTAGATAGAGCCACAACAAATGATGAAATGAAATAATAGTAGAATTATTGATAAGCAGCTGTCTTTAAAATGATTTCGACCAGATTCTCAATCGTAAATCACAAAATTTCTTACCATATTTGATGTGAATGTGAATATATCGTCGGAGATAGCACTTCACAAATCGAATCGCCTTTTTGCCTTCATAATCTTGTTGTCTTTCATCTTGTAAAGGGTTCTTCACGGCGCATGCAACCCAACACCGACACAATCAAAGAAGGGGAACAATTCGGAATTTGCGCACAAGCGACCTTGATTAATCGAGGGGTGAAACTTGTAGGGGTAAGGGTAATAGTCCTTGCCCTTGCAGCGAAGGTGCTACAACAGTTCGATTTTTTCGAAGGGAAATAATATACATGGATTATACTTCAGCTAGATAACTTTTTATCCATATAAAATTTGATTTGATTCTTGTATATCTAGAAAACATATTGGCAGATTGACGGTACAATAAATTGCGCGAGTTTTTTAGATCGCTACCCAGATATAGTGTGTCCCTAGACCAGTGGGACAGTTTATTAAGAGGAGAGATTCAACCAAATCGACATGCAGGCCTTCACTAGATGTTGCTATATGGGCTTATGAATGATTCAATTGAAAAACTGATTAAATCATCGTAAAGAAGAAGGTTGGGGCTAGGGCCTGGTTATCATACGGAGTCGAAACTCATTTATTTATAGAAGATAAAGATTTTTGAAAAACGTAAACATTGAAATTTTTTTGTCTCAAATTGAAATATTTTTGATCTCAGTACAATTGTTGGAAATTCGGCAAGGTGTCACTGGAATATCAGCTCTTGAAATGTTTCCATTCGGACAGGAAGCAACAAAAACGATTATTCTGTCAACAAAATATCCATTCATCCCAGCTGATCTCGGTAAACTCCATTTCTTGAAAGAATATAATGCAGGAAACTAGGATGTGGTAGTTCAGGCACTACCTGATAGATGGCAGTGTTCGAAATGACAGACTGCGGCAGAGAGGAATGGTGCATTGTATTGCAAGCAGATGGCGCTTAGGAGAGATGATGAATTCAAACCCGTTTACACCGTTGCCAATGTTATACATATTACTCGGACATATTATGAAATCTAGGCGACGTGATAATACAGAGGGTATTATTCAATTATCTGGGCATATTTCAACGGGAGGTTCTCCGAGTGTTTGTAAGACGAACAAATCTAATATAAAAAATTCTCCTGTCACGGTCACGGTCATAGTGGTCGAACTCCTCCGAAACGGCTCGATCGATTCGTATGAAATTTTTTGTGCGTATTCGGTAGGTATGAGAATCGGTCGTAATCTATTTTTTAAATAGAAAATACAAAATGGCGGATCCAATATGCCGACCGAGTATAGTTATCCGATTTCATTCAAAATTGGTACTCAGGGGTTTTCGGGGTCGGAGATTATGAATATTTCGTCAAATTTTGGAAATTCAAGATGGCGGATCCAATATGGCGGACGAGTTTTGTAATTATTTTTTTTATCGCTTGGACCGCACGAAAGGAAATCCCTATAATGTTCGAAGATCATCGTGCGTTCCTAGGGAGGATAGGGACAGGAGGTAGGTATTGGAGTTTTTTTTTGAACTTCTGGAGATTATATGTTGTTGGGAATACTTCCTCGGGCACTGAATTCCAGAGCCTAGCCGTTCTATGGATGAAGGAGTTTTGATAAAGTGCTGTTCGACATCTTTCGAGGTTGACAACGAGAGGATGTGCTGACTGGGCTTGTCTACTTCGTCTGGTATTGCTAGTGGAGGGATGATAGCCATTTCCCGTGGAAGTATCGATAGAAAAGTGAAAGGTCGCCGACCTTTCTACGGTGTTCCAATGATGTCAAGGAGTGAGTGAGTGTGGCGTCACCAACCAGGCGAATGGCCCTTCTCTGGATGGAATCTAAGAGCGTCAGCGTATGTTTTGGTGCTGAACAGAACAGATTGGTCAGATATCATTCAAAATTGTTATCTGGTGGTTTTCGAGGTCAGGGATTATGATTTTTTATCAAAATTAGAAAATTCGAAATGGCGGATCCAATATGGCGGAC
This sequence comes from Phaedon cochleariae, assembly GCA_918026855.4. NCBI lineage: Eukaryota > Metazoa > Arthropoda > Insecta > Coleoptera > Chrysomelidae > Phaedon > Phaedon cochleariae. The sequence goes on along the minus strand of OU896707.1, from coordinate 504,466 downwards.
GAGTTTTGTAATTATGGTCAGATTCTATTCAAAATTGGTATCTGGAGGTTTTAGAGGTCGTAGATAATTATGAATCATTTGTCAAAATGGGGAAATTCAGAATGGTGGATCCAATATGGTGGAAGAGTTTTTTAATTATTATGATCAGATTCTATCCAAAATTGGTATCGGGGGGTTTTCGGAGTCGAAAATAATGATCCTTTTATCAAAATTTGGAAATCCAAGATGGCAGATTCAATATGGCTGACGAGTTTTGTAACTTAATCCGATTCCATTCCAAATTTGTATATGGGGGATTTTGGGATGGTAGATTATGATTGTTCATCAAAATAAGGAAATTGAAGATGGAGGATGGCAACTGAGTTTTGTAGTTATGATCCGATTCTATTCAAAATTTGTATCTGGGTGTTTTCGGGGTCGGAGAAGAATTAGAAAACAAATGAATATAAGTATGTTGATAAATATTCAACTAAAAAAATATTTTCTGGAAATAATTGTATATAGCAGAACAACGTTTGCCGGGTATCAGCTATTGTAATAAATATTAGTTTGAAAAACTAATGAAACACCTTTTTATAGATAGCCATACTAAAAAGAAGTGAGTAGAAAATGAAGAGTAGTTTGAAAAAATGAAGAGGTATAGAGAACCGAACTAAAAAGAACTAGAAAATAAATAGAGTAGTTTGAAACGGCCTAGAATTTGTCACTGAATTATAATTATATAAGTAGACCTGAAAATTTAAACATACAAATTCAGCAGAATTTCTTCAATTCTATTCATGAGATCGATAATTATGTCAGCATATAGATGGAAATGATAGGAATGGCACAGTTGTGGAACAAACTTCAAAAAGCTTTGTTAATCTGTGTCAAAAGTTCAGGTTATTTCACTCTAAAACTCATGCAAAAACATTCGTCTCAGAACTCTCAGAGTACAGTTCTCAGATTTTGGATCCATTGATATGGCGATATTCACAAAGGTTAATACCGCCACGGCAACAAAACAAAACTGAGCGAGAAATCGTTATATGTCTCCCTCCCGCGGCGAACCGGGGGGATATTCATTGGTCGCGCGGTGATTCCCCGTCTTTCCGCAGTCCGCCTAGTCCGCCACGTGCCACTTTGAATTGCGTGAACTTCAGATGAACTTCAAACTAACCGGCATATAATCAATAATTGAAAAGCCAGTGTTGCAAGCTGCTGCAAATGATATGTCGCAAAAATTCATAAGAATGGGCAGAAAAGCGAGGCAACAGGAAAGTCAGCCACATACGAAATATTTGAAAATATAGCAGCCGCTTTTTTTTGACCTTTGGAGCTTTGGAGACGTTATCGAACATCCAGTTCATGTTTTAGAGAATTATCGTAGGTAGATACTTCATATTCCACTTACATCTTCTTTGGGGAAGATTTTTGAAATTCAATGAATTTCGTGATATTAAAATTTTCTTTGAAATATATACAGGGTTATTCATTCAAAATGGTCAATGTGTGAGCTAGAAATAGTAAACATCAGAATATCAAGATTAAGCCTCACATCTCACATAGAAAATGCTGTTAGTTTTGGAGAAACAGGGTGTACAAGGAAAATATTTTATTTTGAAATTCCTCATACAATAACTTTGTAAGTTTTAAATCAGCATGAAAATGGTCAATGTGTGAGCTAGAAATAGTAAACATCAGAATATCAAGATGCAGCCTCACATCTCTCATAGAAAATGTTGTTAGTTTTGGAGAAACAGGTTGTTCAAGAAAAATATTTCATTTTAAAATTCCTCATACAATAACTTTGTGAGTTTTATATCAGCATGAACATAATTTTCTTATATTTTTTTCATTATAATTCGATTTTTAAATGATTTAAAAAGAGTTGACCATTAAAACAAAATGGATTGTGAGATATAGAAAGCATATGATGGCAAATCAATTTCTCACCGTTATGTTGAAGACCGAAACCAGGGAATCCTGGAAACTTTGGTACGATATAATCACACTCACACTATACACTGTTTTATCACTATCAAACAGAATTTTTATCAACTCGACAAACTTTATTACCTAAAAACATTCGCTGTCTAAGATAGACTAACAAAAACTTTTGAGATGGTGTTCGCTTGAATCTCCTAATTTTGACAAATGATTCAAAATCTCCGACCCCTGAAACACCAGTAAAAATTTTGAATAGAATCGGATAATAAAATTAGAAAATAACTTGTCCGCTTTAATGGATCTGCAATCCTGAATTTCCCAATTTTGACGATAGAATCATAATCTCCGACCCCAAACACCCTTATATATAAATTTTGAATAGGATAGAATCATCATCACATAACTCGTCCGCCATATTGAATCCGTCATCTTAAATTTTTTCATTTCGGGATTCATAATCTCCGACCCCAAAAAACCCCAGATACAAATTTCAAATGGCATAGAATCATAATTACGAAACTCGTGCGCCATATTGGTGGAGCCATGATGAAAGAATCATAATCTCCGACGCCGAGAACCCCCAGACACCAATTTTGAATAGAATGGGATCATAATTATTATAAATAAAACTCGTCAGCCATCTTCAATATCCTAATTTTCACGAAAGAATCATAATCTCCGACCCCGAAAACCTCCATATACCAATTTAGAATAGAATCTAATCATAATTAAAAAATACTACATAATATAAGATGAGATGCGATACTGCACCCTTCAAATTTATTGCTATTCATTGACCTCGCGATAACGGGACACGGAACGGGTCGTGACGATGACGCGAAATCCAATGTTTTTCTCCACCCAAAAAAAGTGCTCAACGCGCCTAGAAGTTCTCACTTCGAAATTTGTATTTCAGCAAGCAGGTCTGAATTAGAGAACATGAAATTTGAATCAAGGATTTCTTTCATTCTACACACTGTATATATCAATATAACCCTTATATCAGTAATAGCAGTGTGAATTCGTAAGAATGAAGATATTTGAAACTAGGCAATCGTCTACGTATATACCCTATACAGAAAACACGAAATTTCTATTTATAGCCATCTGAACTTGATAAAAAATCTTGCACACATTATTTCTGAATTACACAGACTATTTTGAGTATTTTGCCCTGAACAATGATTTCGATCCCCATCCTTGGAAGTTTTTCTGGCTACGCCAATAATGATAAGTTATATTAGTAGGAAATGAAATTAAAAAGGAAAAGAAATATTCGAAAGACTACTTGTGAAGACAGTTTCAAAAATGACTCATGACATAAATTTTCATTGTAGCGAGATATAGGTATTTGCTTGACTTGAATGGAGTGAAAAGTGGAATCATGTTGAGCAGGCCCGTGGAGCAGTAGCTCTGGCAACACTGCACGTACATAATACAATTACCTATGATTGCATTCAATTGTGTGCCACCTATTGGTGACCTGCTGTAACAGATGAAATCGAAGAACTCTACAATAGCTGTGAAAGCTGTAATTTAATTATTTTATTCCGATTTCGACATCACACTGACACCTAGAAAAAGTTTTTGAACTAGTATATATATATAGGCTATATTCGGTCGGAAAGCTGTCGCGAAAGGCCCGCCTTAATATCTTCTGAACCAAAAGGAATTTTCAAAATATCATAATTCCACATCATATCGCATCATGAGTGCTAACTTCAGGAATGACTAAATTTTATACGAGGGGCGCATGAAAAGCTCACAAAATCGAACATCAATTTTTTCAAATGGAACACCCCATATATTTCAACATATCTGAATTCTCATTCCTTTAAGCTAATTATCGGTTTTTTATTTTTGAAAATCCGACAAGGCGTTGCGTTTTACCAGTATTTCATGAAATGCAGAAATTTTTTTTATGGACAAACCCCATTCAAGACTGTTGGTAGTCGGTGGCATATTTTATCATATGAAATACTCATCTTCTTCGAAAGTTATACAAGGTGATCAGAAATATTATATGATTTTCACGAAATTCAAACTTTCTTCACATCAATTTTTCAAATAGTGCACCCTACAATATGTATGATTTTATATCCCATTGGTGGTTTGATTGCTTAAATGCTTATGGTCAATAGTTGTGGAAGAGAGATGTGAATTTCATCATCAGCAAATGCAAATAAAAAAATGTAGTAAACTATTTATTCAACTGTACTCAACTACTTAAAAAACAGTCCCAAAAAGAAAAAACTGACTTGACGAATAATTAGGCACAATAATTTTAATATAAATGTTCGAATTGCCTTCCGTTTGCATAAGTACATGATATAAAATTATACATATTGTAGGGTGCACTATTTGAAAAATTGACGTGAAGAAAGTTTGAATTTCGTGAAAATCATATAATATTTCTGACCACCCTGTATTATAACATTCGAAGAAGATGAGTATTTCATATGCTACCGACTATACCAACAGTCTTGAATGATTCCATAAATTCATAGTAGTATGCATGATAGGTTTGTCTGAAAAAATGTCTGCATTTCATGAAACACTCTAGTATAACTTGGCAACGCCTTGTCGGATTTTCAAAAATAAAAAACTGATAATTAGCCTAGAGGAATGAGAATTCAGATATGTTGAAATATATGGGGTGTTCCATTTGGAAAAATTGATGTTCGTTTTTGTGAGCCTTTCTTGCGCCCCTCGTATGAAATGTAGTCATTCCTGAAGTTAGCACTCATGATGTGATATGAATGTGGAATTATAATATTTCGAAAATTCCTATTGGTTCAGAAGATATTTAACTGTCCCACTGGTCTAGGGACACACTGTATATAGCACTATGCCATTCATAGAACGTCAGTAGGATATCCTTCGGGAATATTTGATTATTCTCAGAATATCCTCACAATATGATTCAAATATATTCTAGGGACGTGCTATGAACATACGGAATGGACTCTTTAAAATATTCTAAGAATATTCCTAGAATAATAAAGGAGAATATAAAGGAAATTTAAAAAAAGCTTGATGCTCTGATTGTGCACGAACCTTATTCATAAATAACATGAATATCAAGATGACAACACTGAATTATAGTGGGATAATCAGCATCGAGGCTGATGGAGAATAATATAGGTTATTGTCAGGTTAAACATTATGAATATTGAATCAAGAATATAGGAAAATCAATATCATATATTTTGATACGGCTCGTAATATTATATCAGATTATTCAGAAAGGATATTTTCAAAATATTCTGAGAATATGTCAAATTGAATGTTCATAGTAAATTCTTTGCAGAAAGAGAATATTCTATGATCATTCTGAGAACATTCTATAAGAATATTCTAAAATAAGTATATTATTGAAGATTGTCAGAAGATTCATATAATATTCTGTGTCCTGTCTGGGATATATCCTATGTTTGGAAGCATGACAAATTGATATTCACCATACAGGGAGTAGAAAGAAAATTCAGAATTGAGAAAACCCAATCGCGAATCTGCGATTATAGATCGAGGTCTATAAAAAAATAACAAGTTTGAACCCCTTGATTGATAATGAGTATATGCATGAAAGTATTGAAAAGTAATATTTTCAGATATATACCATGAATAATATGAAAAGATGGATATAATATAAAGAAATACACTGAGAATTCGCATTCTCTCTTTGTGATGAATATACAAGGTGATTCTGAAATAGGTGGTCAAACTTTGGGAGCATATAGAGTGGGTGAAATAGTTACGAAAACCTGTGTAAATTTTTTTTCTGAAGTGACCCCCAAGAAAGATACAGCCCCTCAAAGGGGGGCCTCGGAGAATGATTTTGTATTATTATCTCCAACACCTTGTATAATGAAAATCTGAAATTTTGTCCATCCACTTACTATTCAGTGCCGGTTCGAATGGAGTTAAAATCACCTCAAAATAAAATACAGGGGTGTGTCAAAATAGGGAGGTAGGGGGTAAAAATAACCCCAACTTTTTTGTTCATTGCAATTTCAGTTTTTTGACATGAAATTATGAAATCTCAGGGCTATTTACATAGAAAAGGTGCTCTTGTTGCATCTCGATAAAATGAACTATTAGCGAATAAAATTTAAAAAAAGCTTGTTTTTAACAATATTTTTTATTTTAGTATTTTCAATAGGATCAGACCATAATCACGAAACTCGTCGTCTATTTTTAATTCATGGATTCCGACAACGAATTCAAAATTTCCAAAAACCCTTACAAACCAATTTTGAATCGAATCGAACCATAATCACGAATCTGGTCAGCCACATTGGAGCCGCCATATTTTTTTCTATCAAAAAATCCATAACGCGTTGTCAACTGTCATCTACCAGATTCCAAGTTGATCAGACGATTAGAAGTAGGTAAAAATTCAGTTGCAAGATTTGAACTAGATAATTAAACTAAAGTGCATACCAAAATTGCAATTTAAATGAAATCTTGGAAAAATAAATTTTATTCGCTAATGGTTCAGTTTATCGAGATTCAACAAGAGCTCCTTTTCTATGTTAATAGCCCTGAGATTTCATAATTTCATGTAAAAAAACTGAAATTGCGATGAACAAAAATGTTGGGGTTATTTTTACCCCCTACCTCCCTGTTTTGACACACCCCTGTATTTAATTTTGAGGTGATTTTTACTCCATTCGAACCGGCACTAAATAGTAAGTGGATAAACAAAATTTTAGATTTTCATCATACAAGGTGTTGGAGATAATAGTACAAAATCATTCTCCGAGGCCCCCCTTTGGGGGGCTGTATCTTTCGTGGGGGGCACTTCAGAAGAAAATGTTACCAAGGTTTTCGTAATTATTTCACTCACTCTATATACTCCCGAAGTTTGACCACCTATTTTAGAATCACCTTGTATATCATCAACTCTTTATCGGTATATTCAACAGGAAACAACTACTTTTCTGCTGGCTATATCCCACGACGAGCATTGAATTATATCAATTAAACACACACGATATAAAGAATCTGCAGATAATAAAATTATCTGAAGTTGAGAATTTGCATTCTCCTTCATCATACAGCTACAGGAAAGTAGTTGTTTTCTGCTGAATATACCGATAAAGAGTTGATATATTCACCATAAAGAGAATGCGAATTCTCAATGTTTTAATGTGAATGAAATATCCCCTTAGCGTGGTATACATATCCGTTCGCTAAATGTCATTTTAGTTATGTGAATAGAAAAAAGCAATAACTTACTTGGCCAAGACACCGACTCCTCCACGTCAGGCAGTGTAGTTTGTTTCTTCTAGAAATGCTTAGCTTTTGATTCATCTATACGAGATGGTGAAACCTTAGGACACACCAGGAATGAGACAATCGAAGCTCCACATAAAGGAACCTTCGAAGAGGCTCGCAAAAGAGCAGGTTTTATTCCTAAACAGGCGAAACCTTAAAATGGTAGTGGGGCTCCTATAACGGGGCACAACCACCTCAATAGGCACCTAGAGCCGAGCCTAGAGCTTATTGGGATCAAGGATGACCCCCTTTGCAGATGGTGCCTGGAAGATGACGAAACGTCATCACATGTCCTCACTGAGTGTCCAGCACTGACGCATCAGAGGAGGGCTGTCCTTGGCCACATAATTTTGAGGCCAGAGGACGTAAAAGAGATTCAGCTGAGGAAGCTGCTGAGCTTCTCCAAGGCAGTCGGCATACCCAGCTGAATGTCGTAACATGTGGGCGCACAATGGGCCCGAATAAGGAGGCCCACGTGCAGGGGGTTCACCCGCCCACCAGTGCTTCGAAGAAGAAGAAGAAGAACCTTAGCCGTGGCACTTGATATCTCCAAGGCATTCGATCGAGTCTGGCACCACGGACTCCTCGCCAAGCTTCCATCTTATGGCTTTCCTCCCCAGCTATGTTCTCTGCTATAGCTAGTTTTCTCTCAAACAGGTCTCTCTATGTAGTGGTCGACAGAGTTTCATCTGACATGCTGGTGTTCCGCAAGGATCAATTCTAGCACCAACACTCTATTTCTACTCCATATCAACGATTTGTTGGAAGCAACTTCATGTCCAGTACACAGCTTCGCGGATGATAGTACCCTCCATACCGCCTTCTCTTCCAGGGCTCCAATACCAGCCAGGCAAATCAGAAACGAACGAGGGAGAAATGTTGACAACATAAATATGGACTTGGCAACAATTCTCGAATAGGGATCCAATAACTTGGTAGATTTCAATATGCAAACAAATCACAAGCATGCCTTTTCTCTAGAAAAGCCGATCTCACTGTGCCCAACATAAGCTTGTCAGGAATAACCATACCTTCGAAGACATCCATTTCGATGCTTGGGATTACTATCAGCAATAACCTTTCTTGGGAAAATCACGTGAGATCAATTGCTAAAAGTGCATCCCAAAAACTTTCTGTTTTGGGCCAGGAGCTATTTCACTTTCAGTCAGCTGCTTATGATCTATTAAGGCACAGATCCGACCTGTCCTGGAATACTGTTCCCATATATTTGGAGTGCAGCACCCAAACCCCTCTGAAACTGTTGGATTCTGTCCAAAAAAGGGCAATTCGTCTCGTGGGTGATGCCTCGCTCACAAACTCTCTCACTTCTCTGGAACACTGTAGAAAAGTTGGCGATCTGGCGCGCTCTATTTTATAGATATTTTCATGGAAGATGCTCTTCTGGAATATCAACAATTGTTCCTCCCTTGGCAGTCCCCACGAGATTAACCCGTCGAGTTGAGGCTTCACAACCCTTCGTGGTCACTTTGGAGACCTGCAGAACATCTCTTTCCAAAGACTCGTTCATCCAACGAACAGCGAGGCTCTGGAACACATTGCCAAGGGAGGTGTTCCCCGAGGCATATTACCTCTAGATATTTGAGAAGAACGTCAATTCCTACCTTATTTCCCTTGGTTCTCACGATGTTCTCTTAACATTACAGGATATCCCTTTTCGTGGGCACCAGAACATAGAAAAAATCGTGATATTACTTATGATAACGCTCACTTTGAGCCAAGAACTTCCGAGAGCAGATTTATTTCCTGAAATTAAAAAGGCTTTGAATATCCTTGTTGCTTTACCTTTTAAGACATTTACAGTTGGTCATTTAGTAGCCTTAGAAGAATCAAAACCTGGATGAGGAGCGCCATGTCTGAGGCTCGACCCAATGGTCCCGCAATGATGAGTGTACACAGGCAACATATTTTCAAAAACTCGAAAGATTTCTTCAACAAAGTGACCAACGAATTTGCAAAAAACCTAGAAGATTATTTTTCAATTGATTTTCTTTAATGACTTATTTGTTCCGTTCTTCAATTTTCCTTATTAAATTTTGTTGATTTGTCCTTAGTTTTTTCATGATGCCTTCCCTGGCTTTCCGGCTGGCGACGCCCCTGTTTGTATGCTAACTTCAAATTAAGATTCATCAACCCCAAAAAAACATAAAACCGCTCAGAAACCGCCTACTTGATTTTTTTCTATGAGAGGATTTTCACTTATAATCTCACCAGAGCTTCGATTATTTCCGGAAATTTTTTCGAGAACACGACCATTTTGAAAATTCTCCCAAGCCGAAGACGAGGGGGAATTTTCTAAATATTCGTGTTCGAGAAAAAAATCCCGGATATTAATTGAAGCTGAAGTGGTATTCGGTAAGGAAATTTACATGTTGATGGTTGTTTGTGATGAAATGTAAGAACATGTGTTTTTTGTAAAATTCGAATTTGCAAGTATACCTACATAATATTTATATGGTAAACTGTTGATAAATGATTTTTATTTATTGACTTATACAGTGTGTCCCACTTATCATTCTCAGCATGGGTATCTTTTTAACGGTGAGAGATACGAGGTCGGTTAAAGTACACCAAATGTGGAGTTTGTCAAGGCCAACTATAACGTGAAAAATATTTTGATAAAATCTATTCGTTTCTGTTTTGTACGCAAAAAACAGATTTTGATAATTTTCACGTATTCTCCGTGACTTCTTTATTTATGAGAATATTCAAATAGTAATTCCACATTCTCATGGCAGTTTTTCAAAGTTATATCGAAAAAAATATGAAATTTATACCAACTCTTCTAGAATTTGAGATATCAGCACCAACTTTAGTTTTTCAAATGTAGGTCATAGCTCATTATGACTTAGTTACAAATAACTTTTTTTTCTATCACAGATGATATGTCGCAGTAATAGTTTTGTGTTGATAACAACGGAGTTATCGTCATTTATACAAAAACAAAAAAATATTTGGAAGCCGCTATCTTGAATTTATAAATTTTAACAAAAAAATCATGATCTCCGACCTCAAAAACCCCCACTTACCAATTTTGAATGGAATCGGACCAAATCTTGTCCGCCATCTTGGAGCAGCCATTTTTTTTAATTTCAAGTGAATTTTTTCCCACTTCTGGTCGTCCGATTAACTTGAAATTGGGCAGGTGTTCATAATTTCGGTGACAATACATTATGGAATTTTTGTTGACATTAAAAAAAAATGGCTGCTCCAAGATGGCGGGCAAGATTTGGTCCGATTCCATTCAAAATTGGTAAGTGGGGGTTTTTGAGGTCGGACATCATGTTTTTTTTTGTTAAAATTTATAAATTCAAGATGGCGGCTTCCAAATAATTTTTTGTTTTTGAATAAATGACGATAACTCCGTTATCAACACAAAACTATTACTGCGACATATCATCTGTGATAGAAAAAAAAGTTATTTGTAACTAAGTCATAATGAGCTATGACCTACATTTGAAAAACTAAAGTTGGTGCTGATATCTCAAATTCTAGAAGAGTTGGTATAAATTCCATTTTTTTTGTTCGAAATCACTTTGAAAAACTGCCATGAGAATGTGGAGTTCCTATTTGAATATTTTCATAAATAAAGAAGTCACGGAGGAGACGTGAAAATTATCAAAATCTGTTTTCTGCGTATAAAACAGAAACGAATAGATTTTATCAAAATATTTTTTCACATTATAGTTGGCCTTGACAAACTCCACATTTGGTGTCATTTAACCGACCTCGTATCTCTCACCGTTAAAAAGATACCCATGGTGAGCATGGTAAGTGGGACACACTGTAGAATGAACTCGAAATAATCTGAAGTTGAATGTAAATGTCATTTAACCTATAAACGTCAAAAAATTTCCAGTGTAATTTCATGCCTCGTCCCCCAAGGAGGAGGAAAAAATTTCCAAACAATTTGTTTAGTTGCTATTTTTATTTTATTTTAGCGGTACACCAATTCAACAGCCGAGGCTATGCTAACGATACGAAATACAGGCTTTAAATTAATCGAAAATGTTTGGTGTGAAATTTTCATCATTACTAAATACATTGATGAAAGTCTGTAGGTTAATCGAGGAGGTGGTACATTCATTATTCCAAATTTTTTGGGATTTTCTCTCCTCGTTTCTATAAAATAAAAAATAAAAATATGAATATTATTTCAATATACGTGTAGTAAGGACAAATCAGATGATTTGCCCCAAAATGTCACTGCGTTTAAAGAATTTTCCTATCAGAGAGCCTAAAAGAAAAATTCACTAGCTTGTCAGTGACAATTTGTATTGAAAAAATTTTGGAGAAGAGAAATAAAGGTATATTGAAAAAATATCAAATTTTCACTTATCTTTGGACGTTTCGGGACCGATTCTGCTCCCGTTTTCAACATGAAGAGATTTTTTCAATTGCGAAGTCGTATAATATGTCTTGAAGCTTTTCAGTTTTCAGTGACAATTGGTGACGTTGACAATCAAAGGAGTTACAGGATGTTTTCATTAATTAATCTTGAATTTACCATTTTCATGTTCAGATTTTAGTAGTGAATACCATGTTCTGTCTATATCAACTGAACAAGAAGCAATGCTATTGTCTCCGTTCAGAGGAATGCAAGCAGATTCCTTGATTTTTCTCTTCTGGTTGTTATCTTCTTTTCCAATGATTTTAATATTATTCCACTCTGCCATATGTTGTCCGTCTTCAGTAAGGATATGTTCAGCTAGTTTCGATTTATCGATGTTTCTTTTCTTTATATTGTACTTATGTTCCTTCGTCCTTACTGAAAGAGGTCTCTTGGTTTCACCTGTATAAAACTTTCCACAAACACAAGGTATACTGTAAATACAATTTTTTGACGATTGTTCTTCATTTTTCGGCTTTGTTTGAGTTAGAATTGATCTCATTGTATTTTCAGTTTTGAACACAGTTTTCACTTGAAATTTATCACCAACACGTTTTATTTTTTCAGATATTCCGGGAATGTATGGTATTATATTTGTCGTTATTGATGGTTGATTTTGTTGTGGTTGACCCTGTTTGTTATCAATTTGATGAATCGTCCTATCTACAAAATTCTTTGGATAGGAATTCAGTTGGAGAACATTTTTAATGTGGTGGACTTCGTTATTGAAAATTTGTTGGTCAGATGATATTGATTTGGCTCTATTATGGAGTGATTTGATTATTATTATTTTATAGAAACGAGGAGAGAAAATCCCAAAAAATTTGGAATAATTCATCATTACTGTTTTACTAAGCTACCAATAATTTCGGACCAACTGAGAAGGAGAGACATTGAATAAAACTATGTTTCATTATACTCAGTTTGTATTGTATTATTCAAGATTGTTCTACACTCTTCACAAACCACACAAATCAAAATCCAAAGATGTAAAAAAACGGTAATTAAAATCATTGCTATTGTCATATCATTCCACAAGTGGACGTCACATCAACATCAACCTTTGTGTGATGTAAATTTTTAATGGCTACGAAAATACACAGCTGGTATAAAGAATGAAAATATCCACAAGTTTTTATAGTTTTCCACTAATTTTTCAAGCTTCGCCTACATCCTACATTTCAATTATTTTATATGAAATCGTTGTCTTTCACATCAATAATAATCAGACATAACTATTTTAGTTGAAAATAACCCATTTTCGAGTATTTCAAGTTAAAAGTATTGAAAATGCCCAACTTGTGGATATTTTTCGAGCAGTCAATATTTCAAACGTTGTCAAATTTAAAACGAAAATAATTTTCTACTCAAGAATCACCACGAAAATTAGCTAAAAGAAGAAACAAATAAAATTGTACACATATTCACATATTATAAATTATACGATTGTAATCACGTGATCACTGGTGATTATTGGGGCGACTCAAGCAAGGTATCGAAAGCGTCGGAAAAAGTTTGGAAGAATACACTTTCAATAATCAGCATTGGCTTGGGTAAAAAACTTCATTTTTTTCTTATTCGTATACGGGGTGTCCCGAAATTACATAAAGAGATTTCAGCCACAGATTCTAGAAACAAAAATAGGGAAAAAAGTTAATATAAACATGGGTCGAGAAATGGCCACCTGGAGGGTTATAGCCGTCTGAATATACAGGGTGTTTCATGAGAAGACTCACATAGCCAAATGGTTCATAAGGGAAATCAAGACGAGTTGATGTATATACATGAAAACATTTTTTGACCCTCCATAACGAAGATACAGGGTATTATGTGAAATTGTTATATAACTTTGATGGTCGATATTACAGAAATGATTCATCGTAATCTGCTGAAATTTGGAAGCGACGTATCTCTACTGAAACTATTCCAGATCACATATTATGAAAGAAAATATCCAGGTCCGGACTTGGGAAAATTTCATGTTTCATTGTTGACATAACAAATGGTTAACACTCTGTTGAATATATCAATGTCATGGTGATGTACACAATAAAATTAAGACACGAATTGTCAATCAATCGAGAGTTACTTCAATCTCCTATTTCTTCAAAGAGATCTATTCAAAAGTAACTCAACAATCTACAGTTCACAATAGAAATTCAACCAATACAGTCCACAAATTAACCATGGTCCTTCGAGCCGGATTTGATAAAGTTCAGTCAAGTTAGAGGCTTCTAGCGTGAAGACAGGGTGAGTAGGGGGTACAATTTTGAGCAATTCAATTCAAGGCAATTACTTACACATTCCTGTGATAATTTCTATTTGCGCTAAGAAGTTTCCATTTCTTAAAATGTCAGAAGTACGATTCAAATCCTTAATTCGAAAACGAGGTACTATTGAAGCTTCTGTCACCAGCTTCAAAAGTTTCCTGAGGGCATTCGAGAATAACTTTCCTTTGAATGAGACCAATATAATTCAATTGAGAGATCGATTAGGTAGAATTGAGCCATTGATCATTGAGTTCAGCGAAATTCAGAACAAAATTGAAACTATTTGCGAACGAAGTCAGCCTAATCAAGATTCTAAAGCTTCATTGTCTTCATTTGTTATATATTTGTATTTTGAATTGTATTTGATATATACAATTGCTTTTTTAAGCTCATCATACTGGATCAATAAAGACTAAACTAAACTTAACTAGTTTCAATAGCATTAACCATTTTTGAGATAAATCGATTTTGAAATTATGCGGGGTAATAACAATAGTTTTTTCTTAATTTTTAATCAAACATCGAAAGTAGATGTTGAATAGAGGGATATTTTTCATCGAACCCTAATATTTCGGTACCCTATGAAGGAAGACACTATTTTTATCAGGCAGCACAATTTGAAGAACGATTTATCTAGAAAATGATGAAAGCTATTGAAACCAAACACGAGTACCATTTTCAAGAAAAAATATTTTCATATTTCCTGGTCAAATTACCGAAAATTGCAACAACAAATTGGGTGAAAAGGTGCCCCTAGACCATCTATTTTCCACGCCCCTATTTTATTACAGAGGGTATCGAAAATATTCACATCAAACCATTACCTCGTGCTCTTCTTCAGATGACTATAACCCCACCAAGGGGATTTTCTGGTACCATCTTTATGTGAACTATTTTTTTCTTTTTTGTTCCTAGAATCCGGTTAAAATTTTTTCATGTTATTGTGGGACACCCTGTAGAGGTAAATGAGTGATCCTATAATATCGTGTCCCTTTCTCTCAATTAAGAACAAACAAACAACTAAATAACTAAGTCACCTTAATGCTAAGTATTTCCTAATGCAGCCGACTTATTCAACATATTATATACAAATTAGGTACAAAAGAGAAATACTTGAGAAATCAAATTATCAATCACACTGGCACCATCTTCGATAAATATAAAAATGCCACTTAGATAACACAAAACACTCCCCAAACTTCTTACGACTTTCTTTATCATTATTCAACTGAGAGAATACTACTTCATTCCACTTTTTTCTTAGAAGTCAGGTTAGGTAGCTCTTATAAAAACCTTCAAGACTTAAGATTTACCACCTAACATTTAAGGCTCATCACTTATGACAGATGGAACATGGAAATATGATTGGTTATGAATGGGTTAGAAAACACAAAATCATCTCCACCACGTTTTATAATCGTAATCGATAAAATAATGTGGATGAAAGTAACACAGCCTCTTCCAGATCAGAAAACATTTTGAAATTTGAAATATTAGCTCTTTATGTAAATTGAAAACAAACGTATTTGTAAGGTTATGGCTTTGATAGCCTTGTTATAGGGCATGTGCGCTTGCGTTCTATTAATTCATTAATTGTTAATTTGAAAATCAATAAATATCAATATCCTCATCACTTGTTAATTGATAATTGTTGATTGATAAATGTTACTTGATAATAATTGTTAAATGTTGCTGCATAAATCCATGAAAAATATATGAAATAGAAAATTGACTCACGTGGAATGAGTAAATTCTGAGTAAATTCTTTATCTCATATATTTTCCATGATTAACTTGTATCATATTAAAGGACTTTTGGTTTGTAAGGATTAAGCTTGATGATTTTGTGTTTTCTAACCCTCTCATCACTACACTTCACTTAGAGAAAAGTATGGACTTCCACATAAGACTATCATTGGTTATGTTATAAAACCATTTAAGACTTATGATTTAACATTTAAGATTAAGGAAGATGACCAACTTCCAACTCAAGAAGTGCTGATAAATGATCATAAATGGAATAAATAGTGCGCATCCAAAAGTGACATCTTCAATTTCAGAAATAATTCGAAATATCTTTGGTTGTTATTCGTGAATATTTGTTTTTCTTCTAATGGATACTAAACCGTTTTTCAAAAATACACCAGAATGTGGCAACTCTGTTGCCTCCATATTTGGCAACAGATCAAAGGAGTGAGCTGCTTTCTGTTAGGCAAGGAATAATGATTACTTTCTAAATGATGTGGAGATATAACTTAATAGAATGATATCAGAACATAAAATTTTGATTTCCAACCAGTTTCTAACTTACTAAACTTTGAAAATCTGGTTCTGTATCAGAAACTAGATATCAGTAATGACAGAAGATATGTATCGCCGTAGAATCTCATTTTTTTTTATAACTGAATCCACTTAAGACTCTTAAGTTTTAATTGTTTAAATATTAATTCTAAAAGGCTACAAGTTTTTATAAAGCCACCCACAGTTATCTGAAAAATAACCAATAGAAATAAGCACTGAGCAGGAGAACACTCTTATTCAGTTCTTTATAGTCAGTCATCAATATTGATTTCCAGGATTTAATTATGAATTATTCAATATAATAAATATTGTTCGTTCTACTCACCGGCAAAAAAAACCGGCCACCAAATAATTTAGCCAAATTGTTTGCTCTGTAACTTTTTCAATTCTGGTCCGATTTTGGTGAAATTCCGACCAAATCGTAGATTCATGTTTCCAAATGTTAGTCCAAATATAAGTTCCAAAGAAAATCTGATGACTCGATCATTATACAGGAAAAATCGAAAGTTACTTTTTCACCCTTAACTTCTTAACGCCCTGTGGGAAAGGTGAGTGGTTTAACTTAGCTTCATTATGTTTTAGATTGAAGAGTGATCTCTTCTCTACATTATGGTTTTTTATTCACGTCGATAACCATTTTTTAAAGGAAGATACAAGTGTTTCGAGAGAGTATGGATTCTTTATTTACAATAATTCAGAACCATTCTCCAATCATCTACTTCAATGCTTCATCATGTTTTAAATTAAAGTGTGATCCTCTTTTGTTCCTTCTTCATACAACGGTTCTTAAATAACGTCAATATCTCCTTTTTGAGAGAAGATACAAGTGTTTCAAGAAAGTATAGATTTTTTTAATTCCCAATAACAATAATTCAGAACCTATCTACCTATCTTAAGGGTGACCTCTAGAGGCTCATTCGCCTTCGCCCAGCTTTGTCAGATACTCTTCAAGAGCTACGATTCGCCCTTCAAGGAGGATTTTAGGCAATTCTTCAAGGCTACTAGAGTAATTTGATCAATTCGATGCCACTTCGGTTGAATGCTGTAATTCAATATCAAGGAGAGCATACTCGTTATTGACTACAGGTCTGCTTCTTGTTTGTTTTTTTGTAATTGATTTTCCGGTAAGTGCTAAGAAAGTGAGGTAGAAATATGTGATATCAATCCTTGAAATTGTTGATCAATAAGTTCATGTAAATTCTGATTATTGGTAATAAAGGTTGAAAAACGCCATACTTCCTTAAAACACTCGTATCTTCTTTTGAAAATCAGATATTGAAGTGAATCAAAGACTTTTGTGTTAAGAAGGGATCACACTACAATCCGAAGCATAATGAAGCCATGTTCAATCATGCAATTTTGCCACAGGGCGTTGGGAAGTATAGGGTGAAATAGTAACTTTGTTTTTTTCCTGTATAATGATCAAGTCATCAGCTTTTCAGGAAAACTGATATCTAGGCTAACATTCCGGAACATGAATCTACAATTTGATCGAAATTTCACAAAAATCGGACAAGGATTAAAAAAGTTACAGGCTGAACAATTTAGGCAGATATTTTGGTGGCCGGTTTATTTTGCCGGTGAGTGTATTTTGGATTACTTTTAAAAAGATATTTTTGAAATTATTTATGAGAGTCAGATCCAATAAATGAATTAACTTCTCTCAGTTGGATAAACCATTTTCAAAACCAGTCTAACACAGTAAAACAAATGTTCCTAAAAACTGGGCACATCTAAAAATCGAATTAAAAAAATAAACCACATCATAAATAAGCTAATCAAAACATTCTGATTGGAACAGATTCTTAATTAGATGCCGTTAAGTAGATCTCTAGTAGTCCTTGAGCATTCCTAAAATTAATATTACATCTATAGGCTGGAACCTCTGTACACAAAACGGACTGTGATTGATATGGAATTGGAGAATTCTTTCACTTGACTATGAGAAAAAAATGACTATTTATACAGTGTGTCCCAGCTAAAACTTGTCGCCCCCCTTATCACCCAAGCCTTAAAAAAAATTGAAAATCGTTCGAACAAGCTGATTTCAATTTGGCAAGGGACACACTTTTCTGCAATTATCATGTTCCAAAGTTGAAAACTTGAAACGTAACGGGCATCAACTTTCGATTATCAAATGGAACACCCTGTATTTAATTGCATCTTTAGATTCTCCCTGAAGAGCTGATTTCATCAATAAATGTTAATGCCAGTTATAGGAAATGAAGAGAGTATAATATTAAACCAAACAGTTTCAACTTTGGAATATGAAAATTGCAGGAAAAGTTCCCGCCAAAAATTGGAATCGACCTGTTGGAGCGATTTTAAAAATTTTTCAACGACATCGGAGATTAGAAAGGTGGCAAGTTTTAGCTGGGACATACTGTTCACATAAGTATTGAAATATACTAATGGAATCAACTTGACATGTATCAGTAGAGAGGATATGTATGTTCTGGCTCAAACCATTCAGATACCAGCATCTAGTTGGAGGCCACGGAAATGCCACGGAAATGCCACTGAAGTGTCACGAAAACGTCACGGAACTTAGAAATTACATGGAAATGCCAAGGAAATGGCACGGAAATGCCACCGAAGTGTTACTAAAACGTCACGGAACATGGAAATGTCATGGAAATGCCACGGAAACGTCAAGGAAATGCCACGGAAGTTTTAAAAAAACGTCACGGAACATGGAAATTCTTTCGTGGCATATCCTTGACGTTTCCGTAACATATTCTTGACGTTTTCGTAATTTTTCCAAGTCCCCTGACGTTTCCGTGACACTTCGGTGGCATTTCCGTGGCATTTCTATGACATTTTCATGTCCCGTGACGTTTCCGTGATACTTCGGTGGCATTCCCGTGGCATTTCTGTAACCTCCAACTAGATGCTGGTCTCTGATTGGCTTGAGCCAGAACATACAAAGCCCCTCTACTTGTATCAGTCTCAAGTCTTTGATATTTTGTACAATAAGAATAAGCTGATATTACTGAGCTTGTGGAATTATGAGATTATCTCTAAAAAGAATTGTTGAAATTGAAAGGAATCGTGTTTCTGGACTATTTCGAAATTGTGGACAGCAGATCACGTCTAAAAAAAATTTGAAAAATAATTTAAACCAAATACGAGTTAGATGGTACCTAAGCGAGAGGGAAAATAAGAAGATATCTGGAAAGACCAACCATGAAGAGAGATTAGTCAACTTGAACAAATATTATATCCGCCAAAAATGGTAATTGTTTTGTTTGTATATGGAGATGATTGATAATAAAATTAAATATGAATCCTCCATAAAAACCTCCATCAGAAATGGTTCAATCACAGCCCTTTCTCTCTTACAGTGTGTCTCCTTTTAAGTTGAAACAAAATTATACATATTCATTGTTCTAAAAGAGATCTGAAATAAATTTCAGGGACTAGTATTTTTTTTCTCAAATATAATAAATAATACACCTACAATGAAAAAGTATCTTGGAAACACCAGTGACAATTTGATACACACTCATTGTAATTGAAAAACAAAACATGATAGTGCCCAAATTGAAGATGAGTACTTTTTAGTGTTGTCGACCTACTTTTTCAATTTCTTTTTCTGAGAACTGAGAATTTCTCTCTCATGTTTCTGAAAGTGAATGAAAACTGAAGAAAATTCGAAACTTAAAATACCAAAAATACAATTGAACATATTTCAATAGGAAAGAGTTAGTAATTTCTTGCTATTTGTTGGCAGCAGTTAGTGTCGAGTTGAGTGTATTTGTCGAATTCATTGTCTTTTGTCAATGTTTATTATAATCTGTTTGAGTCCAAGGAGTTGATCTTGCTCTTATTCTCGATAACTAAAAACTCAACAGTTTTTGATCTGAAAAAAAGTACAATATTTCTGACAGTAGCGCCGATTTAAATGACTTTTGACATCTGACACATCTGCAGCCAACCTCACAATATGAAATAGGAGACTTTTTGTTTGCCACTATTTGGACCGCGTTTTGACCACGATGTCATTTTGATTGATGACCACTTTGACCAAACTCCTGGTAAATTCAAGTAGTTATGGAAACAATGATGTGATACCATCTATCAACTCATATCATGTTAGCAATCATAATAAAATTACTCATAGAGAAGAAATTTTGGAATTCTGAAACACACTTGATACTTTCTGTAATCAAGTGACTATTATGAAAAACAATTGAGGCTTACTGAAATTAAATTGAATACTCAGAAATACGATTATTGAAGGACTTGAAACCAGAGGGGGATGAGCAACAATTTCGTCAAAAATGAGTAGACCAAACTGAAGAACTCAGGTTACAGATCATAGCTCCTTTCTGTTTTAATCATCTAGTGACTTTGGTTTCGTGTATTGGCGTCCCTGACCTGACATTGCTGTCACGTCACATTCATAGGCGTTAAAAGAGATCTTACAAAATTTTAATTTCATACTTTATCTTAATACTACATTATTCAATTCTGTTTTGGAAGGATGGTGAAATGTGCTGCGTTAGGCTGTATCAATCAGTTGAGAGGCAAATTTGAATTTGTCAGCTCTCCATCAATTGCAAATGAACTTAGAACATGGAGAGTAAAGTGACTGAATGGGGAAAATTGGTAAATACATCAGCAAAATATTTGAGGTAAAACTAATACGAAATCACATACAGTATGATGCAAATGTATGGAATAAATTCATTATTTCAGAAATGGACGATATTTGAAAAAATTCCAAAAACACGTGAGTTTTAATTTCTGAAGTCTCATCTCATGATATTCATATGAGAGATGTTACGTCACCGGTGTTGGAGTAAAGACGTAATGGACGATTTTTTCAAATACAAATAGGGGTCATGTGACACCTTGATTGAAAGGTCTGCCGATCGTCTATTCAACAGTCAAAATGTTGCATAAGAAGATTGAAATTAAAATGGATTATCATGTGATTAATTGAATCTAGCAGAGGTCTGCTACTGAGAATTGAACATTGAAGGGTCGTCTAGTTAAAAAAATACGTCGAAAAAAAAAAGTTCTAAACTCTAGTTTTTGTTTTTTTTTTCGAAAGTTGCCTTGTTTTGAAATGAATTTATTCCATACATTTGCATCATACTGTATAATACTTTCTCATTGTGCCTATAATTATCCACTACACAAATTCTTGAATGCATTTTAGAAGATTAAAACGGAGGATTAAAAGAAGAGGCATATGCCCTACCGTTTGAATACCTACATACAATTTTTCACAATTTCTCAACCATAAGGCCTATCACCGCTGTCAAGCTTTGTCGGTCGAATTTCGCAACACCCTGTATATTTGCCAACAAATGTTAAGCTCAGTTTCGAAAAATACAAGTTATATGGATTTCACGATTTGAAGATAAGGAAAATCATGCGATTTCTCCGAATCTACATTTTGTGGCTTGTCTCCTTCTGGTCCCAAGTTCTTCCATTATTGTTTCGTTCGTGAATACAAGTGACCATTGAGAAAAGCATTGTGACGCATTCAATCCGAGACACAACTGTAAGAGGTGTAAGCAATGAACTCAATATAAACACTATATTGAGTTCATTGGGTGTAAGCATGGTGGAAATATACAGGGTCGCTGATATGTATGGAAACAGATGAATATCTCGGTAACCTGTTGTTGGATTTTTTTGAATTTATGTACTGTGTGATTTTAAAACGTTGCGGATTTGAGAATGTTATAGCCAATGTTGCCACTTTTTCAGTTATTCCAGATTTTTTTGTGACTTCCTTATTCTGAATGAAACACCCTGGACTTTATTGGATTTTCAGATTATCCTTGAAGAGCTGATTTCATCAATCCATCACGCTAGGGGTCTAGCGGGAATGATTACGTAGGTATAAGGAGTTTAAAATCTAGATTTTCCAACTTTGGATTTTTTGTATCGAAATTACTGATAATCGATCAAAACCGCTGCAATGTTCCCATCTTTAGTTTTGGTTTACTATCTACTGACATTTAATTGAAACAAATACAGGGTGATGGTTCAAGATTCAGAATTTCGATCACCGACCCTTTGTATCTGTTCCAACTAAATGTCATTAGATAGTAAATCAAAAGTAAATATAGGAACATTGGAGCAGTTTTAATCGATAATGGATAGTTTCGACACAAAAAATCCTAAAGAAAAATCTAGATTTCAAACACCCTATACCTATGTAATCATTTCCGCTAGACCCCAAGTGTGATAAATCGATGGAATCAGCTCTTCAAGGAAAATCTGAAAATCCAATAAAATAAGGAAGTTACAAAAAAATCCAGAATAACTGAAAAAGTGGCTACATTGGCTATAACATTTTCAAATTCGCCACGTTTTGAAATCACACTGTACATAAATTCAAAGAATACTAACAGCATTTTACCGACATATTTATCTGTTTCCATACATTTCAGCGACCCTGTATATGGTGTGCTACTCAGGTATCTTAAATTCCTCTTTTCTGCGCATAACGTCATTGCAAGTATATACTCGCACCAAAATGATCACGGCGACTCGGGCGAACTGATAACTGTGAGCTCAGACTGCTAGCAATTGTTTTACTCGCAGTGACGTATACGAAGATGCGTCATAGCACGCCATACCAATTCCACCACGGGTGTAAGTAGTCAAATAAATAACCCCGAAAAACGAAACCCTCACACTAACCAACCATTCCCAACGCCATCTACTGTCTATAAACTCCATTAGCCGGCGTCGGCTTCACGTAGTCCCCGATCATCAGGCTGGCGCTGATCGGATAGTAGGCCATGACGACGGGCTGCGGTGCGTACCCTTTTAATGGGATAATTATGAAAAAATAGGCAAGTATAGCTAGTTGATCAATGTATCTCAGATTTAGATGAAGTAGGTAAGTAACTATACAAATGTAATATCTATCTGTAGTATCTTTATGTTACAAATGATGCATTTCTCATTCAATATATGACTACTTGAACCAAACAGGAAAACTACAAATAAATAACTACAGCTGACAAACTGAGAACTGTCAAGCTCCACAAGTAAACTGTAAACCTGGTTTGCCTGGTTAGGTTCAAGAAACAATGACTTTATTTGACAACAAATGTTAAGCTCAGTTTCGAAAAATTATATGGATTTCACGATTAGAAAATAAGGGAAGAACATGCGATTCTTCCGAATCTACATTTTGTGGCTTGTCTCCTTCTGATCCCAAGTTCTTCAATCATTGTTTCGTTTGGTGAATGCAAGTGACCATTGAGAAAAAACATTGTGGCGCATACAATCCGAGACACAACTGTAAGAGGTGTAAGCAATGAACTCAATATAAACACTATATTGAGTTCATTGGGTGTAAGCATGGTGGAAATATATATGGTGTGCTACTCAGGTATCTTGAATTCGTCTTTTCTGCGCATGTCATTGCGAGTCTATACTCGCACCAAAATGATCACAGCGACTCGGGCGAACTGATAACTGTGAGCTCAGACTACTAGCAATTGTTTTACTCCCAGTGACGTATACGAAGATGCGTCGTAGCACACCATACTAATTCCACCATGGGTGTAAGTAGTCAAATAAATAACCCCGAAAAACGAAACCCTCACACTAACCAACCAATCCCAACGCCATCTACTGTCTATAAACGCCATTAGCCGGCGTCGGCTTCACGTAGTCCCCGATCATCAGGCTGGCGCTGATCGGATAGTTGGCCATGACGACAGGTTGCGGCGCGTGAGGCGGCAGGTTGTGGTGGGGGGCGGGCGAGGTGAAGAGCGAGGGCGAGATGGCGCCGCCTATCAGCTGGGCGGTATGCGTGGAGGTGGGGCTAGCGAGGGCGGCGGCATTGGCGAGTCGACCGCGGCCCGTGCTCGAGATGCAGCCTGGGTGGATGTTGGGTTGGGCGGCGTCTGGGGAAGGGAAAAGGGGGACAATAACAATGGGTTGCGTGCAAGATCTGTCAGATGGCCGACCCTGGAGGAACAACATTAAAACACAATCTCACTTTTCTTATTTGTTTACAAGTGATTGAAATAGTTTTTCACAATTATTTTGGCATACGAATCGTATTTTTTAGCTACTCCTTAATTCGGTCATGCCATCACATTGTGCTGTTGTACGGATTACCGACAATTGGACGTGGTCAATTGGACGCACGAAAATTGAACGCGGCGACAATTGGACGCGGCGACAATTGGACGCGGCGACAATTGGACGCGGCGACAATTGGACGCGGCGACAATAAAAATAATTTTATAATTCCAATGAAATTTATTGCATGGAATATGCAGGGCTCATATCTATAATATAACTCCTAACCTAACCTAACCTAACCTAACCCAACCCTCATATTTGATTAAATAATCAGCGTTTTTGGTAGTAGGTAAAATATTGTACTATATTCGTATCGTAAATTCATATTACGATATGAGATAGGAAAATAATTGTCAAACGAGGCCATAGGTATTTGTTATAATTATGGATATAAGTCAGTATTTCATATTTTATACAATGAATTTCATTGGAATTATAAAATTATCTTTATTTACGCATCCGTCCAATTGTCGCCGCGTCGAATTGTCGCCGCGTCGAATTGTCGCCGCGTCTAATTGACGCCGCGTCTAATTGTCGCCGCGTCCAATTGTCGCCGCGTCCAATTGTCGCCGCGTCCAATTGTCGACGCGACCAGTTGACTGCGACCAATAATCGTGCGTCCAATTTTCCACGTCCAATTGACGCGACACCGTTCTGACATGCTGACGAAATATGATCGTGTGTGTTGTAGACATTTTCAATCTATTAGCAGTATTAGCTTGTATTGCAGAAGTAGCAGAAGGAATTTTAATAAGGAATGACAACATTTCATAATGATAACTATGTGAGATTACTATTTACCTGAAATATCATATTCCTTCGTCTCTCGCTGCATTTTTTGTGCATTGTACAACAAGGCATGCTTGAATTAATGAAAAAACACGATTCGTTTGCCATAATATTGTGAAAAATTTCAATCCTTTGATTCCTCTGTAACCAAATAAAAAAGTGAGGTTGTGTTTCAATAATTCATGTTATGAAGTATAAAAAATATTTTAACAAGATAGTTGCTTGAAAAAAACAGCGGTCTTTTTAGTAGGACGGTGGGATAAAGGGTTATCATTAGAAAAATAAAAAAATAAAGATTTGAAACTATTTTTATATTATTATGTTACAAAATGCTTAGCAAAATTTTAGCTTCTTTAGAAGTGACAAATTTGTGAAAAAATTGTCAAAAAATAAGTGAAAGGGCTGGTAAGGCATTTCCTGTTAAACATCTGCATATTGGAGAACAACTGACGATCCCAAACCTATGTGTTTATATTTGTCCGGAATTGGTAGGGATCAAAATAAACAATGTATCCAATGTGTAGGTTACCTACACAAAATTTATACCCCCACCTCATAAGGCTTGCCTCTTATAAATTGCTTACCGCTATGTCTCACAAAATACGGTCTCATAGCCTCATCAAAGCTGTGATTCTCGTCAAGTGCGGCATAATCAAAAACTTTTTATTCAGGCTGTTGAAAAGAGTAGTTGTATATCCAAGACCCCTATGAAGCAGTACATCTCTTTTGCAGTAATGTTACCAGGTGGTGTTTTTGCTGTACATGAATATTGCTAAAATTGACAATTTCTCCTACAAAATTTCCATCAAAAAACAGTTTGAAAATATTTCCAGTGGAACGATTGCTTGGTATAGTTCGAACTGGTTGCCATTGCATGAATGTAGAATCTAATTCTTCATTGATAGTTTAGTCAAACGTATTTCTGAGATTAGGTCGCCTTTCAACAAATGTGAACAATGATAGATCGTCATCAATATCCCAGTCATCATC
Source organism: Phaedon cochleariae (assembly GCA_918026855.4). Taxonomy (NCBI): domain Eukaryota; kingdom Metazoa; phylum Arthropoda; class Insecta; order Coleoptera; family Chrysomelidae; genus Phaedon; species Phaedon cochleariae. The sequence continues at coordinate 478,430 of OU896707.1, read as the reverse complement.
ATTGTTCCAGTCGTCATCACCTTCCACGTCAAATTCAATTTCCGCAGGGGCCCATAGTTGCACTCCGGCTAAATTATTTGGAACTACATCGTCTTCAGCCCCAGAATCTTTATTGGTATCGCAGTTTCCGTTGGTACTTAAAAATTATAATGCCTGTAGGAATGTCCCGACGTAGAGTCATTCTCCGATTTCTCTAAGAGCTCTGCTATGTTTAGTGGATTTTTCCAATACCTGTCCAAAAAACCGCCTAGTAGCATATACTCCTACCGTCCTTTTGAAAGGACTCGTTCAATTGATGACCCTGGATTGATCAAGAATTGTGAAACATAACTACAAATATAAAAAAGTAAGTATATTATGTTATTTGTTTAAAATAATCAAAACAACAACGAGAAGATGAACGATTTTCAACACGTCTTACCTTGAGTCACTATTTGCAAAAACCCTAGAAACACAGTGATTTTCAACCGTCACTATCGATCAAAAACTTGATAAAATCCTATCGATCGTGAATAACCTTGTTTAAGATGTGAACTAAATATAATGTGACACTAGCCACATCTTCAAACTGTCAGCTGAATCGGAAAAATTAAGGTTTCGTTTTGAAGTCCTTTAAAAAGGACGGTAGGCGTTGATGGGTTAATTTGGATGTAGTTTAATTCAGCGGTAAGGCACTAACAACTTTTTGATAACTTGATTATAATTGGTGACTTGACAAACCATACATCCGACGTATCGAGCTCTATTCGATATACAGGGTGGGCCAGAAAAATTAAAAAAAAACTAAATATAATTCACATTCACCATCAGCTATTTTCAGACTAGATTCAGAATGTACGTCACAGTTTGCCGCCCCGACAATTAGAAATTGCTTCAATTTGAAAATGAAAACGACTTGGACTTTATCGGTCGCCATTCTGTACAGCGTGGACATGAAACTGGAGAGTTCCGAACTTATTTCATGAAAATTCGTCTTATGGAAACTTCCCCATTCCTATAAAAATCCGCCCGTCACACTCACCTGCCATGTGCTGCGGGTCCACCAAAGCGATGAGATTGCTGGCCATCAGATTGTTGTTCAGCAAGGTCTGCGTCGTGTCCATGGACACTTCGCCGAGCCCGTTCACGGACATGCCGTTCACCATGTTGACGGCATTGCGAACGCCTTGTGCGTCCAATTGGCTCCAGTAACTCTCGCTAGGCGACACATTCGCCACCCCTGGAACATTGTCAATTTCATGCATTTAACCCATTAACGGCCAAGACCCTATGAATTTCATATTTTGATTCTTTTAAAATGTGGCTCAGTTGAAATTCACAAAGAAACGATAAGTCATAGTGCGCACCTTTGGCCAAAAACGGTTATTAGAATAATCTAATGAGAAAAACAATACAGAATACCACCCCTATATTTTTAAATGATAATTTCAAAGATAATCTGGGTGGAGATCGTTACCACCGATACAACAAGGCCAGCAGACTCTGAAGTAAACAGCTCGTGACGTCACCAAGAGAGGCCAGTGTTTTATTTTATCGTTTGTCGATTCGTGTTAATTCATCGGTGATTCACGTATGTTTTTGAAACGGTCCCGAATTCTTTTGTTGTTTATTCATCAAAATAATTGGCGGAAAAATTACTGTTTTGTGAAATATTTTGTGTTGTGATCGGCGAAATAACAATGCCTTTCAAGTGTTGTGTTCCTTTTTGTCGGGGGAATTATGTGGGTGGTTCAAAAGTTCATGCTTTTAGTTTCCCGTTGGACGAGGAGCTATCGAAAAAGGTGGGTATATGCAATTCACCGCGAGGATTTTACTCCATCTAAGTTCAGTAGTAAACAGAGCTTAATTTATAATGATGAATTAATAATAGAACACAATTACTCTCTCATAAAAAGTATAAGTAGAGGAAAAATAGAAAAACTTTGGTTGTGCAGCTAGTTTTGTATTCGTATATTATAGTCAACAAAATCATCTCTAAATTCGAGGAAATTTTCTTGAATATTCATAATAAACGGGCATTTTTAATTCTCATTTGCCTCGTGGCAATGAATGCAGAATTCATTCCAATGATCAAATTGCAACTTTCATATTAACATGGACTACAAAAACTCTACATAAAAAGGTAAAACTGCATTTATCATGATCTTTATCATGAAGATATTTGACTAAAAATTTCCAAATGTCACCTTCTTCTTCACCTGTCTTCTGGATGGCATTTAGAACAAATTTCCTTTCTTTTTTCATCATATTGGACAATTTATATATAATTCAACAATAAATATGATTTTCTTGAGATTAATCCATATTTAGTAATATCATTCAAAATAATGGCGTCTGTAATGTCATTCGAAAGCAATCTATTGACATTTGACATCTCGTATTTTGATTGACTATTGATTAAATGGTCGTCATCTGGATTGCTTGATCACTAAATATGAAAAACTCGCCATAAAAATCATATTTCCTGTTGAAATTTCTACATAAAAATGTGCCATCGAAGTACATCATGAGTATATAAAGTGTCCAATGACAAAATAAGAGCAAGTAGCTTCAAATGCCTCCAACACAAGGGGAGAAAGAAGGCGAAATTTCGAACTTTTTCTTGAAATATTTCAATAAATAGGTTTGTTCACATTTTCATTATAAAATTCGGTTTATCAGACAAAAATACGTGAGTACCGAAAAAATTTTCAAAAAAAAAACCATCGCATGATAAATGCAGTTTTACCCTTGAAAATTACGGTTTCAAGTGTAACGATCCACTTGGGTGAAAAATCCAACAACAGAAAATTGAAAACACTCACTGGTTATTTTTTCAGGTAATAGGAATTCTCCAAGATAAATATAGGTAATTGTAACAAACGGCATGTCAATCAAAATAAAATACATTTTCCACAATTTTCTTTCGATCAATCTCACGATAAGTTTATGTTCTGCGGGCCCTGTATAAGTAGGTGTGAAGTTTACCTTCACCACAATTTTTGCCAATATATTTAATTCGAATGGGTTGCTGTAGGTGGATATTTGTGTTTTATCCTGGTTTTTGCTTTAAAACTTCGTTTTTCCATAATAAAATCGAATGGGGTGCGAAGAAGGGCTCAGGTGACGACTGGCATCCTTTTTTAACCAGAAGCCCTTCAAAAAACAGCAAAATCGGCTCAATGATGATCTAAAACTAAAATCGAAATACGCGGTCGCCTTATAGCGCTATAAGCGCTTGTCGTTTCGAGCCGCTGGTTAGGCCTCACTAAGTGACGTCACCCACGGAGCATGCAGGCCTTGTTGTATCGGTGGTAACGGTGGAGATGCACTTTGCACTTCACACATAGATGAATATAGTATAGTATAAACAGTACTAAGCCCACATCTATATTCCATATACACCTCAGACATCCCAAATAACAATAGACATTGAACCCTGTCATTGTATGCGGACGATACTGCAATAGCAACCAGATCCCGAAACCCAGAATACATCACTAGACGCCTGCAAAGGATCATTGATGAACTGGAAGAATGGTGTACCAAATGGAAGATACAGATAAACCCAGAAAAATGCCAGGCCATCCTGATTAGACACATACGCCAAAACCCCATAGGTGGCCAGAATGTGCAATGGACAAGCTCTGCCAAGTATCTGGGAGTAGAGATAGACAAGAGGATGACGTTCAGAACCAGAGCCAGAGCGCATCTGTCTCCTCTCATAGGACGCAAGAGCCAAATGAGACTGGATCTGAAACTCCTGCTTATGAAAACAGGTCTCCTGCCCATATCGACCTACGCGTCAGTAGCTTGGGGACAAAAATTGGGAATGAATAATTTCCCAATTTGTAATATTTCAAATACAAAATGTTCACATAAAATGGAAGTTTTTGAATGTGCATAGTATCATTAATGATGTTTCACCTTGTTAAAAATATGGTTTGCGAAATTTGAAAGTTAAGCTGAATATCGTTGCAACAAACATAAAGTTTGTGATTCCCTAAAAACATTAAAATTCAAGTTAATTGCACAAATATGCTTGAATTTGAACGAAGGTATGCTCAACTGATTTTGTTCTGATTAACTCATGAAAGTATTCAGAGTGAATATAGAAAAAATTACAAATTGGGAAATTATTCACCAACAAAATTGAAAAACTAAAAACTGTCTTAGGAGGCCATGTTTTGGTATTTAGGCATAACTTTCAATTGTAAAAAACTTTTCCCTATATCATTTTACTGAATTTTCTGAAATAAGGGTACTTTAATCTTGAGCAATTTTTGTATTTTTTGACCTACCCTGTATGCTGTGTGACTTGCAACCATTTTAAGTGCACCTAAAATGATTACCGAACATGCACCAACTTTCGGCGTTATCAGTATTTTGCTCGTGCAATTCATTAAAAAGATTCCCATATGTTGCACACTCAAATGACCACACTGTATATAAAGATATATGAAATGCATTACATAGATTGAAATATTCGTCGATACTATAGAATCAACCGTTAATCAGAAATTCTTTGAGCATCTGTGTACATTTTTTATTTCCTCAGATAAGTGATTATAGAATTTTGCTCTCTTATAAGATGGACAATTTTCATACAAACGAGTTGAATGTTTCTGAAGTCTTATCAATTCACTGAATTCACCGTGCCTGATAAGATACTTCTGAAAGTCACAGATTTGCTTCCTGAATAATGAAATACATTGGTAAATATGAATGCAAGGTACACACAAGATTTTATTCTCATTAAAGTGTTGCCTACAATATTCTCTGTAGTCTATTCCATATATTAGCCATATTACCCTTTTTTGTGAGACGCATTGCCATCCAAACAATATTCAAAAACAGATTGAAAAAGTTCATCTATGATTCGCCTAGAAAATCAATTCGGGATTTAATTGAATTAAAAAACTGAAATACATCTATATTTCTCGTATGTCTTGTGCTAATTTCTATTCCAACACTGTTTATACATTCTTTTTGAAAAATAGTTCTTATTTTAATTTTGTTCGATTTTCAGTAATAATATGTTCATAATATTTTATATGATTTTTGAGGAAAATCAGTACCTACATTGACAAATTTTCATTTAAAGCTCGGATAAAAGAGAATTACAACTATAATATTAGGTGTGATTTTCTTTTATTAAAAGTACAGTATAAAATGTACGGTTTTCCTTTATCCCTACTTTTGAGGTTCTTTTTATGTACACATATTTTCGTACACGCTACTACGTATTTATTTGTATTTGTATTTATATTTATATTTATATTTGTATTTGTATTTGTATTTATTTTTATCGAAACAAGCATGAACATGCTTATCGATTATCGCATCATTTATACTATAGTCACACTATATACCATATATTATATTGAGTTGTTTCTTGTATAGATCAATAAATGATATTATTATTATTATTATTATTATTATTATTATTTTGCTGAGTTTTGAGAAACATCCCCAAATGGCAATATTATAAGGAACTAGCTGACCCAGCAAACGTTGTTTTGCCATAAAAATTATTTCTAGAAAAATATTTTTAGATAAATATTTATCAGAAAACTTTTATTTCTACTTCTTTTTAGTTTGTCAATCAATGAAAGCAGGATTCTTTAGTTCTTCAAACTACTCTATTTATATTCTATTCATTTTCTACTCACTTCTTTTTAGTTTGGCTATCTATAAAAAGGTGTTTCATTAGTTTTTCAAACTAATATTTATTACAATTGCTGATACCCACCAAACGTTGTTTTGCTATATACAATTATTTCTAGAAAATATTTTTTTAGTTGAATATTTATCAACATACTTTTATTATTTTGTTTTCTAATTCTTCTCCGACCCCGAAAACACCCAGATACAAATTTTGAATAGAATTGGATCATAATTACAAAACTCAGTTGCCATATTGGATCCTCCATCTTTAATTTCCTAATTTTGATGAAGAATCATAATCTCCGATCCTAAAATCCCCCACATAAAAATTTGGAGTGGAATCGGATCATAGTTACAAAACTCGTCCGCCATATTAAATCTGCCATCTTGGAGTTCCAGATTTTGATGAAAGAATCATTATCTCCGACTCCGAAAACCCCCCCGATACCAATTTTGCATAGAATCTGATCATAATTAGAAAACACGTCCGCCATATTGGATCCGCCATTTTGAATTTCCTAATTTTGATGAAGAAATCATAACCTCCGACCTGGAAAACCCCCAGATACCAATTTTGAATGGAATCTGACCATAATCACAAAACTCGTCCGCCATATTGGATCCGCCATCTTGATTTATACCCGACTCCAATGTCATGTTACTATCGATAAAAGTACATAGAAATTTGGTGTTGTCTGATGGTTTAATTATTGCCCACTCTAACATGAAGATTATCAATTTTTCTATTAGTTCTGGAAGTACAAATCCATCTAAAAGCCGACAATGCACAGAAATTATTCAAAAAACGACAAAGTATCTTTTGCAAAAACAATGATAAATAACAATTGAATAATGTATCATAATTAAACTTGTCAAGCTAATGCAATAATGGTTAGAGGTATTAAAATGTAATTGTTGAAGTATTACTCATTGCTTTTGCTAATGAATAAAAAAAAATTTCATCACCCTGTATATTTTAACCGAAGGCCTTGCGGACCTGTGTTCATGGGAACTTTTAGTGTCCTCTATTGTGTGGCACTATGCAATCTACTTTTTTTCATGTCACTCTGTATATCCGTGATAAAAGTGATTTTTGAAAAGTGTTATAACCTGTCAACAGAGATGAAATGTGAAACTTTTTCCCATGACAGAAAAAAAATTATTTTGGCCCCATTTTCTGAAAATGAGTGATTACAGAAATGAAATGAGAACGCCACTGTATTATACATAGAATGTTATATGAGGCCCCGTTCTCATCCTGCTGATGAGTTGAAAAGTAACCAAGATAAGGGAGATGCTCAAAAAATGGGAATTTTCAAAATCACCCTGTATTTGAAAAACATAAAGGACTGTGAAAATGTTGTTTGTTTCATTATATGTTTCACAAAATAGTAAGGCAGTAATGTGGAAACTGCATCACTCTATCTCTAAAGATAACTGATATACCGGGTGACACAGGAGACATGTAGCAGCCTGTAGTTTTTTTATTTGAAGAGATAAAATTTTGAAATTCACATGGGGTATATAATAAATGGTAGCGCACTTTACGAACTTAACAACAATCTTTTTCAACCACCTGTTTGTCCGGAAGTGGCCCCAACTTTCCTGTATATTTCTTCAGTCTATCTTTTTCGCCTTGAAATGCTCTATCCAACCATGTATCACAAAGTGGAATTTATTCCTTGATTCGCTGTTGAATTGCTTTTTATTCAAAAAGAATAAGTTGGCTGTGACATGAATTCAATGATATATCGACACTTGGTAGGCTTTGAAATTTAAATATCATTAGTAAACCGATATTATTCAAAATGTTTTGATATTCTGATCGATGTCTGCAGGTTGTCAATAGCTTGTTTGAGTCAAGATGAAAACCTTCGAAAATAACTCATGATATTGAGGAATCTAAGTTAGGAACATATTTTTTCGAATTCAGCTACTCGTACAGAAACTATCTGTCTTTTATTTTCGCCATGTACCTATCACATGATCTTCCCATTTGGAGTAATAAAACTAAAATTGTTCCTCTTATACGATGATCCACAGGGCTATCAGTCTATTTTTTCATAATTATTTCACTTAGTAGGCGGTGTACCTACACAAAATGTTTTATGTGTTTGACAGTTAATCGATTGCATCAATAATTTTTCTTCTTCATTTGTGTGTTGATTGAAATTGCATATTAACAACATATCGACTTTTTCGTTTCTTGAAAACATTTAGGTTGGGTTACTAGATCTGGTAACATATCTTAGGTTAGGTTACTAGATCTAGTAACATATCTTAGGTTGGGTTACTAGATCTGGTAACATATCTTAGGTTAGGTTACTAGATCTGGTAACATATCTTAGGTTAGGTTACTAGATCTGGTAACATATCTCAGGTTAGGTTACTAGATCTAGTAACATATCTTAGGTTGGGTTACTAGATCTGGTAACATATCTTAGGTTAGGTTACTAGATCTGGTAACATATCTTAGGTTGGGTTACTAGATCTAGTAACATATCATAGGTTGGGTTACTAGATCTGGTAACATATCTTAGGTTAGGTTACTAGATCTGGTAACATATCTCAGGTTAGGTTACTAGATCTGGTAACATATCTTAGGTTGGGTTACTAGATCTGGTAACATATCTTAGGTTAGGTTACTAGATCTGGTAACATATCTTAGGTTGGGTTACTAGATCTAGTAACATATCTTAGGTTGGGTTACTAGATCTGGTAACATATCTTAGGTTAGGTCACTAGATCTGGTAACATATCTCAGGTTAGGTTACTAGATCTGGTAACATATCTTAGGTTGGGTTACTAGATCTGGTAACATATCTTAGGTTAGGTTACTAGATCTGGTAACATATCTTAGGTTGGGTTACTAGATCTAGTAACATATTTAGGTTGGGTTACTAGATCTGGTAACATATCTTAGGTTGGGTTACCAGATCTGGTAACATATCTTAGGTTGGGTTACTAGATCTAGTAGCATACCTCAGGTTTGGTTACTAGATCTGGTAACATATCTTAGGTTGGGTTACTAGATCTAGTAACATATCTCAGGTTGGGTTACTAGATCTGGTAACATATCTTAGGTTGGGTTACTAGATCTGGTAACATATCTTAGGTTGGGTTACTAGATCTGGTAACATATCTTAGGTTAGGTTACTAGATCTGGTAACATATCGATCAATGTCTGCAGGTTGTCAATAGTTTTTGTTTGAGTCAAGATGAAAACCTTCGAAAATAACTCATGATATTGAGGAATCTAAGATAGAAACATATTTTTTCGAATTCAGCTACTCGTACAGAAACTTTCTGTCTTCTATTTTCGCCATGTACCTATCACATGATCTTTCCATTTGGAATAATAAAACTAAAATTGTTCCTCTTATACGATGATCCACAGGGATATCAGTCTATTTTTTCAAAATTATTTCACTTAGTAGTCGGTGTACCTACACAAAATGTTTTATGTGTTTGACAGTTAATCGATTGCATCATTAATTTTTCTTCTTCATTTGTGTGTTGATTGAAATTGCATATTAACAACATATCGACTTTTTCGTTTCTTGAAAACATTTAGGTTGGGTTTACTAGATCTGGTAACATATCTTAGGTTAGGTCACTAGATCTGGTAACATATCTCAGGTTAGGTTACTAGATCTGGTAACATATCTTAGGTTGGGTTACTAGATCTGGTAACATATCTTAGGTTAGGTTACTAGATCTGGTAACATATCTTAGGTTGGGTTACTAGATCTAGTAACATATTTAGGTTGGGTTACTAGATCTGGTAACATATCTTAGGTTGGGTTACCAGATCTGGTAACATATCTTAGGTTGGGTTACTAGATCTAGTAACATACCTCAGGTTTGGTTACTAGATCTGGTAACATATCTTAGGTTGGGTTACTAGATCTAGTAACATATCTCAGGTTGGGTTACTAGATCTGGTAACATATCTTAGGTTGGGTTACTAGATCTGGTAACATATCTTAGGTTGGGTTACTAGATCTGGTAACATATCTTAGGTTAGGTTACTAGATCTGGTAACATATCGATCAATGTCTGCAGGTTGTCAATAGTTTTTGTTTGAGTCAAGATGAAAACCTTCGAAAATAACTCATGATATTGAGGAATCTAAGATAGAAACATATTTTTTCGAATTCAGCTACTCGTACAGAAACTTTCTGTCTTCTATTTTCGCCATGTACCTATCACATGATCTTTCCATTTGGAATAATAAAACTAAAATTGTTCCTCTTATACGATGATCCACAGGGATATCAGTCTATTTTTTCAAAATTATTTCACTTAGTAGTCGGTGTACCTACACAAAATGTTTTATGTGTTTGACAGTTAATCGATTGCATCATTAATTTTTCTCCTTCATTTGTGTGTTGATTGAAATTGCATATTAACAACATATCGACTTTTTCGTTTCTTGAAAACATTTAGGTTGGGTTTACTAGATCTGGTAACTTATCTTAGGTTAGGGTCCCTTGATGGAAATTGACGTTAAAGTCATCTTAACAGGGTACGGACAGATCCTCGTCTCCTCTCACTCTAAAGCGTTTGTGAAACAGTTATATAGTTCCATCCTTATTCAATTCTGGGGATAAACACTAGATTTTTGACATTCGTTGTTTTTTAGGTTATATTGAGGTCACTGGCGTATCATACGTAATTTCCATATGGAATTCCTGATTCAACTATACCAAGATATAGATGAACAATCCTCTAGTTTTAGAGTTTACTACTCCAGCATAATCTCTGCGAGGTAGGGAACATATAAATTGTACTGAAAGCTTATAATGTATTTCACCAAAAGGGACTGTTCTTAGACTGTATACCAGGGTTGACTGAATTGACTGAATGAATTCTGATTTCAAGCTGAGCAGTAGTTTTTCTATGAGCTGAATGAGCAGAGCCTTATGATTGAGAAATGGTGGAAACCTCGATGTGGGTAGCTAAACTACTGCATGTATACTCATGTCATATTTTCGGAAATCCAACTCGGAGAAGAATTTATGGAGTTACTAATATCACACTATGTACAAAACTTCGTCTAGGATGAAAAGTAGGCTGATTAAAATAGATACGTAAAATATGTAGTAAAATAAAGAAAAGAATATACTTCACTTCATTTTTTCGTCTCCCTTGAATAAAAAGTCATTTTCGAATAATTTATTGATGAAAGTAACAAAGAAGTAGGTATGCGCAGTATAACTTATAGGCACGCTATTTTCACTCTTGCATCCTACATATTTTCTATTTGTGGTAGAGTAATAATTATATAAAATAATGTCTTTTGCCATATTGGATCCGTCATCTTGAATTTCCCAATTTTTACGATACAATCATTATCTCCTACCCCGAATAACCCCAGACACCAGTTTTAAATAGAATCGGATCTTCATTACAAAACAATCCACCATATTGGATCCGCCATCTTCAATATCCCAATTCTGACGAAATAATTATAATCTCCGATCCCAGAAATCCCCAGATACCAATTTTAATTTTTATTGGATCCGCTATCTTGAATTTCCCAATCTTCACTAATCATAAAGGTCGACCCCGAAAACCCTCAGATATTAATCTTAAATAGAATCAGATAATAATTAGAAATTTCTTTCGCTACAAATTGGATCCGTCATCTTGAATTTTCCAAGTTTGACGAAACAATCATTATCTCCAACCCCGAAAAACCCCAGATATCTTCCAATTTTGAATAGAACCGGATCATAATTACAAAACTCGTTTGCAATATGATCTTCCTCAACAAGTGAATACCCTGTACATACCTATTATTAAAATTTAGAATGATTTTCTGTAGCGCCCATGGATGTGAGGTGACAGCAGTGTCAGGGATGCCAGTAGACAAAACTGAAGTCTCTAGATCATTAAAAAAGAATGCAGCTATGATCTGTCCGTACCCTGTTAGATGACTTTAACGTCAATTTCCATCAAGGGACCCTATCTTAGGTTAGGTTACTAGATCTAGTAACATATCTTAGGTTGGGTTACTAGATCTGGTAACATATCTTAGGTTGGGTTACTAGATCTGGTAACATATCTCAGGTTAGGTTACTAGATCTGGTAACATATTTCAGGTTAGGTTACTAGATCTGGTAACATATCTTAGGTTGGGTTACTAGATCTGGTAACATATCTTAGGTTGGGTTACTAGATCTGGTAACATATCTTAGGTTAGGTTACTAGATCTGGTAACATATCTTAGGTTAGGTTACTAGATCTGGTAACATATCGACTTTTTCGTTTCTTTTTCCGTCTCTATTGATAATATGCAATTTTAATCAACACACAAATGAAGAAGATAAATTATTGATGCAATCGATTAACTGTCAAACACATAAAACATTTTGTGTAGGTAGCTATTGGTTTACTAATGATATTTAAATTTCAAAGCCTACCAAGTGTCAATATATCATTGAATTCATGTCACAGCCAACTTATTCTTTTTGAATAAAAAGCAATTCGAATCAAGGAATAAATGCCACTTTGTGATACATGGTTGGATAGAGAATTCCAAGGCAAAAAAGATAGACTGAAGAAATATACAGGGTGACATTTAAAAAAAAAGTTGGGGTCACTTCCGGACAAACAGGTGGTTGAAAAAGTTTTTGAATGACCAAAATTAGTTGAGAATTACGAGGATAAAGGGGGGATGACACATTTAAGTGGGACACCCTGTACATAATACAATCCCAATATATTACCTATACAAACAGTGTGCTAGATAATATAACTGCTGAGACATTCCTCTCAATAACCAAAACGTATTTTCACCTGTACCTACAGGGTGGAGCAAATAATTAGGAGTTGGAAGTTATTTCTGAAAATATCAAATACCTGGCGGAGGTTGGACCGGCGCTCCTGTATACCTGAAGTAAGGATTTTTCAGATCCAAAGTGTTCTTGGACGTCTGTGTGGTACCCTCCACTGTCAACTCCATTGTCACATCATAACTCTGTCTTTTATTAGCTTCCAGCAATACCCTACCAGTCAGTACTTGCCCCTGTTTCAACAGAAGAGGCTGCTCCAGCAAACACCTATAGATACCCAAACATTCATTGGAAGAATTTCAACATTTGTTCTATTACAAAAGTTTGATGACAGTTTGTAAAGAGAAAATGAAATTATCTCATGGAAAATAGGTATATCAACAACAAATTACTTATTTATGAGGCTGTGAAATTCATAATAGTTTCATCACTTCAGGACAGCTTCAATTATTATAAGAATTATTTTTTTCTCCGATCGGCAGCATATATTAATTTTGCTGACACATATCAATCAGCAAAGTATTACTTTTCCTGCCTAGGCAGCAAAGTGGTTACTTTGCTGATTGATATATATCAGCAAAATTAGTAATCCCTAAATCGTTTATAATTTCCTTCATATTTCATCCGAGACTTCTCCGGCAACAAATTCAACTCTATATTTTTTGCCACCTCCCTTATTTCTGGAGGTGTAAGTACTTCCAGATCGCTATCACTGTCCATTATATAATAATTTAAATATACCGATATTTTTTCGGACAACTGTCAGAATTTTCATGAATTGTCAAACTATAATTACCATGGACAACTGCGATTTCTATCAAATTTCATTTTAATTGAACACTACAGGAAAAATAAAGAGATTGTGGGAATTTTAATAATTTGCAATTACAATATCCTCCTATATCATTATAAACAATCGGAGAAAAAATTATATGTATGTTCAACTCGGCAGCAAAGTAGATTGACTGCCTTAGCTGGATTCCTAGCTAGTAATTCAGACTCGGCAGTTAATCTACTACTTTGCTGCCTAGTTAAACAAATAACTATTTTCTGAGAACAGGAATATTTAGAAAATTTCTCCTCACAGGAATTTTCTTAATATTGCTGTTGGAGAAGAAACTTATGGTTTTTAATTGAAGAAAGAGTTGTATTAGCTAAGAACATTCACACTGAGATATAGAAAAATTAGTAGATTACTTTAATTATGAAAAATATTAGTGAGTAGTTTGTCAATTTCTGCAAGGAAGAATTTTTTTAATTGAAGCAAAAGTTGTATTAGGTAAGAAAATTCACACTGAGATATTATTGACAAAATAGTAAATTACTTCAGCTATGAAATATATTGATGAGGCAGAATTTTTTTTTGACAACAGGAATATTCAGAAATATCTTTCTCAAAGAAATTGAAGCAGGAGTTGTATTAGGTGAGAAAATTCACACTGAGATATTGAAAAAATAGTAGATTACTTTAGTTTTGAAAAATATTAATGAGGCGGAATTTTATTTTGACAACAGGAATATTTAGAAAACTCTTCCTCACAGGAATTTTCTAAATATTCCTGTTGGAAAAGGAACTCATGGTTTTTAATTGAAGCAAGAGTTGTATTAGGTAAGAAAATTCACACTGAGATATTGAAAAAATAGTAGATTACTTTAGTTATGAAATATATTAATGAGGCGGAATTTTTTTTTTACAACAGGAATATTTAGAAGATTCTTCCTTGCAGGAATTTTCTGAATATTCCTGTTGGAGAAAAAACTTATGGTTTTTAATTGAAGCAAGATTTGTATTAGGTAGGAAAATTCACACTGCGATATTATTGACAAAATAGTAAATGACTTCAGTTATGAAAAATATTAATGACCAGAATTTTTTTTGGACAACAGGAATATTTAGAAAATTCTTCCTCACAGGAATTGAAGCAGGAGTTGTATTAGGTGAGAAAATTCACACTGAGATATTGAAAAAATAGTAGATTACTTTAGTTATGAAATATATTAATGAGGCGGAATTTTTTTTTTACAACAGGAATATTTAAAAGATTCTTCCTTGCAGGAATTTTCTAAATATTCCTGTTGGAGAAAAAACTCATGGTTTTTAATTGAAGCAAGATTTGTATTAGGTAGGAAAATTCACACTGAGATATCATTGACAAAATAGTAAATGACTTCAGTTATGAAAAATATCAATGACCAGAATTTTTTTTTGACAACAGGAATATTTAGAAAATTCTTCCTCACAGGAATTGAAGCAGGAGTTGTATTAGGTGAGAAAATTCACACTGAGATACTATTGAAAAAATACTAAATCACTTCAGATATGCAAAATATTAAAAAGGCCAAACCAAACCAATATTCTTGACTAACTTTATTTCACTGAAGTTGGTGGAAACATATTTTGTTACAAGGAACTTGAAGCAACATGTAGTCAGATGTAGTATTGATAAAATTCACATCCATAACATTGTTAGGTTGAATAAAACACAATTAACTTACTTTAGTTACACAACATTATAAAAAATAAGTCAGTAGTAGCTCAATTTCTTAGTTTTTCACAAATTCATTCAACTAAAGTTGGTAGAAATATATTATCTCACAAGAAACTTGAAGTACTATTTAATATCAATGTAATTTGCTCTTGTGATATTATTTTATTATATAAAATATAATTTAAGTACTTTAGTTAAATGAAATAATAAAAAGTAAGTGAATAGTAGCTCAATCTCTCTCTTTTTTACAAATTCATGTTACTGAAGATGAAAGATATATTTCTTATAAAAATTTGAAGAAATCCTGTGTAATTTCATGACCCTTCTCCCAAGGGAGAAAAAGTTCCTGGAAATTTGTTTAGTTGCTATGGTAATACAAAATACAGGCTTTCAACTGGTAGTAGAAAATGTTGGGTGTGAAATTTTCAAGATATTTTCAATGAAATTATTTAATGATTTGTATCTATTAGAATAAATTGTTTTGTGTGTTAATTAGAATTAGATCAATTGCTTTAAAATATTGGATTAATTTTGTCCTTCTCACCTAACTTGGTACCAATGGGTCAATGGTTCTGTAGGTGCTGTACTCAACCAGATGGTCTGTTGTGAACCAGCAAAGGCAACATCAAACCAAAAAGCCAATCCATGGCATGTGCCAGACTCTAGAATATGAAACTCCAAAGGAATATCAATAGTGTGAAGGTCTGTTTCTTCTGCTTCCAAGAAATCCACTACATGCCTTATAGATTTACTCATACATATTCTAACATCAAAGGTGTCCACTATAGGTTGCCGAAAGTATTCTTTCACAGCACAGTTCTGTAGGGCAGACAAATTCACACCATGGAAACAGGTTTGAAACCAAAAGTTAGCTTTGCTATATTGTTCCATGTAAAGTGCATCATCAGTAAAGGGGGCTACATGTAAATCTCCTCTTGAAGGATACATTTTCCCACAAGGGCTCAGCCACTTTTTTGCATTCAAGTAAGATTCTAACATTCTTTCATTGTATAACATATAACCCATTGGTTCAGATATGATGACATCAACCTTCTCAGGCAATTCAATTTCTTCAATTTTTCCTGGTATCACTTTTATGGAAGTGGATAGATTATTGGCTTCTACTAATTTCTGTGCATAATGAGCCATAGTTGAGGCTTCTACAGCATAAATTCGCTTGGCACCTGCTTGTGCTGCAAAAAAGGATAGGATTCCAGAGCCTGCACCAACATCTAACACTATTTTATCTTTGAAGTCCTCTAAATTACACAATATTGCTCTTTGATAGGTATAAGTTCTAACAAAGTCTTGAAGCATGTTTTGTTGCTGTGACAAATAACCATAAAACTGGAAATACTGGGTTGCAGATGAATCTTCAGTTCTTACAGAAAATACAGAGGCATCTCTTCCAGATTTAACTTTTGCAATTTCTACTATGAACTGCCTAGCTTCTTCTTTACTACCAAATCGAACTAATAATGAATCATTATCAATAGTAAATAAATAGGAAGATGAACCAACTCTACAACACTCAGTAGTTGACTCCACAGGAAACTCTAGTAGCTGATTTGATTCATCAATTTCCAAAATTCTTATGCTAATACCCTGTGGGTCATAGTCTGCTCTCAATTTTACTTTCCTATTATATTTTGGAACTGTTTGGTCGTTTTCATTCACATTAAAAACTTCTACAATCCACATTTTAAGCGCCATTTCTTAAAAAACCTCACAACGGTCTTAGGTTATTCTCGAGAGGAGATACAAATCTAGACTATAAAACGCCGGATTACGTAGGATAAAGCTAATCTCAGGGTTTTCAATTGATGTTTTGTTATGCCGATCCAATATGAAGATTCTGTTGTACACAAGAAACGAACATCAGCACACAAAGCATAATTATTAAATTGAATATTTTTGGAAATTTTTTTTTGTAATCCGAAAATCCGTCACGTCAACGTCTTGTCAATGTCAAATCAAGATGTGACAAGTGACAGCCTGACAGCAGTGGTGATTGGTGACAGCTCGTTACATTTCTGTTGATTTCTGTGGCATCATTAAAGTATTCTGTGTTTCAAAATTGATGTCTGTTTTCAAGGTCGCAATTGTCAAATTGACAAAATTACAATAAAGTCATCCCAACTTCCAGTTGGGAATAATAAATATCGAAAACATCCTAAAATCTCCGAATATTCACAGAAAAATTAAAAAAGTTGTGACTGTTTGGTATGACCGATTAAATTAAACATAATGACACAAATCAGGTAACTTTTTCGTTCACCTGTCTGCCTTTTCTTCCTCTATAATGTACCAAATCCTGAAGAAGTGTTGATTTGTATATTATTCTTTTTTTCCTCACTGTGTTATTATTTTCTAGGAAGAGAGGAAGAAATCTTCAAGAGGATGAAGTTGAATTTATGCCCTTATCGAAAAGAATCAATAATCTCCACATCAATAACCCCATGTTGTTAGAAAATAGATCCATAAATACAGTGGAGTGGGGCCCTGGTCCAACAAATTGTATAAGCAGCATGCCTGAATCTCCACCAACTTCTGAGCAAAGTTTAGACTGGAATATGCTACAGTGTCAACAACAATATTCTCCTGATCTGAATGCAAATCAGAATCCACATTATTTC
Source organism: Phaedon cochleariae (assembly GCA_918026855.4). Classification (NCBI taxonomy): domain Eukaryota; kingdom Metazoa; phylum Arthropoda; class Insecta; order Coleoptera; family Chrysomelidae; genus Phaedon; species Phaedon cochleariae. The sequence goes on along the minus strand of OU896707.1, from coordinate 460,859 downwards.
AATATAAATAAGTTACTGTTTGAGATGTATATCCAAAGGGTTCAGAGAGGGGGTTGTCATCAGATTTGAAACTGTTGTTCTCCTGGCCATAACGATTTGTGAATAGTCAAAATAACTGCTGATTCTGATTCATTCATTCCTGTTCATTGTGTTTCAGAATTCACTGGAATTTTGATTATTTATATATATATTATTATCTATGATGATCATCTTATTTTATTATAATTTGTAATTGTCTATTTATATACATCATGATTTTGGATCCAACCTTTAGTTTTCACTTTTTTACATAATTAAAATTACCATTACCTTATTCTGATGATGATTTATTTGTATTAGAATAGATGAGAGATCAATAAAAAACTATATATAGGTACTCATTTCACCTTATGGATTTATCACTATGCAGTATTTTACAATATTTATGAAGGAATATTCCAATTTCCAAGGGATCCAGAAATATTTGATATAAGTAATAATATATGTCTAATGCTGGTGAAATATTTGATATGCATTCATTCAATTTATATGTAATGTATTATTAGCCAATGAAAACTTTCAAAATGTTATGGCAAATGATACATGTAGAAGAATGATCTTATACTCCTCTCATTATTTATATTTTTTTTATTTATTTTGCAATGCAACAGGTATTTAATTGCATGAATTCCATATATCATTGAAAAAAATTTATTAATTTCTTATGATCAGAAAATATATACAGGTACCCAAATCATATATATATAGTGATTCCTTGATTCCTATATTGTTTCCTTTTAGAAATTAAATAAAATGGTGTAAAAATATATGTTATTTGGTGGAAGCATCAGGTTGTATTTATTATGGAAATAAATATTAGCATCAGAGGATCTGCATGATGTTATATTATATAATAATAAATGAAAATTATGCATCTTTCCTACATCAACAACTACACTCTATTCTATTATAAGTAAAATACATGCAGCACCTACTTTATATATTTGAGAGCATATTAATATGTATAGATAATATAAAATATAAAATCAATTCAGCATCCAAAATGGACAATGAGGTGTCAGACAACTTTCTACTTCATTTACGTTGGCAGTTTGAGAATAAAAATCAAAATATATGTAGCTCGAAATGCTCAAACCACCCTGTACATAATTATATTCAAAAGAAATATCTAAAAAACTATGTTATCAACTAAAATCGATAGCCTATTAAATTTTGTAACAACTACAATGTATTTTCACTGTTATTCAACACAACAAGTCCACTGTTAGTCTTGGAATTTCGAAAAACTTTGGAAAAACACGTGACATCTATTTTGCCGCCAAAATTTGAACGCCATCAGTTGCACATATCACGTGCCCTCTACGCAAGAGCAAACTTCTTGGCAAGCCTCGTCGACATAACTGACATGAACCGTTTACTTTGATGACGAAGTCTACTCGCTTTGTGTTTGGCCGTAGAAGAAGCTTCCTAAATATCATCAAATTCGATCGGAAGGTGAGTGAGATTGATATAATTTGTAGTTAATTAACGGGGTGACCAACACCAATCTCGGACAAACATTTCGCGGGTCGTACTTGTTTTTGGGGTAGGGAGCTTCGTCGCCGTGATGTAGAGTTTTGTGGAAGGGGTGCTGCCAGTGTATTCTGGTGGGATACATTCATCCCCACATTCATCCAAAACCACCACCACTTTCCCTCCATTCCATTTCCCACAGCGTCATCGCCATAGATACTATCCGCATCTCCCAGACTTGGAATTTCATTAGATTAGGATTCATTTCGTTACTAGAAATTGAAGGATCCATTTTATATTTTATTCGTTTCAAGGTCATTCACCTATCGGAATTTGATATCGTTTAATTGCACGTACCTATCTATGGTGTACGGTGTAGAATAAACGATGCTTTCGATGCTTGCTCAACCATAATCCCATTCCAGATAATTATGTACATATTCACCTTGAAAAAAATGCATTCCTATTTCCTTGTTTCTAGGTAATAAAGTATACCTATCTACCTATCTCATGTAGGCAACATGTAGGTATATACCTACTTATTACCTATCTACCCTAGAAACCCTTGGCATTTTAATGTAGAATCCGAAGTACCTAGGTAGAATCATTAATTATTTTCGATTATATTGTTTATTAGAGATTACCTATGCTTATTATGAATCTGTATTGAAAATTCAAATTGAAAGTAATTCCAGTATCACCCCGGTATTCGACATTGTTATGCCAATTGCCAATAGACAAAGCTGAGACTACACGGTTATGCACTGTGGTTATGCCTTTTAGGTCCCAATTCAGACTAGCGTCTGCGGACAGATGCAAGTAATAACTCCGTGGTAGGGGAACGTTAGTTAACTTGTGTCGAGTCTAATATAAGGAAGGCATTTTTTTTTAACAATCAATCGACCTAGATGAACCTTTTTTCTTGAAGAAGGAGAATTTTTCTTGAGGAAGGAAAATATTGTTTCTGCATAAAAAATGAGAAGGCGGTACATATACTAAAAATTGGAACGATACAGAGAAGATTAGCATGGCCCCTGCGCAAGGATGACACGCAAAATCGTAAAGCGTTCCACATTTTTAGTATATGTACTCGCTTCGGCGGTACATATACTATTTATGAGTATATCTGTACTTGTATTAACACCAAATAAAATATTCTATTCTATTCTAACCTAACCTAACCGAACCTCACCTCTGGCCTAAACATAGAAAACCCCTAAATGAACCTATTTCCCATAGAGAATATTTTTTAGAAATCACTTGAGAACAAGAAAAAAATAAAAAAAAGATGAGCCTCGCACGGATTCGAACCCCGGCCCTCCGGCTTGGCATGCCGATGCTCTGCTTACTGAGCCAACCGGTTGCTTACGAGACGAAGTATGATGAAGTCATTCAGTCGGCGCCGCATAACGCCAGTCGCATCTACTGCCCACTATAACGGCCTCCCACCACGGAGTTATTACTTGCATCTGTCCGCAGACGCTAATCCAATTCAGTACATGGGCGTCGTTTTTAGAGCGGGCAGGGGGGTGATAATAAGAGAGCCGGCTGCAGATTTCTACCATTAGATAACGAAATGATATACAGGGTGTTTCTTAAGTACGTGTAGAAAATTCAGGAGCATGTTGCTGACGTCTAAATAGGAAGAAAAGTGCGTATAAACATATGTCCGAAAGTTATCCGTTTCTGCGATACAGATTGTCAAAGTTGAATTCTTATTGGGAGAGTTCAAAAAAGCAAGTACAAATTAATAAGTAAGAATCATAATATATTCTGCCTACATTCCAATGTTGAATGAAGAAGAATATTGAATGAAAGAAGAAAAATGCATTGGCGTATCTTTTCTGATATTCACTAGAGACGACTTACGAGCCACATGGAAATAATTCGTATGCATCGATTATTTCGAATCCCAATAACTCGAAAACAGTTGCTCGCAGCGACCTCTACCAAGAATATATTTTTTACACAAAAGTGTTCTAGAAATCTATTTTTTTACTATGAAACGTAATACAGGTACGCACAAAAAAGTTATAACTTTTCAAAAGACTCGAAAGACATTTAGGTGGCGCCACCCCCACGAAAGAGACAAACTAACATAAAATTTGATATTGTCATTGAAAAATACCCCTAGATACCAAATATCATTCCGATATCACAATTATTTTGAAATTTATTAACAAAAAACAAAAATAATAATTCAACTTTGACACTCTGTATCTCAGAAACGAATAACTTTCGGCCATATATTTATACGAACTTTTCTTCTTATTTTGACGTCAGCAACATGCTCCTGGATTTTCTACACGTACTTAAGAAACACCCTGTATATGTGTATATGTCCTAAATAAAGGAAAGTAAAACATTGTAGTTCATCGAACGGCACCTGTGCCAATCACTATCCAGAGCAAAATTATAAAGCTCGTTCGACATATTGAATCCGCCATCTTGAATTTTCAAACCATCAGATTTTTTCTGCCATCCACAACGTTTGATGACAGGATCATAATCTCCGAACCCGAAAACTCCCAGATACCAATTTTGAGTAGAATCGGATCATAATTTGAATTTTCCAATTTTGACAAAAGAATCATAATTTCCCACCCCAAAAACCCCCAGATACCGCAATTTTGAATGGAATCGGATAATAATTTCAAAACTAGTTCGCCATATTGGATCCGCCATCTTGAATTTTCCAATTTTGATAAAAGAATTATAATCTTCAACCCCAAAAACCCCTAGATACCAATTTTGAATGGAATCAGATTATAATTACAAAACTCGTCCGCCATATTGGATCCGCCATCTTGAATGACTTATTTTTTTCCCTCGTAGGAACCTTCTCATGACAATAACAAACACAACAAAAAAATATTTAGTGGAATCGGTCGAGCCGTATACGATTCTATAAAGGACATACAGACAAACATTCATTTTCATATACAGGGTGGCCCTTTGAGAACGAAACAGAGGCTCTGTAGATCGTCAAAACCGGATTGTGAAAAAAATCTGAAACACGTCAACTACATTTTCGTTCTAAAATATTTTCAGCCCTGCGACGTTGCCGCTTCTAATGAAAAGGAGCAACAACTTTGTTATTTCAAATGGAACACTGCCTTGTATTTCATTGCATTTTTAGATTCTCCCCGAAGAGCTGATATCATCAATGAGGTCTAGCTGGAATGATTTCAGAGATATAGGGTGTTCATTAGCATTTTTTTGTGTCGAAACTATTCATTATTGGTCAAAATGGCTTTAATGTCCCTATCTCAACTTTTGATTTACTATCTACTGACATTTAATTGGAACAGATACAGGGTGATCAGAATTCTGAATCTTGAACCACCCTGTATTTGTTTCAAATAAATGTCAGTAGATAGTGAATCGAGAGTTGAGATAGGTTTATACAAGCCGCTTTGACCAATGATGAATAGTTTCGACACAAAAAAATCCTAAAGTTGAAAAATATCGATTTTGAACACCCTATAGCTCTGTAATCATTACCACTAGATCCCAAGTGTGATGCATTGATGAAATCAGCTCTTCGGGGAGAATCTTAAAATGCAATGAATTACAAGGTGTTCCATTTGAAATAACAAAGTTGTTGCTTCTTTTCGTTAGAAGCGGCAACGCCGCAGGGCTGAAAATACTTTAGAACGATTTCCCCGAAATATAGTTTCAGAGTTTTTTCATAATACGTTCTTGGCGACCTACAGAGCCTCTGTTTCGTTTTCGAAGGGCCACCCTGTATAAAGAAGAAGATAAATAAGAAGGCCAAGGGCCAAGCATCTTTTGATGCTTTCACACCGAGCTTCACACCTTTTAATTCCATTTTCACATTTTCTATAATAATCAATCGTAGATCACTCTGTATTATACCTAGACGAATGGATAGTACCCTGTATACATCCATGTTAGAATAAATCGTTGTTCTGTTGAGACTGTTGAGTGCATATAGCTAGAGCATTGCAAAACATCGTGAAATAACAAAATTACCTTGAAACGTTCTTTCAAATTACTGATTCAGTTTAAGCAGTTACGATTGTTGCGAAGAATATTAGAATGCATTGAAGTATCTATTTTTTATACAGAATCTTCATTATCCCACAAACATTATCGGAATTGTTCGCGTTTGCATTTAATCGCGGTCAACTAATAAAATAATCGCATCTTGATTCCTGGTGAAAAGTGTTTCTGGAATTGAAGAAACAGCACCTACAACTATTGAAAAATATGGAGCCAAGAAATTTTATGAAAGCAAATTTATTCGTGTTCTAGTTCAACAGGCGAAAACAAGTGCAATCTTTATGTCGAATGAAATTATTCGAACTGTTTACAATTCGAAACTGCATAGAAATATAAAAATGATATGTAATTTGTTTCCTTATTTATAGAAACATGCAAGTGGGTTCCATTAAGAAAAAAATTAAATAATTAATTTGACAACAGCAAATGACAGTTGTTGTCAATTCACTCTCCGCGCGGACCAGGTTTTCCAGTTAGATTTTTATTTCATCAGTAAATACCTTGTCAAAATCTAGATCTATTCTTTAATGCTATACCAATTCCAAGAAAGGATAATGAAATAAACTTATGACGTCAAAACATTATGTACTTTTAGAAAACAGAAAAGTAACCTATTTTCAACAAACTAGAAACAAACAAAACAAACATACGAAAATTATCATATTCCTAATTCTCAATTCAAAAATACTTACAAATATCACAAAATACAGTTACATAGATACTTATAAGATTTGAGTACAAAAAAAAACAGAAACGAATAGTTGAAATGAACAACAAAAATAAAAAACAAAAAAAAGTAAACGAAGGAAACAAACTTTTACAACAGAAGTTTATAAATAATTGAATTTGATCTGAATCACATGAGGTATTGTCCTTTTTTGGTTTATACGTATAATTAGTTGAACATTAATTTATTACGTATTTTGTAAAATAAATTCAAACAGAGCGTGCCGAAATATCATGCAATTTATAAGTGTATGTGGGTAAATAAAGATTAATAATAATATAGGTATTTATAATAATAAATAAATGTCAAAATATTTTTCAGAGGATCTACTGAAAATTCAGTTGAACTGGCAACCCTGCTTCGGACGAAAAGTGTTTGCGGGCGAAAAGTTAGTGTTTGCGGACGAAAAGTACTTGCCTTCGGAAATAGTCGGTTTTTTGTTCGGAAATTAGAACGTAAAATGTGATTTTTAGTAGTGGTCGACGAAAAACTCTTTTTCGTCTGCTGGTGGTCACTGATTTTGCAGAAGAAAAGTGTCTGCGGAAGAAAGATACTTGCCCTCAAGAATAGGTTGTTAATTTTTCATTCGGAAGTCAGCAAGTTCAAAGATCATGGAGACAGCTATCAACATCGAGCTCATGAAATACCTGGAACATTCTGGTATTATCAACGATAGGCAATATGGCTTCCGTCATCAGAGATCAACTGGTGACCTGCTCGCTTACGTCTCACATATATGGCGCAGCAATCTATTGAAAAATATGGTGAAACCGTAGCCGTGGCACTTGATATCTCCAATTAAGGCATTCGATCGAGTCTGGCACCACGGACTCTTTGCCAAGCTTCCATCTTATGGCTTGCCTCCCCAGCTATGTTCTCTGCTAGCTAGTTTTCTCTCAAACAGGTCTCTCCATGTAGTGGTCGACGGAGTTTCATCTGACTCTCTTATCATAAATGCTGGTGTTCCACACGGATCAATTATAGCACCAACACTATTTCTACTCCATATCAACGATTTGTTGGAAGCAACTTCATGTCCAGTACACAGCTTCGCGGATGATAGTACCCTCCATACCGCCTTCTCTTCCAGAGCTCCAATTCCAGCCAGGCAAATCAGAAACGAACGAGGGAGAAATGTTGACAATGGAATATGGACTTGGCAGCAATTATTGTAGAATGGGGATACAATAACTTGGTAGATTTCAATGCAAACAAAACACAAGCATGCCTTTTCTCTAGGAAAGCCGATCTCACTGTGCCCAACATAAGCCTGTCAGGAGTAACCATACCTTTGAAGACATCCATTTCGATGCTTGGTATTACTATCAGCAATAATCTTTCTTGGGAAAATCACGTGAGATCAATTGCTAAAAGTGCATCCCAAAAACTTGGTTTTCTGTTTCGGGCCAGGAGCTATTTCATTTCCAGTCAGCTGCTTATGATCTATAAGGCACAGATCCGACCTGTCCTGGAACACTGTTCCCATATTTGGAGTGCAGCACCCAAACATACCCTGAAACTGTTGGATTCTGTCCAAAAGAAGGCAATTCGTCTCGTGGGTGATGCCTCGCTCACAAACTCACTCACTTCTCTGGAACACTGTAGACAAGTTGGCGATCTGGCCCTATTTTATAGATATTTTCATGGACGATGCTCTTCTGAAATATCAACAATTGTTCCTTCCTTGGCAGTCCCCGCGAGATTAACCCGTCGAGTTGAGGCTTATTGGTGGACGATGCTTTCGTGGTCACTTTGGAGACCTGCAGAACATCTCTTTCCAAAGACTCGTTCATCCAACGAACAGCGAGGCTCTGGAACACATTGCCACGGGAGGTGTTCCCCGAGGCATATAACCTGCAGAAATTCAAGAAGAACACCAATTCCTACCTCATTTCCCTTGGTTCTCACGATGTTCTCTGAACATTACAGGACATCCCTTTTCGTGGGAACCAGAACATAAAAAAAGCAAACTGTCATATTTTGTCCTCCAAGCAAAGTAGAGAGCTATATTGATGCAATGTTGAAGCAATACTGAAACGGACGTTCAGCAATATTGCAAAGGTGAGGTTTGATAATGTAGGGTTGCAGCAATATTACATGTTGCTGTGACATTGCTGGAACATTAAATTAGCAATGTTGCTGAACGTCCGTTTCAGTAATTGCTACAACCTTGCATCAACATAGCTTCCAAATTTGCTAAGTGGGGTATAGGTCGACGAAAAATCTATAAATGTTCATTTCATTGACGAGTCGACGCTGCCGCACAGGTGAAAGTATCCGATCTAAGTAGGTAACTGTGTTAACATCCCCGCACCACACGGATTTCTCTGTCTCCATCTCGCTCTCACTCATCGTCCGCTGCGCAACGACAGAGACGGCAGTACCACCGTTTTCTAACGTCGTACCGCATAGTACTAGTCGTTGGTATTCTTCTGTCGTACCCCACTTTTCCATCCATCGAGTTCTTTCCACTCGCGCTCGGTACTACCCATACTACCTATCGTACCGTATGTCCGGTTCGGTACCACTCTTCCAGGGCCCGAATCATCCCCTCTTGTCGACACTTTTCGGGGGTACTACTCGTGGTGTGTTGTGTTGTCTCTCGATCGGGGGGAGGGGGTTTTGGTGTTGGGATTTTTTTATTTTTGGTGCTTGCGACTGTGATATTTCTTTTTCCTGTAAGTTATTATTTATTAGAGAAGGTATATGTAGGTAGGTACCTTTCTAATGAACACGAAAATACATTGATAGTTTTTTAATTATTAAATTTGAGGGTATATACGTTTTACCTAGATCTATTCCACAAAATAATCCCCTTCAACTTCTTAAAATTAATTTTATTAGTTGATTTATGATTTCACTGTAATTAGTTATTTTTATTAATGAATACCTATAGGCCTCAAACTTTCTCTATCCTGACATTAGATAACTATCAACTATTATCTTATCTTGAACTAGCAGTATAGTACATAATTAGACGTTCAAATGTTGTTGAAGACATGCCAATACCTAGTCGAATATTGAAGGAAGCATGAAAGATATTTTGCGCAACATTATTTACGAAATACTATAATATATGTATTAAAAAGTGCATTTCCTCGGAGCGATAGCGAAGTTATCTTATTGTACAACTGTCAAAAAAACACTTGTCACTTCTGCATCTCTATTGATGCGTAAATGTTTACTTTTTCCACAGTCCAAATAATTCACAAGAAAAAAACATGAAATATTAATTTTCAACAGAGTCAATTATTAATCGATTATTCATTATAAAACAATTTCAATTATTGGAATGAAAATTGATAGTAATGTTTGTCCTATTACCCGTTATCCCGTAGGAATGAAGCATTTTCTCGCGGTAAAAAGTAGTCTATGTTCATCAGGGATAATGTCGGCTTCTAATGGTGAAAGAATTTTTCAATTCGATCCAGTAGTTTCGGAGCTTATTCAACACAAACAAACAGACAAACAAAAATTTCTTCTTTATAATATTAGTATGGATAAAAGCAAGAAACATATTTTGCGCAACAATATTTGTGCCGATATGCAGGAAAGATATACAGGGTGATTCAGGTTTTGAGGCACAAACTGTAATGGGAGATATATTTCATCATTTCAATTGGAAGTTTATATAAACATTAGTCCGATCTCGTTCAGAAGCGGAGCTACAGAGGGTCAAAGTTCAATAATTTTGGTCTATTAATTGAAATATCTAGCTTACTTCTTGAGATTTCATTTTGAAATTTGGTGTGGTCAATACTTCCTAGAAGATCATCATTTCAAGCTATTTGAAGATTTCAAAATCTACAGGGTGATAGGTTTTTGTGGGTAGAGGCTTCTTTATCCCCCCCCAAACTTTTTCGTCGTACGCCTCTGGCATCTTTCACTGATCAAATTGTGTGGATCGTTCAATTTAGAGGCTTTTTTGCTTCCTAATTCTTTTCGAGAAAACGAACCGTTTTTGAGATAAATGAGCATATTTATACGTTCTAAGACATGTTAATTTTGCCTATGTTTCGTTTAAATTTTATTCTTTGACAAAATTCGTTGAGAATACAATGAAATGTACTCACTAAAATTGCAATCACTAGTCCAATCTAGATCAGTTACGGGAATACGGAGGGTATATAGAAAGTCGAGTTTTTTTTTCAGTTAAATGAAATTTAAGCGAAACATAGACAAAATTAACATGATACAGAACGTATATGCTCAATTATCTCAAAAACAGTTCGTTTCTCGAAAAAAATTTAAGGACAAAAAAGCCTTTAAATTGAACGATCTACACAATTTGATCACAAGAAGATGCCAGAGGCGTACTATACGAAAAAGTTTGGGGGGGATTAAGAAACCTCTACCCTCAGAACCCTAATATCCTGTAGATTTTGAAAATCTCAAAATGACTTGAAATGATGATATTCTGAATAGTATTGACCACACCAAATTTTAAAATGATATCTTGGAAAGTAAGCGAGATATTTCAATTAATAGAAAAGAATAATTCAACTTTGACCCTCTCTAGCTCCGCTACTGAACGAGATCGAACTGATATATATATGAACTTTTCTGATTGAAATGATGAGATCTACCTCCCATTTCAGTTTGTGCTCTAAAACCTGAATCACCCTGTATAGAGGTATATACACATATGTTTCAAATTAGACACAGTGGTCATACATAGTTCTCAGCGATACGAATAATTGTTTTCTTTTCTAAAAAGGTCTAGCTTGAAGATTGCAAAAATCACTTGAAAAAGAATTATAATTGAACATAGTTTATTGATCCCTGTGATTCGGTATTTTACATCAGTTTCAATTAGGTATCTTTATTTATTGTCAAGCAGTCAACCACAATAAGAGTTGTGGAGGGAAGCAAGAAAAACTATTCATTTGATGATAAATTATATCTGACTTTTTATCGAAAAAACGGCCTTTGATTGAAATTATTCAACATACTATTCATCAATTCGAAATCGGCATAATTGAATAATGATTCATATATTTCCTTGATAGTTGAATGTATTAACAAAACGTTCGGCTAATATAATTGCAAAAATTATGATGAACTCTTCTACAGAGTGATAATACTGAAAAAAAAAGATTCGATAAACCATGATATTATTTTTTTCATTACACCCGTTCGGTATCTTCGAAAGAGTCGCCTCAATTTTTTATTGGAACAAATGAGACACCTTGTTTTTCAATATTCATATAATTTTGACAACATAAATATGGACTTGGCAACAATTCTCGAATGGGGATCCAATAACTTCGTAGATTTCAATGTAAACAAAACACAAGCATGCCTTTTCTCTAGAAAATCCGATCTCACTGTGCCCAACATAAGCTTTTCAGGAGTAACCATACCATCGAAGACATCCATTTCGATGCTTGGTATAACTATCAGCAATAACCTTTCTTGGCAAAATCACGTGAAATCAATTGCTAAAAGTGCATCCCAAAAACTTGGTTTTCTTTTTCGAGCCTGTTAAGGCACAGATCCGACCTGTCCTGGAATACTGTTCCCATATTTGGAGTGCAGCACCCAAACATACCCAGAAACTGTTGGATTCTGTCCAAAAGAAGGCAATTCGTCCCGTGGGTGATGCTTCGCTCACAAACTCACTCACTTCTCTGGAACACCGTAGAAAAGTTGGCGATCTGGCTCTATTTTATAGATATTTTCATGGACGATGCTCTTTTGAAATATCAACAATTGTTGTTGGCAGTCCCCGCGAGATTAACCCGTCGAGTTGAGGCTTCGCACCCCTTCGTGGTCACTTTGGAGACCTGCAGAACATCTCTTTCCAAAGACTCGTTCATCCAACGAACAGCGAGGCTCTGGAACACATTGCCAAGGGAGGTGTTCCTCGAGGCATATAACCTCCAGAAATTCAAGAAAAACACCAATTCCTACCTTATTTTCCTTGGTTCTCACGATGTTCTCTGAACATTACAGGATATCCCTTTTCGTGGGAACCAGAACATGAAAAAAAATAACACTTTTCCATCAATCGAGTTCTTTCCACTCGTACTCGCTACTACCTTCTGTAGTCGTAGTCTATGTCATAGGTACCACCTATCGTACCGGTTCCGTACCACTCTTCTAGTGCCCAAATCATCCCCTCTTGTCAAAACTTTTCGGTGGTACTACTCGTGGTGTGTTATCGCTTCATCGGGGGAGGGGGTTTTGGTGATGGAATTTTTTTATTTTCGGTGGTGATATTTGCTCTTCCTTATTATTTTTGTTATGTCATATAGAAGGTATAGGTAGGTACAGGGTGTGCCTCTTAAAATGGACCCCCCCCCCATAACTCATTTGTTTTCAGAGATGTGAGAAAATGTTAAACGAAAAAGTTGTTTGAGGCGACCCAAACTCTTATTTCAAGAAGTTGCTTTATATACAGGGTCATTCATTTTTGCGGAAAGGACATTAACTTTGATTTTTTCAATATAACACCCTATATATTTTCTGACATGTCGATAGAGCTTTTCAAAAATATATATGAATTGTATATTTGAATAAAAAATAATTGAGTAATTGCTGATCAAAGTTCACCAACATACCGCATCTTCCATTCATATTTTTTTGAATTGAGATGGAAAGATTTCAATTTCATAATGAACAATATCATGACTTTTCCAAAGAGCCTGAACAATATATAAACATTAATTTCGAGCCCACTATGTTCAACTCACATTATTAGATGATATGAAGTGGTATTTTTATAAACTTTGATCATCAATAACTGAACAATGTTTCATCCAAATATGCAATTCATATAAATATTTTTAAGATCAGAAAAAAGGCTATATCGACTTGTCGAAAAATATATAGGGTGTTCTATTGAAAAAATCAAAGTTCATGTCCTTTCCGGAAAAACTAATGACCCTGTATATTAAACAATTTCACGAAATGTAACTGTGGGTTGTTTCAAAAAACTTCTTCTTTCAACATCTTTTCATATCTCTGAAAACAAAATAGTTAAGGGGGGGGTTTCATTTTAAGAGGCGCACCTTGTACATTTTTAATGAAAACGATAAAAACATCGATGGTTTTTTAATTATTATTGAAGTTGAGGGTGTACTTGACCCGGATTTTTTCCCCAAATAATTCCCACTAGATTCTTAGAATTCGTTCTATTAGTCAATTTCTGACTCCACTGTAATTAGTAATTTTCACCAGTGAATATACCTAGAGAGTCCCAACTTTCTCTGTCGCGACATTAGAAAACTATTAACTCTTATCAGTTATCAGTGAAATTAAAGTGTTATACATTCTCTTGTACTAATAGTAATAGTAGGTACATAAGAAGGCAATGTTGTTGAAGATATGCCAATACTCGAACATTGAAAGATGGAAACCAGGGTCGGATTTCAGCACAAAAAAATACAAAATGATGTCACTGGTCATGTTTTATTATCGTAGATAGTACGTCCTACGTGCATACTTGATAACATATACCATGATTCTGAATTTTTCCATCAACCAGTTTCTAAATGAACATGAGAAAAGTTGAAAGCACATTAGTTAACGAAAGTTGGATGCATCAACTTATGTTGAAAAATAATGTGGAAGATTGCTTTCCTATATTAAAGATATTGTTAAGATCATGCAGTGAAAAAGTTTTTAATTTTCAAGCGACAAGCATGCATCAGATTGAAAAAAATATTGTAGAAATCAAATTTGCTTAGAATTGATTGAGAATTTCAGGAATAATTTCAATTTCGAGATTGATCAGTGGCGTACCATCAACGTCTGCCAAAATATGTATGTGATATTCCATACGAACGCCACTGGTGGCAACACAAGACAATGTAGTACACTAACTGATGCCTCTTGATACATAGTACATGTATGCCAAATTTCATTAGAATATCTGGAGATGTATCAGAGATATTAATGAAAAACAATTTATTTTTGAGAACTTTACCACCCTGTATCTCGAAAGATAAGACGTTTAGGTCATATGTTCACGTGCCATTTTCTTCTCAAAATGGGCCTAAGAATCGCCTCTTTAAATATTGACATTCAATTAGGAAACATCCTGTATACACATAATATGTTTCAAATTGGACACAGTGTGCATAGATAGTTCTCAGCGATAAGAATAATTGTTTTCTTTTCTAAAAAGGTTCAGCTTGAATATTGCGAAAATAGGTTACAAAGAATAATTATAATTGATCTTAATTTATTGTTTCCTGATTCAGGGTCGGTGTTTTACAATTTCAATTAGGCATCTTTATTTATTTTCAAGCAGTTAACCACAAGAGTTGTGGAGAGGAGCAAGAAAAACTACTCATTCAATGATGAATTATATCAGATTTTTTATCGTAAAGATATTACAGGCTCTGATTAAAAGTTCATTCAATAATTTGAAATCGGCATAATTGAATGATGAATCATATATTTCCTTGATAGTTGAATGTATTCAACAAAACGTTCCACTAGCATAACTGGAAAAAAGTTCCTTAATATTTCACTGATGAAATCGTTCGGTTTCTTGTAAAGAATGAATTTAATTTTTGATTTAAATAAATAAGACCGCGTTTTTCACTATTATAGCACTTTCATAGACATTTCAAATACTGTTTTTTTTTGATTTCATGACATTAAGTAAGTTTGTTCATTTTTTTTTCTGAAAATCGAATTATAATATCACTTTCATCATTCATATTGGCTTTGTAAATCATTAAAATACTGTTTTTTAGGCTATTATTTTTCAAGCATCAATCTAGAAATTTTATCGACATCTTCCAACGATAATATTTATTTGTTTTCAACCTAGGCAAGTATTGAATTTTTCCGAATGTGGATATTACATCAAGGATTTTACTGATTTTTGTGGCCCCAATACACATTATATTTATTGTAAGAAATCGCGGTCAAATTAGAATAATTAGAATTCCAACCAATTAGTCATACCAACAAAATCATTGACCTTATTACAGTTTCTGTATAATGACAAAAAATAACCTGAATTGTTCTTTATACACCAAGGTAGTAAAGAATGTCATTATCACCCAGGGACCAAGACCAAGATTATACAGGGTGAGTCATGAGGAACTGTACCGGGTGTACCACTAAGAAAGGACGCCGGCTGTATCTGCCGCAACCGGTGTGAACCTGGCAGCCGAAAGTGAGCAGCCAAAATTCCGGAAACAGCCGAACGACCATTGGCGTCCAAATTTTTTTTCCCTCATTAATAACACTGTATGGCACTCAGTATGGCAGAAATGATATTTATAATGAAAAACATATTTTATGCTGGATTCTGTATCGAAATGTCATATGCCTGATACAATAATTGAGATTGTATGTTGTGAGAACAAATATCCTACATACCTACATACTACATAATGATGGAGAAAAATAATGAAAGCAAGAGTAACCTCTGGTGCGATCCATAAGGTAGTATTTTGTTCCATGATGTTCAAAAAAACAACTTGCACTATCGATGTTGAAAAAAATTATTTCACTCTGAAGGAAACGAGAAGTCAGGGTGATATTGACACAGAAAATGATGATCATTATAGCAATACTGCATACCAAAGGAAAATCTCTTCGGTGCCGTCGAAGGGGTATAGTAATTCCACCCTTGATAATGAAAAAAATAATTTCACCCTGAAGGAAACGAGAAGCCAGGTTGATATTGACACAAAAAATTAAAATCAATATAACAATACTGTATACTGAAGGAAAATCTCTTCGGTGCCGTCGAAAGGGTAGTAATTCCACCCTTAATGAAAAAAATAATTTCACCCTGAAGGAAACGAGAAGCCAGGTTGATATTGACACAAAAAATTAAAATCAATATAACAATACTGTATACTGAAGGAAAATATCCTCGGTGCCGTCGAAGGGGTAGTAATTCCACCCTTAATAATGAAAAAAATAATTTCACCCTGAAGGAAACGAGAAGCCAGGTTGATATTGACACAAAAAATTAAAATCAATATAACAATACTGTATACTGAAGGAAAATCTCTTCGGTGCCGTCGAAGGGGTAGTAATTCCACCCTTACTAATGAAAAAAATTATTTCACCCTGAAGGAAACGAGGACGAGGAGCCAGGTTGATATTGACAAAAAAAATTAAAATCAATATAACAATACTGTATACTGAAGGAAAATCTCTTCGGTGCCGTCGAAGGGGTAGTAATTCCACCCTTACTAATGAAAAAAATTATTTCACCCTGAAGGAAACGAGGACGAGGAGCCAGGTTGATATTGACAAAAAAAATTAGAATCAATATAACAATACTGTGAACTGAAGGAAAATCTCTTCGGTGCCGTCGAAGGGGTAGTAATTCCACCCTTAATAATGAAAAAAATAATTTCACCCTGAAGAAAACGAGAAGCCTCAAAATTCGATTTTGCAATTCCTCCAGATTCGATGGTTGAGTAGAATAGACCTCTGATTTTAGATATGTCAACATGTCAACATATTCACCATGTGAAAATAACTGTGGCATTTCAATATTCTTCCACAAATAACGGGGAACAAACTAAACCCGTCTTAAGGGGCTATGAACAATCAAACTACTTTATTGGATATGATGGTTAATTATACTAGAATACGTATTTTGATGATTTTTTTTTTGTATTTGCTGATGATGTAATTCACATCTCTCTTTCACAACTATTGACCATAAGCAATCAAACCACCAACGGGATATAAAATTATACGTATTGTAAGGTACACTATTGGAAAAATTGATGTGAAGAAAGTTTGAATTTCGTGAAAATCATATTATATTTCTGACCACCCTGAATAACTTTCGGAGAAGATGAGTATTTCATATGATAGAATATGCTACCGACTACCAACAGTCTTGAATGATTCCATAAATTCTTAGTAGTATGAATGATGGGTTTGTCTGAAAAAATTTCTGCATTTCATAAAACACTAGTATAACTTGGCAACGCCTTGTCGGATTTTCGAAAATAAAAAACTGATAATTAGCCTAGAGGGATGAGAATTCAGATATGTTGAAATATATGGGGTGTTCCATTTGAAAAAATTGATATTCGATTTTGTGAGCCTTTCTTGCGCCCCTCGTATAAAATTTAGTCATTCCTGAAGTTAGCACTCATGATGCGATATGATGTGGAATTATAATATTCTGAAAATTCCTATTGGTTCAGGAGATATTCAACTGTCCCACTGGTCTAGGGACACACTGTATATCCATTTTTTTGTATTCATAAATATATCTGAGAATATTCATTTTCAATACTTTCACACAATCAAGGGGTTCAAACTTGAACGATGGAAACTTGTCATTTTTATAGACCTCTAATCACAGATTCGTGATAGAGTCTCAATTCAGAATTTCTTTCCACGCTCTGTATGATGAATATCAGTTTGTCATACACCCGAAAACAATGATGATTATAACCGAATTATTTCTCTTTCAGATTGTAATTAACCATGAACTTCAGCCCTTTCGGCGTGCCCCTGTCGGCCGCCCTGCCCGTGGCCACCCAGTTCTCGGCCGGCAAGATCACGCAGAGCGTCACCACCCCTAATGGGCAGGTGGTGGGCGTGCTGCAGGGCGGGGAGAACGGGGTGCACTACATCCGGCCGTTGGACCCCAACGCCTTCGCCACGGCAACGTCGCAACACAGTCAGGTTAGGATCATTCGAAATCTAGAAAAGAAATAATAAAAAGTGTTTAAAAAATGTACGATAATTTTTGAGTGATTGTTGATACAGAGATAGATGAATATTCTTGGAAATATTAGTGGGATGCAGTCTGGACCAATGAATCAATTAAATTTCTTCGTTATTTGTCGTCGAGCTTTCGAAAAATTTTATTTTCTTTATCAAGACTAACTGAAAACATCGAATGGAACAATAATATTAAAATATAAATGTACATCAATTGAAATTGGTATACTTACAAACATGAAATTCTATATAAAATTAGCACAAAAAGGAAACATAGGTGTATAAATAAAATGAAATGATTTGACAAAAAAATTTCATTTTATTTATACACCTATGTTTCCTTTTTGTGCTAATTTTATATAGAATTTCATGTTTGTAAGTATACCAATTTCAATTGATGTACATTTATATTTTAATATTATTGTTCCATTCGATGTTTTCAGTTAGTCTTGATAAAGAAAATAAAAATTTTCGAAAGCTCGACGACAAATAACGAAGAAATTTAATTGATTCATTGGTCCAGACTGCATCCCACTAATATTTCCAAGAATATTATTATAGAACAGTCACGAAAGCTTCCCCTTGTTAGATAGATAAATAGATAGATTTATTGAAGTTTTCAATTTGAAACAGTTGAAAAACTCAAATCATATTAGAAACTTATAAATATAAGTATATGTGTGAATTGTCGTCAAAAGGTAAATGACTGAAAATATAGCTTAACTAACACTAGATTAAATTGATTAAAATATCATAGTCAAAGCAATATTTTTGTAAAAGAACACATAACACATAACATGTACAACGAGAATTATATAGGTAGGTATCACATAATCAAAAAAAAAAAATAATATAAGTTATTTCTCATAAAATTCTTGTAGTGAATATGGTTCTATGTCACACAATAGATGAAAAATATGTTTTTTAAAAATCTTTCTCTTGGTAAAGTCTACTCTGATCTTCAAGGGTATATGGTGGTTATAAAATTAAATAGCTGTTTAGTGCTTCCTCAGTATTTTTTAATCCCTTTCGAATTATCATGTACAAAAAATACACATACATAAATATAGATCGCATATACCGTTAGCATTTTGTGATGTTTGAAAATACCACGACAAGATTATGTGTATTTCATGTTCAGCATAGTTCTCATGATTCTTTTTTGCATTAGAAAAATACGTTTTAAATGAGAACATCCACCCCATATCAAAATTCCATACTTCAGAAACGGATGAATGATCCCATAGTATGCACTTTTCAGAGCCTCCAAATTTAAGGTTCTTTCAATACTCTTATTGAAAAACATTTAGATTTCAGATTTTAGAAGTTTTTTTGCGAGATGATCAATATGCATTTCAAAATTCAGTTTTTCATCTATAATATGAACAATAGCCGTGTCACTTGATATCTAGAAGGCATTCGATCGAGTCTGGCACCACGGACTCCTTGCCAAGCTTCCATCTTAGGGCAAGTCTCCCCAGCTATGTTCTCTGCTAGCTAGTTTTCTCTCAAACAGGTCTCTCCATGTAGTAGTCGACGGAGTTTCATCTGACTCTCTTACCATAAATGCTGGTGTTCCGCAAGGATCAATTCTAGCACCAACACTATTTCTACTCAATATCAACGATTTATTGGAAGCAACTTCATGTTCAGTACGCAGCTTCGCGGATGATAGTACCCTCCATACCTCCTTCTCTTCCATGGCTCCAATACCAGCCAGGCAAATCAGAAACGAATAAGGAAGAAATGTGGACAACATAAATATGGACTTGGGAACAATTCTCAAATGGGGATCCAATAACTTGGTAGATTTCAATGCAAACAAGACACAAGCATGCCTTTTCTCTAGAAAAGCTGATCTCACTGTGCCCAACATTAGCTTGTCAGGAGCAACCATACCTTTAAAGACATCCATTTCGATGCTTGGTATTACTATCAGCAATAACCTTTCTTGGGAAAATCACGTGAGATCAATTGCTGAAAGTGCAGTTGCTTATGATCTATAAGGTACAGATCCGACCTATCCTGGAATACTGTTCCCATATTTGGAGTGCAGCACCCAAACATACCCTGAAACTGTTGGATTCTATCCAAAGAAGGGCAATTCGTCTCGTGGGTGATGCCTCGCTCACAAACTCACTCACTTTTCTGGAACACCGTAGAAAATTTGGCTAGCTGTCTCTATTTCATAGATATTTTCATGGAGAATGCTTTTCTGAAATATCAACAATTGTTCCTCCCTTGGCAGGCCCCGCGAGATTAACCCGTCGTGTTGAGGCTTCGCACCCCTTCGTGGTCACTTTAGAGACCTGCAGAACATCTCTTTCCAAAGACTCGTTCATCCAACGAACATCGAGGCTCTGCAACACATTGCCAAGAGAGGTGTTCCCCGAGGCATACAACCTCCAGAAATTTAAGAAAAACACCAATTCTTACCTTATATCCCTTGGTTCACACGATGTTCTCTGAACATTACAGGATATCAATTTTCGTGGGAACCAGAACATAAAAAAAATATTCGCGGTAGCCAAGGTCAAATCATTCCTAACTCCTGACTTAGATTGGAAAGTTAGACATGTTTTCCGGTCGTTTTTATGTCATCGCAATGTAAGATGATACCTTTGTTGGCAGATTCGAGCTTCATTCTGTACAAACTCTTTTTTTCTAGAAATTATCAATTGAAATTGACTGTGTTTCAAAATCCCATGTTTTTATCCTTCAATAACAAGGATAATGCAGTGAAACAACACGGAATGAGTTCCTAGAGTGGTTATCCAAACCCAAATTGAATTCCCGCAGCCATTGGTAACTTTATTATCATTGAAGATACCTGTTTGTATTATCGTAGGCGGAACGTCTCTGTTGAATTCAGGTTAATTCTTCTTCATTCAACAACAACAAAACTCTTGAACAAGAATAAAAAAAACGAGACCACACAAACAAAGAAATGAACTATTGTGGTAATGACTTTGAGTTTCTCTCTATTTGTGAAATGAAGGAATCGTATTGCTTGTTTAAGGGTACCCAGATCATAACGCTGCCCATCACGATGCCGGGCGCCAAGCCTGGCGATCCGCAGCAGACCGTCCAGATCCAGGTGGTGAACCCGCAGCCGGCGCAGGCGTCGCAGACCAACTCGCCCAAGTACCAGATCAGCCAGATACCGCTGCAGGCGTTCGGCCAGGGCGCCACCGTGCTCACCGTCGCCTACAATTCCAATCAAGAGGGCATACAGATCGTAAGTTTTTTCTGTTCTCGTACTAGAAAGCTGGAAATAAAGACCAATTAGGTAATTATCGCCCAATCTCAGTGATTGATAATTTCGCGAAATTTTTGAACGATCAATGACACTCATCATCACATGATTTTTGACTCACCCTGTGTGTTATTTGAGTAATGGCATAGAAAGTGCTTGCACCCTATACGAAAGAGGCTTCTTTTGCGAGCATTTCGTTTTTTTATTCATTGATTTATCTCTGAAATTTTCCGAATTACAGCTTTCTGGATTTATCCAACACAATTTTCTAATGAAATAAACTGATACCAATAATTTAAAAAAACATTTTTATTAAACACAAACTTATAAATTGACATGACTGCTTAATACCGTGTATTGCCTCCTCTAGCAACTCTAAGAACTTCTAATCTACGAGGCATACTGGAAATTTAGTTGCTTATCGTTTCCATTGGTATACGATCCCATTCTTCCACTAATGCATCTGCCATTTCTGCGAGACTTTCCGGAGACCTCTCGCTAGAACGTACCCTTCTCCCTAATTCATCCCACAAATGTTCTATAGGATTCATATCGGGGCTTCTCGCAGGCCATTGTAATGTGGTAATACCAGTAGCTTCTAAGAAGTTTCGCACTATTGCTGCGGTGTGTGGTCGGACATTATCCTGCATCAATATAAAATTATTGCCCACTAACTCTGCATAAGGTAAGATATACTGCTCTAAAATGTCAACGTAAATTTGGGCATTCATCGACTGCTTCACCGGAAAAACATGAAGGGGTGTCTTTCCATTGATTGAAATCCCTCCCCACACCATAACGGACCCACCATTAAAACTTTCGCATTCTGTTATTAAATTTTGATTAAACCGTTCACCAGTTCTTCTCCACACTCTTTTTCTTCCATCCACCATGTTAAGGCAAAACCTTGACTCATCCGTGAACAAGACATTCGACCATTCAGGAATATTCCACTGTCCATAATTTTCAACAAAATTTCTTCTAGCAGCACGATGTTCGGGCAATAATTTGGGACCATTTGCAGGTCTCCTAGCTTTTAAATTAACTTCTTTTAGGCGTCTACATACCGTTTGCCTACTTACTGCAACATCACGAATTTGGCGAAGATCTTGCTGAACATTTACCGCAGTATTTGATCGATTCCGTAAAATCCGCAATCTCAAGAAGCGATCATCTCTTGGAGAAGTTTTTCGGGGACGACCAGAACCGACCCTCCGAGCGGTGCTTCCTGTTCGTTCGTACTTGCGGATTGCTCTACGAGCAGTTGCTTCATGATTTCCCACTGCACGAGCGGCGTAACGTTTACTATACGCCCATCGTTTACTAACGCAACTAATCTTGCTACCTGTTCAGGATTTATTCGAGGCAGTTTATGTAATTTTAGTCAATAAAACAAGACACTTAATTAATGACACAACGACAAAAGGTCAAATATGGAGGCATACAACAAATTAGTTGCTATGGCAATGGCATTTGTTATTTTAACGACAATGTGATCCTACCAGAGTACAACCCAATCAATTTTGAGTACTCTGATCCTTCAATTTGTGGGATAAGCGTGAGGTATCAGCAAAAAAGCTGTAATTTGTAAAATTTTAGAGATAAATCAATGAATAAAAAAACAAAATGCTCGCAAAAGAAGCCTCTTTCGTATAGGGTGTAAGCACTTTGTATACCATTACTCAATTAACACACAGGGTGAGTCAAAAATTAAGAATAAATCATGGTTAGTGTTATTCCACCACCATCAAGAAGGCTTTGGAAAAATGTTCACCTCTTTATTTTTTTCAAAGACAAATGCATCACCTACCAATAAATAAATAAAAAATAAAAATCGGCCTACTATTTTTTGTTTTTTTTTTTCTTAAGAAGATAGGTCAAATATCAAGTGCGTCACTTTTTTTGGAACTGAGTGTATACATCGCCTACTAACTAGGTTTCCATTTAGAACGACAACGGTCAGGTAAACAATGTGAAGAAATACAGGTGGTTGAATAGAACATTGTTTTCAGCTGGACGGTCAAAACGGCATCCCGGAAGGCATGACCGTGGTGGCAGCCCTGCAGCCGCAGGACCTCCAGCTGATCCAGGCGCAGCCCGACATGGACAAAGAGGACAAAGAACACCACACGCCCGTGGCCATGATAAAGAGCGAGCTGAACAAGGACCAGGACGAGCAGCAGGTAATTTCCAAATTGAAAATGTCAAAAACCTGTCACTAAGACAACATTATGTAGTACCAGGTAGTACTGAATAACACGGCATCGTACCGCTCAGAAATTTATATGGGTGTGCCACAGGGCTCGGTATTGGGGCCAATACTATTTATGATGTATATCAATGACCTGGATAAATTGCCAATTCAAGGTTCAATCACAATATATGCAGATGACATATCAATGATCATATCCGACAAATGCAATCTTCAACTTGCTACCAAATGTAATCAAGCCTTGCGACTGGTCAACGACTGGACCAGAGCAAATGGACTATTTCTCAATGTTGAGAAAACGAATGCAATTAGATTTCACAATCGCCAAAAAAATTGTGATAAGATCATTCTACAAGTCAATGAATCTTCAGATCCAATTTCTACAGACACAAGTGATGTGCAATTTCTGGGGCTCTATATCGACGAACGCCTTGATTGGCATAAAAACTCTGAAATATTGAAATCTAAACTCAACTCATTTTCATATCAATTCAGAAATCTGAAGAACGTTGTCAACAGGGTACAATTATTGAATTTATATTATTGTCAAATTGAAAGCTGACTTCGTTACGGCATTTGCTTTTGGGGTCTATCCAGTTCCGCACAAGATATTTTTATTGCGCAAAAACGCGTTGTTCGTTCATTAGTAGGTGTGTCCAAGAGGACATGTCGTGATATTTTTAAGAATTTGAAAATTTTGACACTACCATCATTACTCATTCTAGAATCATGTCTATATGTATTTCATAATAATGAAAAATTGTACACGAACATTTTCCGCCATGGAGTCAATACTAGGCAGTAATATGATTTTTATATCCCTTTCAGTAGGTTGAATGTAACGAAAAATTCGCCCAATATCACGATCACGGCAGCAAAAATTTTCAACGCTCTACCTAATTTATTCCATTAGGTAGAGCGTTAACTATGTTATGACCTCAAATTGTTTTAAAAGATCCCTTAAGAGTGTTGTTAGAGGAACATTCGTATTACTCCGTCGATGAATATTTTTCTCAAGTATTTTAATTCAAATCTGACGTTTTATACCATACTGTTTTGATTTGTGATTTTGATTATTACCTACAATACCAACTATCATATCATACTTATCAAGTTTTACTATTGTTGTTTCACATGTACTATTTGTATTGTATTTTGTATTATATTTAGATATAAGTTTACCCACTGAACACTTCCTATACAATTTTTTTGCAATTGTCTACTGGAAAATTGAATAAATAAATAAATAAATACCACTTGACAATTCATGAAAATGTCAATGAAGTATTTGCTGAAATTTTTGAAATCTAAGTAAATTTCATATATTTCATTGCATTCCTAAAAGTTAAATTTTTCCAACTCTAGCAGCAGGCTGCCTCGATATCGATTCCCGCCCAATATTTGCAGACGGCCAACTTGCAGGACTATATACAGAAGATGCAGAACAGCACGTTGCCGCTTAGTTTGCAGCAGTTCCTCAAATTCAACACGTCGGACATCAAACGAGAAATGATCAACGAGGTATTGGAATTTATTCACAACTTTTTTTTATTTGATTTGGCCGTTACTTGATAGAAATCCATAATAAATTTAAAACACTTCACAAACGATAAGATTTCCACAAAATTCTTAATCATGTTGTGAACAGCAGAGTATAATTCGCGTTGTGCGATTTTGTAATTTTTGTAAACGCTGTAATTCATTTTGATTCCATAGGTATAGAATAGTAGCACAATAATTGATGTTGTGAACAACTTCTCAAATAATTAATTTTGAATGAAATAGTTCTAATGACAATATTATCATGTTCTGCTCGTGATACTATTTTTCCTGGAAATATTCGTCGATTGACATTCTCCAGCTCGGCGAAATGAATATTGCCTGCAAAATAGTATCACTTGTGGTATTAGTGGTATTACATATGACTATTCCAATCTTGGTCTGTAGAATCAATGAGAATCGGCACTTTCCACGGTTTCTTCTGTATTACAGAGATATTTCTTGTTTACTAAATTTTAACGGACCAAACTTTCTAGTGTTTCAGTGATGAAATTTTGAACGTTGGAATCGCCAATTATGTTGGAAGCCAGAATGATGGATGCAGTGTGCGCAACTCTCGCGAGCCGCTCGTTTATTGTCTCAATCATAGAACACTCATATACGAATACAACACGTGATACTATTTTTCCTGGAAATGTTCATCGATTGACACACTCCAGCTTGCTGCTTTAATTTCGTTCATGATATTGCCCTAAACCTCCCCCCCCCATACTGCTCGAAAGTTTTGATAAACAATGTCATTCGGCGAAATTATTAGGCAACAAGCTGTCGTAACAATCGCCGAATAACTCTGGCAAAATAGTATCACTTGTGATATTACATATGAAAAAAAATTGCACTATTTTTATTTGCGGTAATATCATGTTTTTTTTTCTGTTAGGATGGAATGATCGAGGCTGTTAGCATAACAGACGGTCAGGGCCATCTCATCATGCAGGATGTTGTCGGCATGGAGAACGATGAAATCGTGGACGATCCCAACGACAAGACCAAGAAGAAGAAAAAGTACAAGAAGAAACCGCCCAAACCGAAGAAGCCGAAGCCAGGTACGCATTTCCATTGATCAGAGTACAAATGCAGTCCTCTTTGTAATCAATATTTTGTGTACTATTCTAAGTTTTAGTCATCTGGATTTTTCGATAGTTTCCGAATTGTTTTCATTCTGGACACATTCTTCCTCATAATAGGTCGCGTGCACGATGACCGACCCTGCAGGTGAAATATTGAAACACAACCTCACTCTTCTGTGAAACATTGAAACACAACCTCACTTTTTTTGTTTACAGAGGAAATCAAAGGATTGAAATAGTTTTTCACAATATTTTGGCATATGAATCGTGTTTTTTGCGCTATTCATTAATTCAATCATGCTTTCGCATGCTGTTGCACAATGCACAAAAAATGCAGCGAGAGACGAAGGAATATGATTTTTCAGGTAAATAGTAATCTCACATGGTTTTCATTATGAAATGTTGTCATTTCTTATTAAAATTCTTTCTACCACTTCTGCAATACAAGCTAATACTGCTAATAGACTGGAAATGTGACTGGGTTCAAAGATCTAGGCATTATCTTCGACTCGAAACTCACGTTATTTTCTCACCACGTGAACACTGTTGTCACGAGTGGTTTTAAAACACTGGGTTTCATTATCAGAAACTCCAAATGGTTGTCTGGTATTAAAACCTACTTACTCCTTTTTGATGCGCTTGTGAGGTCAAAGTTTGAATATGGCTGCGTTGTCTGGAATCCTGGATACACCACGTATAGTGATAGTTTGAAGAACATTCAGAGGTGATTTCTGAAGTACATCAGTTTCAGATGTGATGGCTCTTATCCGATGCGGGGTGTACCGAACGATACACTTCTTTCTAGATTTCAAGTCAACTCC
Source organism: Phaedon cochleariae (assembly GCA_918026855.4). Classification (NCBI taxonomy): domain Eukaryota; kingdom Metazoa; phylum Arthropoda; class Insecta; order Coleoptera; family Chrysomelidae; genus Phaedon; species Phaedon cochleariae. Next base: position 434,005 of record OU896707.1, on the reverse strand, counting down.
CTAGAAGAACGTCGTACATATCTGGGAATTTTATTTTTACACAAGATCTTAGTCTCGCGTATTGACTGCCCATACCTGCTTGCACGTATCAATTTGCACGTTCCTAGGCTACCTGTACTCAGTTTCGCCACGTTTTACCTGCCAGTCGTTCAAACAAATGTTCTTCTTTTTTCGCCTCTGTATAAAATATGTCGTGCTTACTTGTCAATTCAGAATAGAATAGATATTTTTTCCTGCAAACCTATAGACATCAAAAGGGCTACTTTATCATAATATGTTTATATTTTCTGTTGTTGTTTTAACACTGTTTGTAGCGCTCTGTATGAACTTTTTTCTCACCGTAGTTTTTTTCAGTTCATACACATCGTTATGCAGTGTGTCATTCATTTTATGTTTATATCTTTATTTCCTTCTCTCTGTTTTGTTTTTTGTTACAATATCCACACAGATTTTGCACTACACTGTTTTACCACTAACCAAACCGATTTTGTAACGCCTCGACACGTGTTTCGCTAACTATGTTAGCATCTTCAGGAGAAGATTAAAACTGGCGGACCCAATATGGCGGACGAATATTGTCATTATGATCCGACTCTCTTCAAAATAGTTATCTGGGTGTTTTCGGGGTCGGAGATTATGATTCTTTTGTCAAAATTTGGAAAGGGCGGGATTGGGAAATTCGAGACGGTGGAACCAATATACCGGACGAGTTTTGTAATTATATACCGATTCTATTCAAAAGTTGTAAGCCGGCGATTTCGGGATCAAAAATTTTGATTCCATCGTCAAAATTAGGGAATTCAAGATGGTAGATCCAATATTGCGGACGAGTTTTGTAATTATTTTCTGATTCTTTTGTCAAAATTGGGAAATTCAAGTGAATTAAAAGAAAGTTGAAATAAATGGTAGTTTGAAAAACTAAAAAAACACGCTTTTATAGATAGCGAAAATAAAAAGAATTAGGAAATAAAATTATAATAGTGTCTTGATGAATATTCAACTGAAACAATATATTATAGAAATAATGTACCAGGTGAACAACTAAGAACGGATGTCATATCTTTCATTCTTCCAACTTTGATAGTTAATATCTTCCGTTGGCGAGAAGCTATCATGTTGTGGTTTTCGTTGGTCTGTTGAGATTTAGTTTCTCTATAACATCGTGTAATGATATGCATACCATTAGATTCATTTTATCTGAAACTTGTATCTATATTCGTTGCTGAGATATGGCCGACAGCCGTTCTGAGTTGTTCACCCGGTATATAGCAAAACAACGTTTGCAAGGTCTGCTAGTTGAAAATACATTGGACTACTTTGAGTATGGATGACTTCTACGATTTGTTCTGAAGGTGGTTAGACGTTAACAAATTCATTTCAAGCAAAACTCCTGAGTTTTTCACTTACATTATTATTCCACTTATTGGTTCTCTTGTCATTTCATTCAATTTTTTTTTCGGTGTTTTGTCACGAGTAGAACATACGGTATATTAGTAATTTCGAACCATGAGGGTTTTATAAACATAAAGTTCGTCTAAATCATCCGTTGACATTGAATTATAAAAACTGACCAAGGAACTTTCATGAAAAACGTGCATATCTAATAAAATGATGTATATAAATATTGGATGAGAGGGTTTCGAAGTTAGTCTGGTCTGCGGATGCTCTTGACTTGACAAGAACTCGCCGTAATGGTAATTATCATGTAAGTTGTTATTCGGTCTTTATATTCATTGTTGTTTATTCATATTTGTCATCACTACCCATAATGTTCCATGCTCTAATAAATATTGTTATGTTTGAATATATTCTCATACGCTCAGTTACCCCTAAACTATTAGTATGCCTATTTGAATATTACCTCTCGCAAACTATTAAGCCAAGCAAACCCCTTATAAATCGATATGGATGGACTAAACATCTATTTTATCGTGACATTGGGGAAACAACCATTAAAATCGTGACAATATCCAGGTCAGGTGCACATCGCCACAGCCCTGGACGGCACGACGCTCTTCTGTTGTCCGGAGTGTCACATGGCCTACCCGGAAAAGGAGCTGCTCGAGCAGCACCTCGTCGGCCACAAGATCGAACGACGCTTCATCTGCGACATTTGCGGCGCCGGGTTGAAGAGGAAAGAGCACCTCGAACGACACAAACTCGGCCACAATCCCGAGAGGCCCTTCGTATGTTCCGTCTGCATGAAAGGGTATGTGATGAAACTATATTAGAAATAATTTGCTAAATAGTCCAGTCATTTGGTAGTTTGGACAGGAAAACATTGTTAAAGAATTTTTCTCAACGGATCCACTTGTTTTCTGGGATACTGAATCTGAAAATTCAGTTATCGACTAGATTCGGATATGGCTTCACCATGATAATGGCAAAAAGTCATGAAAAATCGGAAGTTGTTTTAGTTTTTCGCTCATAACTGCAATATAGAGAAAAATAAGTAAAGATGAAAATTAAAGCAAAAAAATAAGATAGAAGTCAGCTTGCTGACTTATCTGGTTAAGCCGTCCCAGCGAGCACAAAAACATCTCAGAGATGTTAAAAGTACGAGATTTCGAGACATTGAACCTCCACTGCGATGTTCTGTTCAGACATGAATACAACTTTTATAGAACAGCCAATGTCCGCCGCAGGCGGCAATTATCGAGATGTCCTTGATATGTCACAAAACTACCTTCTTCCTAGTTCTTTTTAAAGCCTTTTCATGGACACAACAAAACATTTTCAACGCGTCTTGCGCACATTGAATCGCTGTAAAAAAAACATTTTCGAGGTACTTTTCTGAAGCCTTTTGTCAAAATGAACTTTTGCATTAGGATTCCATTTCCCTTGAATGAAAAAATGCATTAAAAATAGATTGAACATGAAAATATTTTCTTGATATGAAATCACCTTCTTAATCAGTTTCTGAGAAGCTGTGTATTGATGAATTCGTACTTTTATATATTGATTACATTGAGGCACCGAACAACACATCTTGCATCTGATGGTCATTATTACAAACTAAATAAGTCTTCTAACACAGCGTGATGTAAGCGTGACACGCTGCAAACGCGAATGCCAATTGCGAACAAGAAGAACAAAATCGAAAACAAATCAGAATTCATCGTACTGTGACGTAAGCATGAGACGTTGTGGTGGGGCAAACAAAGAAAGGGCACAAAAGAACAAAAACAATACTTTCAATATCCTTCTAAGACCTCTTTGGGAAGTGCATATTACGCCTCAAAAAAACATCCTCATCCCTACATTTCTAAAACATCCCAAAACATCCCAGGGATACCTCTCAGTAGGCAAACAAAGAAATGCCACAGAAGAACAAAAACAATACTTCAATATCCTTCAAAGACCTCTTTGGTCAGTGCATATTACGTCTCAAAATAATATCTTCATGCCAACATTTTCAAAACATCCCAAAACATCCCAGGGATGTTTGTGCTCGCTAGGGTTAGAGCGCGCTGAAGAGTGACCATAGTTTTCAAGTTATTCAAAGTATTCGTATTTCAGACTTCCAAAGCCTACAGTCTGACCACAGAATCTGCGCCCTTCGTTGATTGGGTCTGAAGTGAAAAATTAGCTTCATTTGTACATAAACAGAACTTGAAAGTAGCATATTGAACAAATATAACACGTTGGGAAAGTTTATTAAAAATAATAAGGACAAAACTACTGAATTTGAAAAATCAGGGGTATATGAACTCAACTATGGATCTTGTCCTAAGTCCTAAGGTATATATCGGTCAGACATGAATTATTTGAAAAATAATACAAATTAAACATACGCCAACCATATATAAGAAGAAAACCATAGTTTTGATGATAATCTCGAAATTCTACACGTAGAAAATAAACGAATGAAACTCAATCATTTTAAACATTAGAAATCAATAAACTCAAAAATTCTAACATTTCACTTATCGATCAACTAGAACTGTTGAATTTGTTTTTTTTTAGTAGGCAATAATATGTATTTGCTATCAACCATCTCATGTTAATCCGGTACACCGTATTTTATTGTAGATATTGTGATCGATTTTCATCAAGTAGGTAACGACCGAGTCAATTTAAAAAATGTACACAGAATTTTAGTGGACAACTGGTTCTCACAGTATTAAACTGTCAACTACGAAATAGCCACAATGCTCAAAGTGGAATGAAATGTTAAATAAATACCAAAAGCTCAAAGTCATTTCCACACAATGTTCATAAAATGAACAACAATGGTAGATTTCGGGACAAAAACAACTACTTTCCTGGCTATTGCGACGCAGAACATTGGAATACATACAAGTGATTCTTTCCTGAATACCTATTGATTTCGATTTAGTCAGGCCACGCTAGACACTGACAGACCGGTTTCGAGCTCTTCGATTCTCATCAGTGCAGGGCAGTCTCCAGCCAGCAGTCTTAAGACCGCCGACTAAGCGTAGCCTAGCCAAACAAAAATCAAGTCGGCATTATATTTCTCCAGAAGCGACTTTCATCTATACTAATATTATAGAGGAAAGATTTGATTGTTTGTTTGTAATGAATAGGCTCCGAAACTACTGGATCGATTTAGCTGAAAATTGGTGGGGAGGTAGCTTAGAACCAGGGAAAGGTTATAGGATACTTTTTATCCCGGTAATATATCGCACGAGTTTCGTAATTATGGTCCGACTCTATTCAAAATTGGTATCTGGGGGTTGGGGGTTTTTGGGATCGGAGATTATGATTTTTTCGTCAGAATTTGAAAACTCGAGCGAAATTTGGAAATTCAAGATGGCGGAACCAATAAGGCGGACGAGTTTTGTAATTATAATCCGATTATTTTCAAAATTGGTACCTAGATGGCGAATTTTGTAATAAGGGCCCGATTTTATTCAAATTTGGTATCTGGTGGTTCTCGTGGTATGATTCTCTCGTCAAAATTAGGAAATTCAAGATGGCGGACGAGTATTGTAATTATGATCCGACTCTCTTCAAAATTGTTATCTGGGTGTTTTCGGGGTTGGAGATTGTGATCCTTTTGTCAAAATTTGGAAAGGGCGGGATTTGGAAATTCAAGACGGTGGAACCGATATACCGGACGAGTTTTGTAATGTAATTCTATTCAAAATTTGTAAGTGGGCGTTTTCGGGATCAAAAATTATGATTCCTTCGTCTGAATTGAGGAATTCAAGATGGTAGATTCAATATCGTGGACGAGTTTTGTCATAATTATGTTCCGATTCTATTCGAAATTTTCATCTGGGCTTTTAGGAGTCGGATATTATGATTCTTTCGTCAAAATTCAATTGAACTAAAACGAAGATCAAATAAATGGTAGTTTGAAAAACTAAAGAAATACGCACTTATATAGAGAGCGCAACTAATAAGAAGTAGAAAATAAATTAATAATAGTGTCTTGATGAATATTGAACAGAACAAAAATATTATAGAAAACAACGTTTGCGAGATCTGCTAATAGACAACATGTGCATGTAAGAATCCGAATTCCCCACAGGTTCAAGAGAAAGGAGCACCTCAACCTGCACTTCGTCATCCACTCGGGCGAGAAGACGGAGATATGCGGCGAGTGCGGCAAAGGCTTCTACAGGAAGGACCATCTGCGCAAGCACGCGCGTTCGCACATCACGCGCAGGGCGAAAGAGCAGGCCGAGCAGGCGGAGCGGGCGCACGGCCTGCTCAAGGACCCCTTGCAGATCGTCGGTGCCAGCGAGGGTACCGCCCAGGTCACCATCAGCGTGGGAGGGGTGAGTTTCCGATGACGACATGTAGGGCAATTACACTTATCGACACAAAAAAAAACTGGCCAGCAAAAATGTTTTTTTCTACAAGCGTGCGTGATTCACCCTATACCCGCATGCAATTTAGTTTGGGAAGTGTCATTTTCCCGCAACAATGCGGAAATAGTAATTTTCCTAACAAGTGCGGAAAGTGATTCTTTCCCGCACGTGACTGCCGTTGACACGAACGACCCGAAGCGGAGTTCGGGCAAGCAGTCGAGTGCGGGAAAGAAACTTTCCGCATGAGTTAGGAACAACATTTTTTCTACAAGCGTATAGAAAATTGATTAAATCGTTCAATTAATAATTCAAGCAAATAGGAACAACTAACAAGAAATATATATTCTCTATTTATTAATTATTAGTAATAGCTATTGTGAACTTACAGTTTGACGCATTATGTTGGTTCATTGCGGAAGCCAGAAGGCCCATTAGGAGTTTGGTCTCTAGGTTCCAGACACTTCTATGAAATGAGCCAAAAATACCTATTCTTCATTCGGTTTTTTCATTTCTTTATTGTTGCACCATTCAATAAAACGCGTGTATAGCTTCTCATACATTTCTTAAGACTTCGTTGGTGATAACGCATCTGTATCAAATCCCTATAGCTAGAAGTTTTTGATCACATTGTGGCATTTCACTGAATCGAAAATGACAGTAACGCTGTGTCTGTCACTTCGACAATTTCAAACTTATTTGAGGTTTGATTGGCATGACAAATTGACGTTTCCCGCCAGATCAATCCAAATCTATAGGGGGATTTTTATAATGATCAATTTTTATTTCTCAATATTTTTTAATTTTTACAATAAATAGTGCAATTTGATGGATGATTCTGAACATACATACGTAATACTGCAACAAACAAACTTAAACTTTTATATTCCATCACCAACCACTTATATTACTAGCGATTTTATCATATCTTTGTTTTCCCGCACTAGTGCGGGAAAAAATTTCCCGCACTAGTGTGGGAAAATTTTCATGCAGTGTTGCGGGAAAATGACACTTTCCAAACTAAATTGCGTGCGGGTATAGGGTGAATCACGCACGCTTGTAGAAAAAAATGTTTTTCTACCACTGCTATGAAAAGTAGCGTATTTCTCATAGCTTACTTAGTTTCAAAACCATGTATTGTTCATACTGTGAGAAATATTTTTTTTCTACTCACATAACTAAAATGGCATTTAGCGTACGGATATGTACCACGCTAAATGATCGATTAATCACGAATTGTCGATCTGTGATTTATTCAGAATATTAAACACGTTGCCATGGCAACACGATTTCTTAAACACATTACCATGGCAACTCAGTTCATTAAACACAGCTTCAGTAATTTGAGATATGTCTGGCCTGTCAATTGTATTAACTGTCAACTGTTATTTTCAAATTTTGTATCAAAATTATTCAAACAATATTCGTTTGTATAAGAATTCTTCATTGAAAATATATGCAAAATGTAGACGAAAGTGAAATCGAAGAGAATGTGATGGAACTTGCATATCTCCGAGCATATCTCCAAAAAGTGTAAAAATGAAGCATCCATCTTCGAGAAGAATTTATTTATTCTGAGCTAAGCATGACAATAAACGTGAAACGAAGGTTAGTAAGCAATGGACTGGACACATTTACGACCAATATCACTTATACGTGTCTCGCTGGTTGCATGCAGTTGCATGTATTATGTTCTGAATTCCCATTCCTTTCGAATTATTTTGTGGGTTAGCAGGAATAGCAGGTATGTTAATGTAATTTTTGAAGTTCGTAGAAAAAGCATAGTATGTAACGCGTTTATAAACTCTTCTAGACACTCGTTAAAATACTCGTTACTAAAAGGACGTTTATAACACATGTTACATAATATACTATTTTCTACAAACGCTTAACACAGTAGCCTTTGACGCTTTCAAATTCCAGCACAAAGTTGACGTTTTCCCAGAAATGTCATACTTTGACAGCATTTGCGCTCGTGAGCGGAAATATTGAAAAAACGCTCGCACATCTCTGTAACCTATTATACTTATCTATTCTTGAAAACCCCCAATTCTTTCATGATGGAAAATAGTAACAGTGAATCATCAAACACACCTCCTTCCTGATGATATATAGCAGAAAGCGCAAGAGTTTGAATCTCTTATATACCGGAGAAATCAAGGAAGAAATATGAATTACAATATGATACATTCATAAATTGGTGCCACTCCGAGATGGTGAATATGTATTCAGAAAACGTTTTACTGGCTTATTTTGGTAAAAAATCAAAGACTTTGAAGTCATCAACTCATTGGTCTATATATTCGATGGTACTTATACATGCTTGAATGTAAAAGATAATATCGGAATCAATAAGTATCTGAAACTTATCGCATTTCTCAAGAAACAATCTATTGGATATAAAGCGAGAAAAATCCAAAACATTCACCGCTGAATATACCAACAAATTTCTACAAGAAGCTCCCGATAAAGCATATCTGTTGAATACGATGAAGTATACTTTATATTTGAACTCTTTGTTGTCATCAGAAAGACAGTGTATCTTTATTTTATTGCATCAATGAGTAATGTTCAATTTGATTGCAGAGTTTATCGTACTATGGCTCAGAGGTCTGAAGCTCAGGTTGCCACGCTAGTGGTCCAGTTTCAATTCTCGGTTGGCCCGACATTTTTTTTCTGGCTTGTCAGTTATTTCAACTTTTCTTTTTTTGTTTCCTTTGGATATATGGATAAGAACTTTTTCAACTATTTCAGTCGCTCATACTTTCAGGGTAGTTATTTCCAAAAGCTGCGTTAGTAGAAAAAATCTTGTGTGTATTTCGAGCACAAAGTGTTATTGCCGCTCTCCAAAGATTACCGCGTTACGCTCCGCATCGCGCGGTAACTTTCTTTGTCGAGCGGCAATCTATCACTTTGCGCTCTAAATACACAAATAGCTATTCTCACGGCACTTTGCCAACACCACATACATTTCCATGGAGAATCAACAAAAATCGACCAAAACTTGGCTGCTGTTCAGCTTTGAATAGTTGTCACAACTGTCAGAAGAAATTTTTAAATTCTTTAGGGTAGCTCTCATTAGTGCTTCTGATAGAAATCGCATTTTCCATCAAATATTATTCCAACAATTCATAATAAATAATATGATGTATATACCGAGATGTGACGATTTTTATAAATACATCGCCATCAGAGACAGCGATAATGGAAGAAGCTGCAAGAGTTGGAGTTTTTTTATCGCTTGGAGCGCACGAAAGGGAATCCCTATAATGTTCAAAGAACATCGTGCGTTCCTAGGGAGGATAGGGATAGGAGGTAGGTATTGGAATTTTTCTTGAACTTCTGTAGATTATATGTTGTTGGGAATACTTCCTCAGGCAATGAATTCCAGAGCCTAGCCGTTCTATGGATGAAGGAGTTTTGATAAAGTGCTGTTCGACATCTTTCGAGGTTGACAACGAAAAGATGTGCTGACTGGGTTTGTCTAGTTTGTCTGACTGGTATTGCTAGTGGAGGGATGATAGCAGAGATTTCCGAAGAACATTTTCCGTGGAAGTATCGGTAGAAAAGTGAAAGGTCGCCGACCTTTCTACGGTGTTCCAATGATGTCAAAGAGTGAGTGAGTGTGGCGTCACCCACCAGGCGGATGGCTCTTCTCTGGATGGAATCTAAGAGCATCAGCGTATGTTTTAGTGCTGAACCCCATATGTGGGAACAGTATTCTAGAACAGGCCGTATCTGCGCTTTGTAGACCATGAGGAGCTGTTGAGGTGTAAAGTAGCTTTCCGTATGGAACAAGAATCCGAGTTTTTGTGGAGCAGCTTTTACAATGGATCTGACATGATTATCCCATGAAACAGTGTTGTTGATGGAAATACCGAGCATAGATATGGTGGGCTTGGTGGGGATGGTGGAGCCAGACATTACAATATCGGGCATACTGAGTTCCGCCTTTCTAGAGAAAATGCAGGCTTGAGTTTTGGTGGCGTTGAATTCAACTAGGTTGTTTGTTCCCCAGGCTGTGATTTCAGCAAGATCTTCATTGACAGCATTGACCTGCCTGCGCCGTGAGGTCTTAGTTTCTAGGTCTAGGTCTTAGAAATGGGAATTCTGGAAGAGAAAGCAGTATGGAGGGTACTATCATCTGCAAAGCTGTGGATGGAGCAAGTTGTTACTCCCAACAGATCATTGATATGAAGCAGGAAATTTCAAGAAAAAAGTATGAATTGGCATAAACGAAAAATTAATGGAATCGAAAAGAATACAGAAATAAAATCTTTTTCGGAAAGTGTACTTTTTTGAAATACTTTGAAGAACTAGGAAAGCCGTCTACTCTTTGGTCACAATATTCAATGTGGCATAGTGCCACATTATAAAATGAATACCAAAAAGCTACATTACTCGGATTCTTTGAATAAATGCAGTTGTAGAAAAAGTATAGTGTGCAACATGTGGGGAAAAGCACTTTTCTCACTCGCCCTTCAGGCTCGTGCCACAAAATTTCGCCCTCGTGAGAAAATTTGAACTTTTCCCACTTGTTGCACAATATACTATTCCCACACTAGTGCGGGAAATTTTTTCCCGCACGCCGGCGGGAGTAAAAGTTAGTTTCTCTGGTGACAAAAGAGTGGCAAAAGTCTCGTATTTTTCCCCAGGGGGATAATGTGACATATCTTCTCCCTAGCGAGTTTATACCAACTTTACATTTTCCGCATAGCACTGCACTTTCTTCTCGGAACACCCTTCTATGAAGCGCGTATAGGCTGCATCATTAATCATCATCGTTAAACATTTTCAAAGCTGTTTCCATAAATTTCAGTTTGATATTTGCTGTCACCATGGGCTGTCTACAAGATGCATGTTGTCAAGATACGAATTCCACAAACTATACTTCTACTAATTATGGCAAAACACTTTGCCCAAATTTTTATTCTTTCTCAATTTTTGTGTTTTTGCCAGCGTAAAAAATAGTATATACAGAATGCAATATTTCCCTCGGTGCTTTGTGGCTATATTCCGAATTCAACTGACAGTACTGAATCTGCTGATTTTTCATTCCAAAATCAAAAAAATCACTGAATGTGACAGATGCTTGTGAGCAGATATACTATTCATTCCAAATATTTCGACTCAACATTCTGCTGGATTTGCTGAGTATCAAAAGGTAGTGTGGCTTCAGTAAACTGTCATTATTTCAGAGGGGGAAGGAATATCATATATTTTCCGTTGTTAATTATATTATTTTCAATATCAGAAAACACCCGTTATTGAAATAATAAACGCTGAGAATAATATGGAGTATGAAGTAGAAGAGGTAACGAAAGAAGATGCAGCATTGGGTAAATAAAAATCTGAATAAACCTGAAATGTCTCCTAAATGAATCATCATCAATGCCGTATTACATAAATGTCCAAGTATTCTTCATCACTCGAGCTTGAATCGTCATCGTCAACAATCGAAGAAACTATGAAGGCTACAAGAACCGATTGCTCTTCCTTGTTAAATATTAGATTTCCAAAATGTATGTCAAGCAAGAGGCTAAATTATTCAATATCAGATAAACGAGAAACTCCTGACTGATAAATTTCACCAGCTGATCAACTGCTGCTGACTACTGATGAAAACTAGAGTCCCTGTATATACCTTAGACAAGAGTCCGGACACAAAACTGACAGCCCTTGGGGTTTTTAATATTTTGTTTCATTTGGTTTGCCCACCTGACAATGTGACGAAACACCATAGTCGTCCCGCCCGCTTTTTTCAATTATTTCGAATTTTTGTCACTGTCACTGAAATTTTATGACCGCCAAAATTTTGCATTTTAAATTATTTCAATGTCCTGCTGCGTGTATTATTTCGATAATTCATTACAAAAAGGGATTCAAGTTATTCAATTTTCCGAATGATCCTTTAGAGATAATGTCCATGGAAGAATGCAATGAAACGTCCAGAATGGAAAATTAATTTCAAGAAATCCGAAATATGTGAGGTAAATATTTACTTGAAAAAACAGTACAAAAAAGATGAATTTCAAGCCCATTTTGATAGAGATTCTTTCAAGCTGATAGATTTCAAATTGAAAGAGTCTGCTGTGCCGTCAATTTATAAAATAAAGACGTTCAAAAAAAAAGTTCCGTCGTCATCGTATTGGGAATTACTGAATGATACGATCGCAGAGGAAGAAAATGGGAATGAGATGATGCTTAAAGAAATTGAACGTTTGAAATCAAAACTTGAAGATTTAGAGAAATTGCAATGTGCTATGTCATCAGTCCACGGTGTTTTTAATTCAGATCGAATTCAAAATTTACAGGTAAATGTAGACTGCAGAAAGAGGTGGGAAACCGACACAATTGAAATTATATTGAAACAATTATATATCTTCTATTTTTCTATATCCCAACAGACAACAACTTGCTAAATATATCTTCTTGACTATGTGATACCACGTAGAACACTTAAATTATCTCTCTTATATCTCTCTTATATCTAATGGTATCTCAGGAATAATTGATAATGAAAATTATCGATTCGAAATTTGAACACCCTGTTGTTCATTATTTGAAAATCTAATAGTTATTCTAGTCAAAATAGCCCTATTTCTCACTTCAACCTACGGATATGAACGGTTTGACAAATAATCTAACCCTCAAAATTTTTTCTGACAATCATTGATCCTAGGGGAATTGAAAAGACAGAGCTCGATATATATGTCTTATTCCTTTATTCAATCATCAATGCATTTTTTGAAAACAGAAAAGGACAGAAGTATAGCTGTGTCCGGACTCTTGTCTAAGGTATATACAGGGACTCTAATGAAAACCATGAAAACGTGTTCCGAATTACAGCACTGTATTTTTGATTTTATATTTCGGAACACAGATTTTCAGCAGAGTCAGTGGATCTACTGACAGTACTGACCAGTTGAATTCGGAATATAGCCTTAATCTCTCGGGTTACAAATCGCACCTTGGAAAAAATCTTGCATTTCTGTCCCTTGATGTATAATGTACTATTGTGTTCGTTCCAGGTGCCGAATTCGCAAATTCAAATTCCCGTTCAAATCCAAGTCCCGCAACACCACATACAAGTTTCTGGATCGCAGGAAGAGGAAAGTGATGGTGGTATTAGTACTGTTGTCTTGCCGACTGCTTCGGAGCCCCTTTCCATCCTACCCAATTGAAATAACGTGAGGAGAGCAGTTTATACATGGTATCATTATTTTTGTCTTTGTAATTACTGTCTTATTTGATGATTTTTTTAATGTTTTATAAGAATGAAATCATTTTATTTTGGTAATATCTAAGTTGATTTTTTTTAGTTCAATTTCTATGTTGACATTTTTGGGATTTGAGTTTGTAAATTGTTATAAACTTGACTTTATTTATTCTTTTAATATACCGGGTGTTCATTTGAAAACTTCCCATCCGCAAAATCTCGTTTATAGTACACGGTTCTCCGAAAATCGCCGACAGAAAAAGAATAATGAGCCTGTTTGAGAAACATTTTATCTCATCAATTTACAGATGGCTCAAAAACTTTTGACAAAGTATCCTTTGGTATCTACATTCCTCATAAAAATTTAGAAAAGGGCGGAATTATACATCCAAAATCATCGATATCAACAGCAGAACTTATCGCGATATACTGGGTGGCACAGGAGACATGTGACAGCCTGTACTTTTTTTATTTGAAGAGATAAAAATTTTAAATTCACAAGGATTATATTATCGATGATGGCGCTTCCCTTGAACCCAATTACGATTTTCTTCAACCACCTGTTGTATATGTATATTTCTGTAGCCTATCTTATTGATTGGTCATATTGAATCTCATAAGGAAATTACTACACCTTTTCCAGAGGAATTTCAGAAAGCATCAAATGTATTTCAGAATAGTCAATTCAATTTCAGAAAGCGTCAATTGTATTTCAGAATAATCAATTCAATTTCAGAAAGCACCAATTGTATTTCAGTATAGACAATTGAATTTCAGAAAGCGTCAATTGAATTTCAGAAAGTATCATTTTAATTTCAGAAAGCGTCAATTGAATTTCAGAAAGCATCAATTCTATTTCAGAATTTAGGCAATTGAATTTCAGAAATCGTTCTCTATAGACTGAAAGCCAGCGACCACCAGACATCATTTCAACAAGGTTGATATTTTCTATGTGTGTTATATCTTATTCGGTGGAATCGTTTTGGAGGTTAAAAATCTTCACTACTGGATGGGCTTTCAAGAGATAACGGGTGTTGAAAGTACGAAATAAAAACTGGCAAAAACACCATTTCAACAAAAGCTGATCTTTTTATGTTCAATCGGACCTATCATGAAAGAATATACAATTGCCAGGCACTTTCCACGGGGTGCTCTCCTGCCAGGCAACTTTATAAATCGTGAAAATATCATGACATTTACGTCATAGCAACAGAGCTTGATTTTGTAAATGTTATTAAGAAGCCTATTTTACAGTATCATGCAAACAGCCAGTCACTTCCGATTGGACAAACATGTAAAAATCAGAACTTTTTCATAGCAATAGAAAGAAGTTTATCTCTGATGGTCCTCTATACCTGAAATCCTGTAATCTGTTCATCAAATAGTATATAGGTACCTAAAGGTACATAAAAAAAGTTTGGGGTGAATAAATTGAAAACATCACTACAGAAAGCACTGAACAACCTATGCATTCTTACATGGAGTGCACTTTCTACTAACTAATCGATCTTGATGCTTTCTGAAATTCAATTGACGCTTTCTGAAATTCAAATGATATTTGCTGAAATACAAATGACTCTTTCAGAAATTCAATTGACTATTCTGAAATACAATTGGCGCTTTCTGAAATACAAGTGACTATTCCGAAATACAATTGATCCTTTCTGAAATTAAATTGACTATTCTGAAATACAATTGGCGCTTTCTGAAATACAAGTGACTATTCCGAAATACAATTGATCCTTTCTGAAATTAAATTGACTATTCTGAAATACAATTGATGCTTTCTGAAATTGAATTGACCAATCTGAAATACAAGTGACTATTCTGAAATACAATTGATCCTTTCTGAAATTAAATTGACTATTCTGAAATACAATTGATGCTTTCTGAAATTGAATTGACCATTCTGAAATACAATTGACGCTTTCTGAAATTAAACTGACTATTCTGAAATACAATTCACGCTTTCTGAAATACAATCGACTATTCTGAAATACAATTGATGCTTTCTGAAATTGAATTGACGCTTTCTGGAATACTTTTTATGCAGAAGCCAGAATTCGGTTCATGACGTCATCGAACCTAGCGTTTTTCGAAGTCGAATTATATTTGCGATGATTTCCAATTCGTTTACGAATGATTGCATCAAATACTATTTATTCACGGAATGATCAATATAAAATGTGGAAAATCGCCGACAGGTAAAGAATTACGAGCCTGTTTCAGTGAAAAATGTAATTTCATTATTTTGAAGTAGGTACTAACCTTAACTAGTTCACTGTCGCAAACCGTTTTTTCCTCAGAGCTCTGTAACTTTTTTAAATAATAATTGAAATTCACGATATTTCTGATAACACCATATAAGATTCGATTTACGTATCAATTCTCTATTTCTCATAGACAAGTGCAAGATTATTTCTGATCGTCATTTCAATCAGAATATGGAATTAATTTTCTGGATTAAATACTTACTGCAGATAACAGAGAACACAATACACAACTAAAAAATCAGATAATATGAGGATTATCTTTGAATATTTGCATCTTGACTAGATTATTATTATTATATTCTTTACATGTCTCGGCAATTTTCTGAGAACCGCCTACTAAACGAGAAATTGCGGGTGGGAAGTTTCCAAATGAACACTCGGTATAAAAAATCAATTGATCTTTTCATAGTTTTGGGTATGAATAAGAAATCAATAAGCCTGAGCATGATATATTTTACAAAAATCAGTATTATAATAATATTGTACAGGGTGCGCCTCTTGAAATGGAATCCCTCTTAACTCTTTCTTTTTCGGAGATGTCAAACGACCCAAACTTTTATTTCGTGAAGTTGTTCGATATACAGGGTCATTCGTTTATCCAGAAAGGACATCAACTTTGGGTTTTCCAATGGAACACCCTATATAATTGTCGACATGTCGATAGAGCCTTCTTTTCTGATATCAAAAATATATATGAGTTGCATATTTGGATGAAAAATAGTTGAGTAATTGATGATCCAAATTTACCAGAATACCGCATTATGAACCTTCACTTCATATCATCTAATGTAAGTTGAATAAAGTGGGCTTTGAAATAACATTTAAAAATTGTTCAAGCTCCATGGAAATGTCATAGTATTGTTCATTATGGAATTGAAATCGTTCAATCCCAATACAAAAAAATATGAATAGACAGTTTCAATGGGAGATTCGGTATTTTGGTAAACTTTGATAATCAATAGCCCAATTATTTTTCATCCAAATATGCAACTCATACATATTTTTGAAATCAGAAAAAAGGTTCCATTGACATGTCAGAAAATATATGGGGTGTTCCATTGAGAAAATAAAAGTTGATGTCCTTTCCGGAAAAACGAATGACCCTGTATATGCAGCAACTTCACGAAATAAATGTTTGGGTCGTTTCAAACGAATTTTTAATTCAACTATTTTTCACATCTCTGAAAACAAAAAGAGTTGAGGGGGGTTCCATTGTACTAGGCGTACCCTGTATATCTCTCAAGGGTTGGCCATTCCTTCAATCTCGTTTTTCGTTTGATTTCTACAGGGTGGGCCACCAGTAACGCCTCGGTCTCTAGAAGGCTAACCACTTATCTTCTTGGAATTCTTCCTCTCTAGGAAGTTGCATGTCAACATAGGCTACCATTTGAAATTATTTTGAAACATACAGGATGTCCCCAAAAATCACAAAACACTGAAGTTGAACTTTTTTCAATCGAACACCCTAAATATTATTTCATTTTGAGATTCTCCCTGGTGAGCTGATTTCAACAATCCATCATACTTGGGGTCTAGCAGTTATAATTACTGAGATATAGGGTGTGAAAAATCGAGATTTTTCAAGTTCAAGAATTTTTTGTGTCTAAATCATTCATAATTGGTCAAAACGGCTCACATGTCCCTATCTCAACTTTCGATCAACTATCTACTGACATTTAATTGAAACATATACAGGGTGGTGCAGAATTCAGAATCTTGATCACCCGGTATATGTCCCAATTAAATATCAGTAGATAGTTAATCAAAAGTTGAGATAGGGACATGTAAGCCGTTTTGACCAATTATGAATAGTTTCGACACAAAAAATTCTTGAACTTGAAAAATCTCGATTTTTCACACCCTATATTTCAATAATTATAACTGCTAGACCGCAAGTATGATGGGTCGTTGAAATCAGCTCATCAGGGAGAATCTCAAAATGAAATAATATATAGGGTGTTCGAAGGTGTTTTGTGGTTTTTGGGGACACCCTGTATGTTTCGAAATAATTTTAAATGGTAGCCTATGTTGACATGCAACTTCCTAGAGAGGAAGAATTCCAAGAAGATAAGTGGTTAGCCTTCTAGAGACCGAGGCGTTACTGGTGGCCCACCCTGTATATCAGTCATTAATTGTTTGTAGGAAATTTGGAGCCTCTGATAAAAAAATCCTTTTGATTTTTTTTTATAAATTTTCCGAGATTGAAGAGTGATCTTGATACATTCTCAGTGCCAAAACTACAAATTTACATTTATGAGAGTTCGCTTCAATAAACAGATGTATGGAATGATAAATAGATTTGAAATTAAAAATGTACTTTGTTGTTTATGTACTGAGTTGACATTATTATTTTTCAATTATTGTGATTTTTAAATGTCTCATGAGTTCAGGTATTTCATTTATTTGGATAAACATTGTCAGATTTCCGATTGCTCTCTTGATTTTTTTCTATTTAAGAATCACCTATTTTTGTGGTTGATAAATGTATCTCTGCAGGGTGCTTCAAGAAGCAATATTTCATTAGCTTCAAATACCATAATAATTGTTCAAGAAAATGATCCTTTATTTTATGTTATTTCATGCTATTGAAATTTGTCCAACATTGCAAATGTTGATTGTACAGAACTCGTTTTATTTGTGAACCCCCCTTTATCTTTTTTGTTTCACACTCATTCAAAAAAAATTTGAGCTGATTTTATACAATTTTTCATACAGATTTCACTCATATTGACAATGATGCAATATCTCCTCTAATATACAGGGTATAGAGAAAAATATATTTTTTTCGTATGAAATGCGCCGTATATTTCGATAGATTTGGATTCCTCAATTCATCCTGATTTCAAATACAGTCTGTCCAAGATAAGGTTGCACAGCATGGGGATCTCGGAAACGGTAGGAGATACGAAGTCGGTTAAATGGGGAAAAAGTTGCGCATTCGGAGGCTCATACCAACAGCCTTCCAAAATTTTTTAATTTTTTTTTTAGTTTTTCAGTTATATCGAAAAAAGTGAATTTTTGGAATCTCTATTTTATTTTTTTTCTCCGTTATTATTAGAGATACAGGAAAACTGAAAATACTTTTTCATAGCAACTTTTGATGACGTTCAACGTGGTGATACCGATTTTTCTATGCGACGTTTCGTATTCGTAGAACCATCATCAACTTTCGTTTTTTAAATACGGCCCTGATAATTCTTTCACAGATTCTGAAAGCTTTTTTCATTCTGAATTCAACCATGTATTATACAAGGTGGTTTGAATGTGTTTCGAACTATTTTTAGCCATCATCAATGTTTTTTTCGAAATTCCAAAGGAAAAATGCCATCAGTTTCACTTATTTCTGATTATTCAGTGTCAAACATTGATGGACTAGTTATTCAATACTGAAAAGTGAAAAAAAATCCACTAAATTATTCAATGCAGCGCTTCGAATTGTTTATGAATTGTATTCATATTTTAATCCGAAGGAGCTTGTCATAATTAAATTTTTCGAACTAATTATTCCTATAAGTCTATCAATCGGAACTAGTTGATGAGGTATTAGTTTGTTGGCTCATTTTCCTTCAAAATAAGTTGAACTGATGGCATTTTTCCTTTGGAATTTCGAAAAAAAAAAACATTCAAACCACCTTGTATAATACATGGTTGAATTCAGAATAAAAAAAGCTTTCAGAATCTGTGAAAGAATTATCTGGGCCGTATTTAAAAAACAAAAGTTGATGATGGTTCTACGAATACGAAACGTCGCATAGAAAAATCGGTATCACCACGTTAAACGTCATCAAAAGTTGCTATGAAAAAGTATTTTCAGTTTTCCTGTATCTCTAATAACAACGGAGAAAAAAAAATAAAATAGAGATTCCAAAAATTCACTTTTTTAGATATAACTGAAAAACTAAAAAAAATTTGAAAATTTTCGAAGGTTGTTGGTATGAGCCTCCGAATGCGCAACTTTTTCCCCATTTAACCTGTATATTTGAAGAAATATTGCAACACTGTCACTATATGATTGGAACCTATATGAAAAATAACTGTATAACATTTTTCTTGATGAGTGAAAAACAGAAAAGGTTAAGAGGGGTTCACATCAATATAACTAGCCCTGTACTTGCAAATAGGATGTTTTTCTTATTTCGGTACTACAAGCTGCTGTAATATTGACCAAACGTTTTGAAATCATCCTGTTTTGGAGGTAATAATGAGTAATCTAACTAGGTTTTAAGAGAAAATTGTACACATTATATTTTTACAATATCCTGTAATGTATAAATTATGATTGCAGCGACGAATTATTGAAAATTATCTGTAAACTTGTGATTATCAAATGTAAAATGATCATTGAATTTAACTAGATGTAAATATTTATACATGTTATTAACTTAAAAATGAATATACATATTCATTCATAGGGAAACTTTTTATACTACTGACATTCTTGAACTTTACAAAAAGGAATAAAGTTTTATTTTGAAAAAATCGTATTTTTCTTTATGTTTGTGGAGTACAGGATTCGTTGAGGGACGCAGTTTATTTTTTTTAAATGACCAGACAGTTTTTGAGATAGATTTTTTCTCCTACTCATTCAATTTTGATGAAATAATACTTAGTTATCTACTATACATTGAACGTTATCTACTATACAGGTTGGCTGGAATTCGAGCCTCATCATTGGGATCTCGTAAACCATAAGATATACAGGGTCGGTTGAGTTACGGTAAATTTGCGCAACTTTATGCCTAACAAAATGACGTTTCGAATCTTGGAAAATTACGAATACTTTCCGAGATATACGAAAAAAAAACGAAGTTTACTAAAAACTTTTCTAATTGTTTTTCAAGTTATTTGAAGAAATCAAACGAAATGAAATATGGACATAGATTTTTTATTCAATTTTTCACACCTTTGGATATCCAAAAAGCTATCAGCTATCACAAATTTTTATTTTCCAATGTTTCCTTCAAATATTGAAAAAAAAAACGAAAAATTTCATTTTTTTTTAAACATTGCCTGCCAAGCTATAATCAGAAGACTAACGCCAGGGGTCACACTATACTTTTTCGCAATATTTGATGCATTCAATACCATAATAAATAATTGTTAACCAACAAATTAGTGTTTTGATGTCTCATTTATGAAAAACGTGGCCTTGCAGGCAAAAAACCTAGACTTTGTGCTTGTAGCCACGTCATTCAAATTTGAAAGACGCTTTTTTTCATGATTTCTTCTTGTTGCAGGTCCTCAGTTCGAAAACTAAACATACCTACTTAGTTAGAGTGTCCTGAGCGACCACAAATATGTTCATCGTGTTTCAATGAAAAACATTGATTTTCTTTTTTCATCAATGAAAATCACTGATTTCTCTTTTTTTTGTTCTAATATAGATTAGGTATTATTTTCTGAAATAGGAATGCTTTTTTATTTTTGTAATAGCTCAGATAAAAAATATTTGAAAACTTTTTTTTCCGCATTTATGATGACCAATCTGAGTAACTATATATTTTATAATGTACTACCAAATCTTAATAATTCCAATTTTCCTCGAGCTAAGATTCACAATACTTTCCCAGACGCCACGCAAGAGTTTCCCCATTTGAAATGCACGGTAGCGTCATTCAGTTTTTATTTACACGGTCAGAAAGTGACAGATGTCTGTCTTTCAAATATGAACGACGAAGCCCTTGCGGAAATAGTAGTAGTAGATGTCTTTCACATTTGAACGACGTGGCACGCAATCTGTTAAACAATTTTTTTTTGACAAAAATTGTTGTACAATGATAATTTTCAAGTTTTTTAAAGAATTAGGATAATGAAAATTTGTGATATTTCATAGCTTTTGGGATCCAAAGATGTGGAAAAATTGAATTAAAAATCCAGGCCCGTATTTGAAAAATGTGTGTTGATGATGGTTTCTGGAAGACGAAACCTCGGAACAAAGTGTCATTCATTTCAATAAATTTCTTTCGAGTTGGGAAAATAATAAACAAGGGTTTACGAAATATCGGTTTTTTCGTTTATCTCCAAAAGTATTCGGAATTTTCCAAGTTAAGAATCGGAATTTTGTCAGGCAACATCGCCATAATTAAACCAACTCTGTATCTCTTAAGGTTTACGATAAACATCCCAATTATGAGGCTTGCGAATTATCCAGCCACCCTCCCAGGCAACCAGATGACGTTTCAGTGACGTCTTTTTTACGTCAATTGAATGACCAAGAAGACTTCAGTAGTTGACGTCACACCGACGTGATTTTTAGACGTCATAGATACGTCACTGCAAAGTCATAAGAGTAACGGTTTCAATATAGGTATACCTAAACAATCATTTTTATATATACATAGCTTGTTGGTTTCCGAGATATACATCAGTGTGTCTAAGTTTTTTAGAAAAAAGTGTTTTACTACTTTTCGGGTATATAAATAATTAGAATAAAACTTGCATGTTGTTTTGCTTTCATGAGTTATACTTCTGTTTTACATGATATTATATGAGTATCAATGATGGTTTAGAGAAGGTCTGGGAAAAATGGACGTCGACAGGAAGTCCCTGCAACGTCATGAAACTGACGTCTTCTTTTACCCAGCTAAGTGACGTTCACTCGACGTCGAATCGATGACGTCATAGAAAGTACGTCATAGTGACGTTATAAATTGGTGTGTGACGTCTTTGACGAAAAATCACCAATTAGGGACGTTACAGTGACGTGATCATTCGTCTGGTTGCCTGGGCTGATACATTGAACAAGAAACGCTACGTTTTTTTCTCATTTAGTAAGAAATAAATAATAATACATAAATTATAGGTAAATATCTCTGGAGATACTCTAGAAAAAAAATCAATTACGCAGTTTTTCTCTGACTCTACTACTGAGCTATAAATAGGGGTTAAATCCAACCCATATTCGAGCCTTACAATTTACTAGAAATTCTGCTTTCAAATTCTTCCACTACAAGTCCAATCTTCGAAATGGCCAAATTCACATCTTCACTAGTCACTTCCCATTGAGTCACCAGCCTTACAAAACCTCCTCCTTTCCCATCTTGACGCATCCCAATTTTGATTTTGACTTTCACTGGATCGCTTTCTCTCACCTCCGCCAGTCTCATAACGAATTTCCTCGTTTCCGAATAAGGGAGGTTGATATTGATCATCACTATATTGGTTTGGACTGATGGCAAGTCGACCTTGATCAAATCCGACTTGAAATCTGAAATAGCTGCGAAGAAAATATACAGGGTGAGTCATGAGGAACTGTACATACTCTTACCACGAATAGAGGCACTTGAACCATCAGAAAGTGTCTTCTTCCCGTCTTTACCAATATACAGGGTGTTGCGAAATTCGACCGACAACGCTTGACAAGTGATAGCCCTCGTGATTTCATGATCACTGAGATAGGGACATTCGGTCTTCAAGTGTTCAGTTCTCGAGATACAGGGCGTTAAAGTTAAGAAATAGAAATAGTTTTTTCGCAATATCTCAAGAATGATTGAATTACATGCATTCAAGTTCGGTATATGGTTTCATATTTGGATGTGGGTCATTTTTTGACCAGAAAGCCATTCCGGACATTTCATCCAGTGGTGCTCTACAGGGGGTGATGGTAACTTTTCCTCTCATATTTTTTACGCCACTGATGAAATTTCTATTATTTCCAATTCCTCGAATTCATTGTTCAATTTTGTTCAAAAAATGCATCACCTTCAACTGAGCTAAAATGAACAGTTTTCGAGATGTTCGACTCAAAATAGGAGATTACATAGTAATATTTCATCATTTTCAGTAGTAGAAAATTATGAAAATATTTCTCTGGTGTTGAGTAGATCAGATATACTATTCAGATCTCATTCTGTAGCTGAGCAGAAATAGTTATTCCACGCATAAAAAGAAAAAAAATGTTTTTGTAATTTTCTACTGGTGAGGACTGAGGAAGATGAAAAATTACTATGCAAACTTCTATTTTGGATCAAACATCTCTAGAACTCTTCATTTATTTAGCTCAATTGAAGGTGGTGCAATTTTTCAACATTATTGAACAATTGCTTCATATAAATATATATATCCATTTTTATATGTTCATAATTTTCCTGAGAATATTCCTTTTCAACAAATTGGAAATAATCAATCGGAATTTCGTCAGTGGCGTAGAAAATATGGGAGGAAAATTTATCACAACCCCCTCTAGCGCACCTATGAATAAAATACTCGGAATGTCTTCCTGGTAAAAAAATGAACCATTGAAAGATGAAACCATATACCGAATTTGAATGCATTATATTCAATTTTTCTTGAGATATTACGAAAAAACTATTTTAATTTCTCAACTTCAACGCCCATCTCGAGACCTGAACCCCTTGGAGACCGTATGTCCCTATCTCAGTGATTATGAAATCACGAAGGCTATGACCTGTCAAGCGTTATCGGTCGAATTTCGCAACACCCTGTATAGGGTGGATCATGAGATTTGGCAAAAACATCTTTTGGTAATAACTTTTCAACAGCTCCTTCGATTCGTCTGATTTTTTCATGGAATATTCCTCTACTAAACCCTAATCGACTGACCTATTCAGAATCGGGAAAATCTAGGACCGTTTTTCAAAAATGTCGATAGTTTAGTTTTTATCAAAAAGTTCATCATGTATACGGTTTTTGTAAACTGTGACAGGGAATTTTCAAAGCACACAAACAAGCATCAGAAATTAAATATTCAAAATTCTCCTCACACTTTCACAGAATTTTTCAAAAAACGATGAATTATAAGCGAAAACGAAAGTTTGACAACAAATTTCATTCATTCGAAAATAATAGCTTCGCAACGCATAAATTTCACAAATAAAAGTAAGACTTACATTTCCAATGCTTTGGCCCAATGGAAATCAACATTTTCTTTAATTTCCAGGCCTGGATTTCGTCATTTCATTTTTTGTGGGGGGTAATAATCACCCTGTAGATCTTCTTCAAATCAGTGGATGAGGTTTCTGTTTAGATGTTAATGGTCATTGATTCAAATAATTCAAGATAATCGAACAGAAAATGAAGGTTTACTCACAGTTATTTTGCAAAAGCTATACTGACAAAGGCGGATAATAATTCTAGTACGGAAAATAAGTGACCAAATTAACTGAATAAGACAAATCGAATAGATAAAACTGTGAATTGAAATCATAAAATTATTTTTAGCGATGACCATCAACATTTTCACAGATACCCCATCCACTGGTTCGAAAAAGATCTACAGGGTGATTATTATCCTCTACAAAAAAATTGAATTACTAAATCCAGGCCTGAAAATAAAATAATATGTTGATTTCCATTGAGCTGAAGCATTGAAAATGTAAGTTTCACTTTTATTCGTAAAATTCATGGGTTGCGAAGTATTAATTTCCAAATAAATACATTTTTTGCCAAATTTTCGTTTCGTTATTTTCAGACTGCAGTGAAAGTATGAGGAAAATTTAGGATATTTTATTTCTGATGTTTGTGTGTGACCTTTGAAAATTCCCTGTCACAGTTCACAAAAACGATATACAGGATGATTTTTTTGCGATTTTTGCTATGAACTAGAACTAGACTATCAAAATTTTTCAAGAGCGGTGCTGGATTTTCCCGATTCTGAATAAGTCAGTCGATTAGAGAGTAGTAGCGGAATATTCCATGAAAAAATCAGACTGGAAAGTTATGACCAAAAGATGTTTTTGCCAAATCTCATAATTCACCCTATATACCATTCTGTAGAATTAAGAAAACACAAAATTCATATAGATATATTAGTGCTAAGCTCTATAATGCCCTACCACACAGCTATAAAGGTTCAACTTATTCAGTATTTAAGAAAAAAATACGTGATATACTGATGTTACATTGTTTTTACTCAGTTGAGGAGTTTCTCCTCCACATGCCCTCCTGTACATGCGAGTTCGATGTTGATATTTGAACCATGGATTTATTCTCGTGTGTCATGTTTTACTTTACTTTTTTTATTTTATATTATTGTAGTGCCTGATGTAGTTTAGATTGTAAAGTGTATCTGTGACTAGTGTAAAATTCTTGTAATTTTATATAAAATAAATTATCATTATCATTATATATTAGAAAAGAAGTGAAGAAAACACTTTCTGATGTTCATTCGGTATTACCCTCAGGGGCATCTATTCGTGATAGGAGTATGTACAGTTCCTCATGACTCACCCTGTATAATGAGTTTTCTATTCTGCTTACAACATTTTTGAAAAATTATTGTTACAGCTATAGCGGCAATAAAGTAAGAAATTCAACTGCCCAGATAGTAATCATTATTTTCTACTTCATCTAGACAGAAAATAGTACATTGTTTTATTAGGATCAAATGTGACAGTTTGACAAGCGATATTTTTGCGAGTCAAACAGAGTCACATTTGATTCGAATGAAACATATTATTTTATCTGCAAGCAAAATAATTGATATCTGATTAATGAAATATAAGTGAAAATACCACCATTTTGACTCACTTGAACATGTCTGTGACAAAGCAGCTATCATACCAGCTGCCTTTCAGCCTTTCGAAACTTTTTTAGATTCTAGGAGTTAAACTTCAATTTTAGCCCTTAGACACTAAAAGTGCAATGGTACTGTGAATAAAACAAGTAGCCATGGACAAAAATATTTATTTAGGTGTTTAAAATATCACAACTAGCAACTTTTTGTAGAAAAATATACTTCATTAAACTCAAAATATATACATTTGAAATAATTAAATTAATAATAATTTATAAGGCGCACATTTGCAATGTGCCTGAATATGAAAAAATATACAAATGTACAAGTCTAGTTTATTATATGTGTTAACGTTCAATAGTCGATTCTGGGCGATGCCCGAAAAAATAGGCATTTTTTCAGCTACAAATATATTTCCTAAACCCCGAATTTTAACAGTACTTTTATACGGTTATTGAGCATTATAAAATGAGTAGAGCAATTTGAAATGAACAAAACTAGTTCTGTACATTTCTGAATGAATATATTTTTTAGGGAGAAGGTTCATTTAGACCGAGTTAGATTTGATTGTTTAAAAAAAATTCTTCTTTCTTATGCAGAAGGGCTCGTACTGTATACAATGGAAATTTCGGTTTAGGAATTATTCGTTGCTCAACACTAGTTTTGCTTTTTTTTGGGCATTGCACGAAATCGACTATTGAGCGTAACAAATTCTGAAAAGTGTTAAATGCATACCAAAATATCAATCATGTTTCACAGTTGTTGTGAATCATTAAAAGGAAAAACAATTTTTGTTCAATAGTTTTTTGAGCTTCTATAAACTGTCAACTAGACTCATTTTAGTTTCATAAAGGCTGTCAAAAGATTACTGTTTCTGTGATTTCTAGATTGAAATAACAACATTTTAGTAACCGTAGGTGACGATGAAAGTATACCAAAATAAAATGAGAATTCATAACAATCATCAGATTGTAGCTAAATGGGGGACTCCAAGTTGTCAACCTAAAAACTCTATCACTTTAGAAGCAATACTATGGAAGTTTGATTACTCAAAAAGCTTCATTTTGGTGAAACCTGAAGAAAAATTAGTTTTTGTGAACTTCACATCTGACAACGGACAGTACTGAATCTGCTGATTTTTCATTCTGAAATAAACAAAAATTACTGAAAGTGACAGAAAATTGTGAGTAGATATGTAGATATACTAGTCACACAGACTATTCATTCCAAATATTTCGACTCAATATTCTGCTGGATTCGCTGACTATCAAAAGGTAGTGTGACTGTGGCTTCAGTGAACTGTCATTACTTTAGAGGGGAGAGCAATGTAACATTTATTTCCTTTGTTTTTCAAACATTAAGTCTTGTCTTATCTATGATAAATTAATAATATCATTTTAAATATCAGCCTGTTATTTAAATAAATGGCCAGATAAAATAAGAACCAAGTGACAACCTGACAAACTGACACATTTCACCAGCTGATCAACTGCTTCTGATTACTGATGAAAACGTGTTCCGAATTCCAGCACAATTTTTTATATAATATTTCGGAGCACGGATCTATACTGACAGTACTGACCAGCAAACCTATAATATACTGGATGTGGCGGTTCCAAAGTTATCTGGTCTGGGGCAACTCCCCAGCCAACCATCGTGTGACATCAACATCTGTGTGATGTAACAACCTTGCATAAATGCAATATCTCGTTAACACATCTTATCGACGTAGATTCGATATCATCGTCGCAAGGTGACATCGCAACCAGGAAACTATGTAATGTGGCTGCGACTTCTTCAAACTACATCTCTTCGACGTTAACTAAATAATTCACATTGATATCCTCATGAAATATCTTTGTGACCTGTGAGTGTGACGCAGACATGCGCAAAACGAACGCACACGCCAGACGCCATGTTGAGCTGTGCATGGCCACTTCAGTCAGTCAGTCAGTCAGTGAGTGAGTCCGACTCCGTACAGACTCTATTTCCTTTGAAATTCTCTGTTAGCAGCTTCAAATTGGAGGTATACAATCATTTAGGAACGACGGTGAGTTCAATCACAATAGGTAATATTGTAATTATCTCTGAGATAGTAATATTGAAATCTAAAACAAGGTGGATGAAAGATCTCAAGATAATGTAAGTGTATTCGCTATGTATCATTTATGAATAATGTATATTTGTATTGCTATATATATGTGTCATGTTTTACTTCAAGATTACTAATTAGGGTAATTGTCATGATAAGTTTTGTATCATCTGTTTTTACTTTTTCTTCGTGAAGTTGAATAATTATTATTATTATACAGGGTGTTTCAGTTTTTTGTAGCAGGATTTCAACAGCTTGAAGAAGACATTTTTTTAAGATGAAAATCTCATACAAACATATATGCGTGGAAGCTTCGTTTCCGATTTACAGGGTGTCAAAGTTTCAGATTTTTTTATGTTTTTTGAATTTTCTCCTACAATTTTCGGAATAATTGATTAAAATTTGGTACACCTAATACACTTCAAAAACTCAATATTTGAGGCTATTGAGCGTTTTTGAATACCTACAGGGTGATAAACTTTCAGGGGTCGTACCCAATTTAACCCTGTAGAACTTTTTTGCGTGCCGTCTCTGCTTTCAATGGGACATAGATTCAGATTGTGCTTTCAATTTGGAAACTTTTTGCCTCTATGTAAATTTTTAGAAAACTGTATGGATCTCGAGATAAATGCCAAAAATAAATTACTTGTAATAAAACCGTTATTTCTCAAACACACTTATTTGACATTTCTCAAACATTTTATTGGAAAATAGAATGACCGAAAGTTTCCATACCGAATGAAATTCAGTTGCAAAATGAGATTGAATTTTTTGAACACCATTATAATTAAAACTAGGAAAAACAAAGAAAAAATGTTTTTATTTTAAAAAAACTTCTCTAACTGGATTGCAAAAACGGAAATTCTATTTAGAAAATTCTAGGACACCCTGTATAACTGAAACTGGTTAAACTATCGATATCAGGGACTGTATGACACACGGTCTAGGCGCTATACATCGCTAGACTGTCGCTTCTGACGGTTGAGGTGTTGTGAGTTTTAATAATTTAATCTCGTGAACGGCAGTTCTAATTTTATCAGTACCCTTAGAAGTGGTTTGGATTCCACTTTTATTCATCTCGAAATTCATACAGTTTTCGAAAAACTTACATGGGGGCAAAAAGTTTCCAAATTGCAGAGACAATCAGAATCTATGTCCCGTTGAAAGAAGAGACGGCACGCAAAAAAGTTCTACAGGGTTAAATTGGGTACGACCCCTGAAAGTCTATCACCCTGTAGGTATTCAAAAACGCTCAATAGCCTCAAATATTGAGTTTTAGAAGTGTATTAGGTGTACCAAATTTCAATCAATTATTCCGAAAATTGTAGGAGAAAATTCAAAAAACATAAAAAAAATCTGAAACTGTGACACCCTGTGAATCGGAAACGAAGCTCCCACGCATATATATTTGTTGGAGATTTCCATCTTGAAAAAATGTCTTCTTCAAGCTGTTAAAGTCCTGCTACAAAAAACTGAAACACCCTGTATATCCCACGAATATCATATGTACGGCGACCACATCATCGATGTCGCAGTGTGATGCATTTGTAATATGAAATGTACACTTGTATGTGACCTGGTAGTGATTTTTCATGTGATGTCGCATTTCATGTCGGAACGACGTCACAGTGATGTTGCTTGAGTCGGACATTTTCACATCGCCACGTTGTATCGGTAACATGTTTGTAACTTCAAATGCGATATCGCATGTCACAAAGTGATGTGGCGTATACATCACTTATACATCTCATGGTTGGCTGGGAAAGTACTACTGTATCTCAATCATCATTTCTTCAGCATCTCTTGTATCCGAAGTATCTATGATTTCGGAAATTATTGTAATAATAGTAATAAACTGCAATGAGACATTCATAATTATTCAAATTCCACAATATTTTTCCACTCGTGACTCGAATATTTGAGGTTATGTGTATCGCACCGTCGTAACACAAGCACAGTTCTGAAAACTCGAACTCTGAGCGGGCATGGAGCAAGTTTGGAAGCAAGTCGAAATCATTTCTTGACAAAAATTCGCTCTTGAAATTCTCAGTGGACCACGCAAAACGAACTCAGTGCCGAAAAAGTTCGCGCTAGTGCGACGATTTCATCAAAATAAAGCCATTTGAGTTATAAAACATCCATAATGTTGCTTCTACATTGGTAAAGGTTTTTAGATTGGCAACTTGGAGTGAAGCCCCCCATTGGAGTCAATATGACAGCACCCTATTTCCAGAAATCTATACCACCTGGGCCAATTACCCCAACCTCA
This sequence comes from Phaedon cochleariae, assembly GCA_918026855.4. Taxonomy (NCBI): domain Eukaryota; kingdom Metazoa; phylum Arthropoda; class Insecta; order Coleoptera; family Chrysomelidae; genus Phaedon; species Phaedon cochleariae. The sequence goes on along the minus strand of OU896707.1, from coordinate 403,901 downwards.
CATAAAATTGGCTAAATCAAGAGGCAACCAACAATTTTTTTTCTACATGAAGCTAATACAATAAAGTAAAACTACCATGTGCATGTGGCCCAACATCAGAACAATTTCTCTACCCCAAACTATCCCATCGAACTTCAGTCGCCTAGTTTGAATTTTTCCTCGTACTCCTTGATGACGAGCTGGATTTTGTCGCAGGCCAATTGGACATCATCATCAGTAATCTCATGGTACAAAACGAATCGAACACAATTTGATTTCAAAGAGGAGCACCGCACACTCGAACGAACACTATCGGTCTCTAGGACGGTTTGCAACCGGCGCTGCAACTCCTTGATGTCCACTTTGCTGCGGTCAATGTACATCAACAGGATGTTCGTCTGGACTTTCGGCAAGTCGACTTTGAATAGGTTAGATCTCATCTGGTGGATAGCTGGAATTTCAAATGGAAATGATATTGCATGTTTTTGATATTGTTTCTGATCAAACAATAGAAGCAGAACATTTATGCCATTCTACCATAGCCATTATCTTTAGAGAGGAAAGCCGCGGTGAGCCGTTACCACTGATACAACAAGGCCAGCAGACTCTGACGTAAACAGCTCGTGACGTCGCTAAGAGAGGCCAGTGTTTTATTTTATCGCTTGTCGACTAACGCGTCAGTTCGTGTTGATTCATCGGTGATTCACGTATGTTTTTGAAACGGTCCCGAATTCTTTTGTTGTTTATTCATCAAAATAATTGGCGGAAAAATTACTGTTTTGTGAAATATTTTGTGTTATGTTCGGCGAAATAACAATGCCTTTCAAGTGTTGTGTTCCCTTTTGTCGGGGGAATTATGTGGGTGGTTCAGTTCATGCTTTTAGTTTCCCGTTGGACGAGGAGCTATCGAAAATGTGGGTATATGCAATTCACTGCGAGGATTTTACTCCATCTAAGTTCATTAGTAAACAGAGCTTAATTTATAATGATGAATTAATAATAGAAGACAATTACTCTCTCATAAAAAGTATAAGTAGAGGAAACATAGAAAAACTTTGATTGTGCAGTTAGTTTTGTATTCGTATATTATAGTCAACAAAATCATCTCTGAATTCGAGGAAATTTTCTTGAATGTTCATAATAAACGGGCATTTTTAATTCTCATTCTCAAATTTCTTTCTAAAAACGGTCATTTGCCTCGTGGCAATGAATGCAGAATTCATTCCAATGATCAAATTGCAACTATCATATTAACATGAACTACAAACACTCTACTTAAAAAGGTAAAACTGCATTTATCATGATATTTATCATGAAGATATTTGACTAAAAAGTTCCAAATTTCACATTCTTTTCCACCTTTCTTCTGGATGGCATTTAGAACAAATTTCCCTTCTTTTTTCATCATATTGGACAATTTATATATAATTCAACTATAAATATGATTTTCTTAAGATTAATCCATATTTAGTGAAAAGAAGGAAGAATATCATTCAAAATAATGGCGTGTGTAATGTCATTCGAAAGCAATCTATTGACATTTGACATCTCGTATTTTGATCGACTATTGATTAAATGGTCGTCATCTGGAATGCTTGTTCACTAAATATGAAAAACTCGCCATAAAAATCATATTTCCTGTTGAATTTACTATATAAAAATGTGCTATCGAAGTACATCAGTAGTATATAAAGTGTCCAATGACGAAATAAGAGAAAGTAGCTTCAAATGCCCCTAACACAAAGGGAAAAAGTAGGCGAAATTTCGAACTTTTTCTTGAAATATCTCAATAAATAGTGGTTTGTTCACATTTTCATTATAAAATTCGGTTTATCAGACAAAAATACGTGAGTACCGAAAAAAAATTTCAAAAAAAAACCATCGCATGATAAATGCAGTTTTACCCTTAAAAATTACGGTTTCAAGTGTAACGATCCACTTGGGTGAAAAATCCAACAACAGAAAATTGAAAACACTCACTGGTTATTTTTTTCAGGTAATAGGATTTCTCCAAGATAAATAAAGGTAATTGTAACAAACGGCATGTCAATCAAAATAAAATACATTTTCCACAATTTTCTTTCGATCAATCTCACGATGAGTTTATGTTCTGCGGGCCCTGTATAAGTAGGTGTGAGTTTACATTCACCACAATTTTTGCCAATATATTTAATTGGAATGGGTTGCTGTAGGTGGATATTTGTGTTTTATCCTGGTTTTTGCTTTAAAACTTCGTTTTTCCATAATAAAATCGAATGGGGTGCGAAGAAGGGCTCAGTTGACAACTGGCATCCTTTTTTAACCGGAAGCCTTTCAAAAAACAGCAAAATCGGCTCAATGATGATCTAAAACTAAAATCGAAATACGCGGTCGCCTTATAGCGCTATAAGCGCTTGTCGTTTCGAGCCGCTGGTTGGGCCTCACTAAGTGACGTCACCCACGGAGCATGCAGGCCTTGTTGTATCGGTGATAACGGGTGAGCCCAGTCTGGCAACATTGTTCGAAAGGTCTACCTCCAGCCATTTGTAGAAATACGATATATGGCTTCTGGATGTAACATCATTGTTTTTAGTTTTCAAGAGTGAATTGATGTGTTATCAATGTGGAATATTGTTGAAAGCCAGTGAAAATTGTAAGGAATATCCTAGTGATCGAGTTATAAGTGAAAGGGAGTTTGTGTGTGTGAAAAAGTCTCATCAAAAATTGTTTTTGAATTGAGATTATGTTTTTTGTTGTCTCATTTCGGCAATCAAAGTAATTCCAACCTTTCTCATAAGGAGATGCCAAATAATTGCTGTGTGAGTTAAATTACGCATCGAAAAAAAATATATAAAAACTTCACAAACAATAAGATTTCCACAAAAATTTTGTGGAAATCTTATCGTTTGTGAAATTTTCACATTTGCCATAGATTTCCATCAAGTAACGGCCGAGTCAATTAAAAAAAAAAAATGAAAAAAATCTTACGATTTTTATATTTGCTAAAGTGAAGAGCTGCGAAAAACTGGATATCTTCGATATCTCGTAAAAATTGGTCCCCATCTCAACATTCCACAGTGTGTGCAATTCATTTCGTTGGAACAGATGAAATATGGAAAAATTTGCTAAGAAACCCACAGTTAGTTACAATAGCAGTACCTTCTATTTTTCCAAGTTTACCAAGTTATCTTTCTAAGCCTTATACTTCAATATATAAGAACAAATCCTGATGAAAGACGTCAGAAATGTTTAGCTGTTCAAAATAAAGAATAGTTGATTTTGAAAAATCCGACTTTATTCTCAATTACGAACAGGTAGTTGGAGAATATGCAGAAAAATTGAAAATTGATAGTTGTTGGGATCGGAAAGTCCTTAAGACAGAAAGAAAAATACATATTTATCAATTAGGTTCACAGTCAGATGTATTGAAATTAACTTCACAAGTTGTAGTATTGAATGAGATGCAGGTCCAACTTTTAATAGATGATAATAAGTTGGGATTCAATGATTCAAAATGGATTTTTCCCTGTGATATGAAATTGAGTAGCTGGTCACAACTTCAGAACATAATAAATATTCTAGCAAGATACAGAAACAGCTATGATAAAATTAGCTCATTTGCTGACCCTTTAGTGCCTGACGGTACTTTTGAGTTTCTTCCATTTCTGTCATCGTTTTGAAATACATTATATCATTTGGAGCAGATTCAGTCCTGATGGTACGCAAGAGTACACTTATAACTACCATGCAATGAAATAATTTATGAGTATCCGAGTGGTGTTTCCTGCGAATTTTGATACGTTTATTTTCAATAAAAATCGTTCCATACTTATAGTAGTATCAAAAACAATCACATTATACTAATCGCGATTATTTTTGTGAAAATATATCGTTTTTGTCATCTGACCCGAAAGTACCGTCAGGAACTAATAGCACAATGGTCCAGCGGAAGAAGTTGCTTGAACTTGCGGATAATATTCTACTCAGTGGCGGCTCCTCAGAGGAGGCATCGGAGGCTGAGCCTCCTCAGAGATTTTCCTCAAACTGATATTATCTATACTTTCTCATTAAAAGGACACCAAAATACAAGGATTTTGATTTTATTTCCTGTTTTTAGGTAAATATTTTCGAATTGGCAACAGTGCTTGCCCACGCATCACACGTTGAAGTCTGCAAATCACGCGTAAAATATTCAACTTGGCAACATCTATAGGAGGCTGGACTCCTTCACAATTCGAAACCCACTCGCGCAATGCAAATGCCCGAATAGCACGTGCAGGCATTGTTTATGTTTATGTTGGGTTAATGGTTAGGGGCTCTATAAATTTCTGAAAAATGAGTGTTTGAAACGATTGCGATTTAGTGGAATACTTTTTGGTGCTTTGTCTTATGAAGATAAATTGATTGTGAAAAACAAACGTCCGACACCGGAATTAAAAAATCTGATTGTAACAGGTACCAAACAAAATCGTTCGTTCAATTCTGATAATTATAAAAAATATATCTGGTTGACGGGATCTGAGGTAAGGAATAAGCTATTTTGTTGGTACTGCGTATTATTTTCAACCGATAAGTCATCCTGTTGGGGGCGAATAGGATATAATGATTTGAAAAATTTGCCTCGCGGATTGGATAGACACTGCATATCACAGGAACACATCTCTTCGAGTATTAAGTTCAGGTTAACTGGTAAACAGAATGTCATTAAAGCTATTGATTTGGGTGAGTAGAGTTGTTTTTCACAATAAATCTCATATAATTCAGCCTCCTCTGTCATGAAAGTCACGAGCCGCCACTGATTCTACTAGAAGATTTACCCCTAGAAAATAGCATTTTGACTGATTTGAATAAAAGTTGTTTGATTAATATTCAACTAAAAAATGTTTTTCTAGTGATAATGTTTATGGAAAAACGACGTTTGCCGGGTAAACTAGTGATAAATAAAAGAAAGAAAATAAGGCAATTTGAAAAAATGAGGGAGATTTATATTAACAGAAATGAAACGATACCAACTCGTTCTTCAGAGCAATAAATTGAATGTTTGTATTTCACTATATTTTTTGTTTTTTATGTGCCCAGTTTTTTATTTTCTGTATTCACTGTGTCCCCGTTTTTCTTTCAATACTTCACAAGTAATATTCCTGATGATTTCAATTTTCCCTCATTTTCTCAATTTTTCTCAGAGAAGACCATATAGATACAACATTAATCAACTGAAAGACATTTCTCGAAAGCTATAGCTAGTTTTTAGAGCAAAACAGTTAGTAACATCACAAAATTGGTTTTGAATAGGGTGAGATGCATTTTGTAACCCATGAAACATTATATTTAATAGTTAGTTGTTTGTTTAAAAAGCTGAATCATTTTCATGCATTGTTCATAATTTAGTTAGGTGACAATGGTCACTTGAATAAACTGTCCTAGCAAAAAAAACACTGAAAAAACGTGCTTATTCTTGCACCATTTAATATGCTCTAATTAAAATCAGACTCAAAATGTCTACTACCTACATCATTGTTACTGATCAATCAACATAAAGTTGAACAAAATCATCTAAATCAGATGAAAGAATCAAGAAACATACAATAATTGTGAAATACAGTGCCAATTTTCATTGGTCGTTTTCTTTGCTAGGCAGTGTATTTAGAAACAACTTTATTCAATTTTAAACAGTTAATGTCGATCAGATTCTAAACTTTGCAGGGTTAGGTTAAGCATTATCTGGAAAAACATAATTTAGAGGTTAATAAGCTATACTTACTAATATCAACTCCAGTGTCAATATGCAATGCCCAGATGAATTCCTGAGTAATTATCCACTTAATCACAGACGGTATTCATGCACTCAAAAGCAATAACCAAAATTTGGATTAGCACCTTGAACCAATTCATTGAGTATAGGATAATTATAATGATTAGACCAGCTCTGGACTTTTGAATCTGACGATCTTCAACTTAGTTTCAGCTAGTTCAGTCCATGACTTAGGAAAAAATAAATAGTGGATGATACATGTTACTAAAGCGATGTTTTAGAACCCCCATACCCAAATATCACCTTATCAACCTTGAACTATTAAATTATTATTGATATGTTCATATTCAATGGCACAAACCAGTCTAATTCAAGAAACTAAGAACTCGCTCTACCAGTCTGTACCAAAAAAATTAGATTTTAGCGTCTAGCGGAGCCGAGCGGAAGTAAAATTTACGAGTCTAACAAAGTCACTTTTAATCTTTGGTAGTCCATATTGCTCAAAGTGGAGTGAAATATTTCACAGAAATGAAGGAATGCTCGAGCTGGAGCTTCGAGCATTCCTTCCTTCCTGTGAAAGTCACTTTTGATAGAGGCAAGACATCAGACTACTTTATTTTGTTACAATTTGTGTTGACATACATCATGTCATCAGATATACAGGCACGAATTCAATAATATACCCGAAACATGGATGCCGTGCCATATGTGTGCAATTCAACAAATAATCCGTGTGGTGGAAATATTCTACCTGCATTTTACAGATCAGGTTTATTCAATTTTCAAGGATGTTCGAATTTTAGTTTCAATATAAATACAACCACAGAGTTATCCATTTGTGTATTCTATGGAATCGATTGATTAATTTGGACCAAGTGTCAGCCCTGATAGCAAATACCGTGTCAGTGCCAAGTATAGGAAAAAGTTAGGTTAGTGCGATTATTCATTTCTCTCGATATTCCACTGTGTTTGGCTATGTAATCAAATGAAGGTAAACAGTATCGTTGAATAGAATGGTGACTGTTGAATATGATTTCTGGTGTTGTTAGCGGGAATTCGGTCGGAATGTTGAAGAAAACCAATTGTTAAATTGTCAACGTTTCTTCAACATTTCAACCAAATTCCCGCTAACTCAACACCAGAAACTTTAACAACATCTTTGTGTGAGACAAAAAAGTATTGCTGGCCGTTATAGTTGTGAGAATAACGAATGATAGTAAAGAAATACAGATCAAGCAAGTATGTGAATCCGGAAGGCTTTCCTGACCAAAACAAAAATATTCAACTATAGTATGGTGTATTTATATCTCCATGAATATGAAATGCCAAATCTGACGAAATCGGGAACAAATCAGGTATGCGTCCCAACCCAAATAGCCAACCATAACAATGTTGTTTATTCTTGATGACCTAGTACATCCTTCTTAGTTCCTAGGAGCTAAAGTTCAACTTTAGCTCCTAGGAACTGAAATTGTTGCCTAGCAACATACCTATATGTTTGCGTCAGTAATAGAACCGTCAATTAAAGAGCTGATTTTGGTATTAAAATGGACGACTTTTGTGTCGGTTGCAAAATGGATTTAAGTCGATTTACGACTTTTTAATATTTGTGCCATTAGAATACCTGAAAGTTTCTTACCTTTGGCGATCCTATAGGCATGTTCATGATCTATCCGCAGCCTGTTGATCATGGTGTTCAAAGCAACCAAGCCGGCAGCAGCTAAAACACCAGCTTGTCTCCATCCACCTCCTAATACTTTTCTTATTCGCCTTGCCCTGTTCGATGAAAATTATGATAATGTACTAGCTGTGCAAATATCATAAGAGGTATTTATACACCATGGTGTAAATTATATTTTTCCACCAGTATATTAATCATTCTAAATCATTTTAGTTTTGAAGAATTGAAGAAAGTATTCTGAAAGAGCATAATTGTTGTTCTGTTGTTTTGAAGAATTACTCAAAAGTGTGTCTGAAAAAAGCTCATTTTCTCAACGCTGTCACAATTTTAGCCTTAGTCTAAATCAATAGAAAAAAATATTCCTATTATTGATTGGGGAATTGAATCTCTCACAAACAGGTTATAATATGACTTCATTTGAATCAACTCATTTCGGATATCTAATCGTCCTCAGTAACCTGTCCAGTTATTCTTTCAGCCATTTTTCATGATATACAGAATTTTCATTAGTAACCCTCAATAAAAATCAGCAACTCTCAATGAACATTGTGTATATTATGAAGAATGGCTGAAAGAATAACTGGTCTTCAGATTAATGAGGAGGATTAGATATCCGAAATGAGTTGATTTGATTGAAGTCATATAATCTGTTTGTGAGAGAGATAATTTCCATATCACTGATATTAATGATTATTTTTTGGAAGTTCCAAGTTCATCAAGATCAGAGTTAATACAAGTATACTTCTCCTATACAATTTTCATTTCAATACTAAACATATTGGTAAGTTATATTTTTATATCATAATACATCATATTATTCCATCCGATTTGAAAGAGAATGTCAATTCTCAATTTCAGAAGATTTTCATTTTTTATGCTCTCCTTTTGGATGTTCAACAGATATAATTCAATGTTCGACGTGGAAAATGGCCAAGAAAGTAGTTGTTTTCTGTTGAATATTCAGATCAACTTCAGAAGATTTTGTTTTCAAATTTTTATCGTGTGTGTTCAATAGATGTAATTCAATGTTGGACGTGGCAAATAACCAGAAAAGTAGTTGTTTTCTGTTGAATAAACCGAGAAAGAATTGATATTTTCATCACAAAGAGAATGCGAATTCTCGATGCATATTTCTTTGTATACAGGGTGAGTCGGGAGGAACGCATCAAACTCCAGATGTGAATTGTACACGTGAAAATAATTTGAAAAAACCCATATGTTCTGTTTCATGTTCATTTGTTTTCATTTTGAATTCGAATAGATTTGTGACATTTTATAAGTCTTTAATTGTACGAACTTGATTGCTTAATATGTTTTCTTATTCTGACATCAGCTCGTGTCAGTGTCAGTGTGTTTGACGCGTTTATTTCCGAGTTTGTACGATTCAAGTCTCATAAATTGCCACACATCTATTCAAATAGAGCAGTTCAGCTACCGTTGAGAGAGAAAAAAAAGTCTTCCCCATCTGTCCTTGTCTTCAGTGTTCCAACATAAAATAATGAAAATATTATGTTGGCATCATTGGAAATGGGAAAAAATGGAGAAGAATATCATATTAACCTCGATGTAAAAGAAGGTTAGAACGGTCTTCTTCTCCATTTCTTCTCATTTCCAGTGTTGGCAACATAAGATTTTCATTATTTCATATTGGAACACTGAAGACAAGGACAGATGGGAAGACGTTTTTTTTCTCTCTCAACGGTAGCTGAACTGCTCTATTCAGAATGAAAACAAATGAGTATCGTATAGGGACAAATGGGTTTTTTGAAATTAATTATACCTGTACAATACACACCCGGAGTTTGGTGTGTTCCTCCCGACTCACCCAGTATATATAAAAAAATTTATGTTCATAATTTTATCTGAGAATATTCCTTTTCAATATAGATGGTATTTGTCTTTTTTATATTTATGGGAGATGATTCAGTATGACTCTTATGAGAAGGATATAAATTTTTCACGTTGTTGTCTTAAGAACAATTTCTGACGAAAAAGTTTAGCAATATTTCTTTTTTTTTTTCATTTACCTGGTGATGAAATCGGTGTTGCCGACCAGTACGGCTCCGACGGGACATCCGAGTCCTTTGCTGATGCAGAAACATACCGAGTCCACGTCTCTGACAACCCTTTTGGGCATAACTTTCAAATGAATGGCGGCGTTGAATAATCTCGCGCCATCCATGTGGACAGCAATGTTGTTGTCTGATCCGATGCTGCCCACTTTTTCTATCCAGTCTAATGGTAAAACCTTCAAGAAAAATCAAATTTTTCGGAAAGTGTACTTTTTTGAAATACTTTGAGGAACTAGAAAAGGCGTCTACTCTTTGGTCACAATATTCAATGTGGCATAGTGCCACATTATAAAATGAATACCAATAAGTTACATTACTCGGATAAGTGCAGTTGTAAAAAAAGTATAGTGTGCAACATGTGGGGAAAAGCACTTTTCTCACTCGTGTGTTTTGATATTCTGATCAATGTCTGCAGGTTGTCAATAGCTTGTTTGAGTCAAGGTGAAAACCTTCGAAAATAACTCAAGATATTGAGGAATCTAAGATAGGAATATATTTTTTCGAATTCAGCAACTCGTACAGAAACTATCTGTCTTTTATTTTCGCCATGTACCTAACTCATGATCTTCCCATTTGTAATAATAAAACTAAAATTGTTACTCTTATACGATGATCCACAGGGCTATCAGTCTATTTTTTCATAATTATTTCACATAGTAGGCGGTGTACCTACACAAAATGTTTTATGTGTTTGACATTTAATCGATTGCATCAATAATTTTTCTTCTTCATTCGTGTGTTGATTTAAATTGCATATTATCAATACAGACGGAAAAAGAAACAAAAAAGTCGATATGTTACCAGATCTAGTAACCTAACTTAAGATATGTTACTAGATCTAGTAACCTAACCTAAGATATGTTACCAGATCTAGTAACCCAACCTAAGATATGTTACCAGTTCTAGTAACACAACCTAAGATATGTTACCAGATCTAGTAACCTAACCTAAGATATGTTACTAGATCTAGTAACCTAACCTAAGATATGTTACCAGATCTAGTAACCCAACCTAAGATATGTTACCAGATCTAGTAACCCAACCTAAGATATGTTACCAGATCTAGTAACCCAACCTAAGATATGTTACCAGATCTAGTAACCCAACCTAAGATATGTTACCAGATCTAGTAACCTAACCTAAGATATGTTACCAGATCTAGTAACCCAACCTAAGATATGTTACCAGATCTAGTAACCCAACCTAAGATATGTTACCAGATCTAGTAACCCAACCTAAGATATGTTACCAGATCTAGTAACCCAACCTAAGATATGTTACCAGATCTAGTAACCCAACCTAAGATATGTTACCAGATCTAGTAACCTAACCTAAGATATGTTACTAGATCTAGTAACCCAACCTAAGATATGTTACCAGATCTAGTAACCCAACCTAAGATATGTTACCAGATCTAGTAACCCAACCTAAGATATGTTACCAGATCTAGTAACCCAACCTAAGATATGTTACCAGATCTAGTAACCCAACCTAAGATATGTTACCAGATCTAGTAACCTAACCTAAGATATGTTACTAGATCTAGTAACCTAACCTAAGATATGTTACCAGATCTAGTAACCCAACCTAAGATATGTTACCAAATCTAGTAACCCAACCTAAGATATGTTACCAGATCTAGTAACCTAACCTAAGATATGTTACTAGATCTAGTAACCTAACCTAAGATATGTTACCAGATCTAGTAACCCAACCTAAGATATGTTACCAGATCTAGTAACCTAACCTAAGATATGTTACCAGATCTAGTAACCCAACCTAAGATATGTTACCAAATCTAGTAACCCAACCTAAGATATGTTACCAGATCTAGTAACCTAACCTAAGATATGTTACTAGATCTAGTAACCTAACCTAAGATATGTTACCAGATCTAGTAACCCAACCTAAGATATGTTACCAGATCTAGTAACCCAACCTAAATGTATTCAAGAAACGAAAACGTCGACATGTTGTCAATATGCAATTTCAATCAACACACAAATGAAGAAGAAAAATTAACAGATCAAACGACTTACCTGTAGGAAGTTCGATCTTAATTTTTCGAGCAACTTCGTCGAACCTCATTTCGTTTGTGTAGTGTACAATTTTGTATACGGCCGGCACAGTTTTTATAGCATTCCAAAAAACCTACTGAATCACCTATGCTTATCAGCGTGCTTCTTCGTATCAATATGATTTTGGGATTTTCCAGCGATGTTTAGCTCAACGGGTGGGAGTGTATAGAGGTCCACGTATGGGAGGGTTTTAATGAGGTTCGACGAAGTTGCTCGAAAAATTAAGATCGAACTTCCTACAGGTAAGTCGTTTGATCTGTTAATTTTTCTTCGCAACTTCGTCGAACCTCATTTCGTTTGTGTAGCTGTTCAAAGATGCCTCTAGCTAAACATCGTGGGTAAGTTCTGCAAACTGCAATGTACGGTGTGCAATATCCTAGCAGAGAATGGTGGAATGATACGGGCTGCTGACTTGAAAAATAGTATAATATAATAATAATAATAATGTAGGTATATATATATGTATGTATATACAATATATCTATTATTTACTTAATAATCAACACACAAAACAATAATATTCTCTAGAGTAATTATTTGACAAAATTCATAACAATGTAATAGTGTAAGTACCTAATACGAATTTGTGTTTTATTTTGATACTCAAAAGCTACTTTCCCTGTTGATTACCCGCAAGTATTTTATTCGCAAAATCGCCTGGATTCGCCATTAAGGGTCTGTTGTAAAATCTTGCGAATGTGTCCGATCCTTCTGTCCAGCCAGCCGTTTTGTAAATTGAATTTAAGCTCACACCATTTTGTAGGGCTGCTGAAGTGGCTGCATGCCGAACGCTGTGGCTTTTAAAAATGTTTGTGTCTATTCCACTTTCTTTTAGGACAGTTTTGATCCATCTGCTTATAGTTTGGCTGCTTGCTGGACGGAAGGGTCTTTTATGAGTTATGAACAGATTTTTTGTTGTTGCACGAATTGATGAAGTTTTCATAATATAATACTTCAAAGTTGAAGCTACACACAGTTGCGGTTTCGATTTGAAGTATGGAAATACTAAATTTGGTTGCATTCTCTTGGGGCCCGAAGTTTTAATTTTTTGAGAAATCCTTACTTCTATTTTTCCCTCGGTTTCTATTATGTTTTCTATAGACATTTTTGACAAGGTTTGAACCCTTTGTGCTGTCGTCAAAGCAATTAACGTGGCTAGTTTCCATGTTAACTTTTCTAAATTCAAGGATGTGAGGGGGTATAATTCTTCAAGATAATTTAAAACAAGCTGTGGGTCCCAAGTGACTGCATATCTTGGTTTTGGCGGATTTATGTTGTAGACTCCCTTAATAAATCTTTTCATCAATTTCTCATCTTCAGGGTTTGAATTTAAGATTAAGTTGAGTGCTGATCGATATGAATTTATTACCGAATAGGATGCACCAGAGTCTACTTGTGTTTTAAGGAAGTCTATGGTATAAAACCCGTTACTACTATATACTCCTACTTTTTTTCCTGCACAGTATTCCCACCATTTCTTGTAGCAGGCCTCGTATTGTTTGAGAGTGCTGTCTGAAATTGATGCAATTATGGTAGGAATGGCTGAGTCCGGTAAGTTCTTTTTTATTCGAAATGCGTCCCCGATAACCTTCCTGCCACCAGGGTAAGTGATGTCCACAGTGGATGTGGTTCTCTAAAAGGAGATAAAGTTAGTTTTTGATGTGGTTTAAGTGTTACCAACTTTCCCACCAACATTTTCTCAAATAGGGGATACCAGGACTGGCTCGGCCATAAGGGAACTACTAAAATTCCAGTGCCTTTGTCTTCAATTATTTTACGTAATACTTTTGGAATTACAGAAAATGGTGGGAAAGCGTAGAAAAATAAACTATGCCAATTCACCGTGAATGCGTCGATCGCAATCGAGTATGGATCAGGTCGCCAAGATATGTACTTTTTACATTTGGCGTTAGAGTAGCTGGCAAAAATATCAATCTCTGGCTTTCCGAGTGATCTAACTATTTCTAAATATGCTGTGCTAGAAAGTTCGTATTCCGTTTCTATTGATCGATTGCGCGACCCTTCGTCAGCTACTATGTTCTTTTTGGACTCAATATAGGTGGCGAATGCGTATAGTTTATTTTCCTCGCAATGCTGCCAAATTAGTCGAGTTACATTGTTCAATAGTGGAAACCGGACACTGCCCATGCGGTTAATGCAGGAGATGGCTGTGATATTGTCTATTTTCAAAAGTATGTTGATATCAGTTAATCTTTGAGAAAAACACTTCAGGCAATACCAAGCTGCTTTGAGTTCTAGAATATTTATATGAAGACTACTCTCTTCTTCAGTCCAATAGCCGTGTGTTTTCTGTCCATTTGCGTATCCCCCCCAACCTGTTTTGGAGGCATCTGAATAAATTTCTATCTGATATTGTTTGGTGCCAAATGTTTGGAATGATGATGGTATGTTTTGTATCCACCAAGAAAAGTCTGTATGCAAGTGTTGAGGGATGGACATTGAAGATTCGTAATTGAAATTATTTCTAATGAGGGCTGCTTGTTTTTCCCTTTCAAAATGTTTAATATACAGCCATCCATATTTAACCGCAGGGGCGGCAGCCACTAACTGTCCTATGAGTTTGGCAAAGTTAATGATTTTACAGGTTTTCATATTTTTTATTTTTTGTATACTTAACATCAAATTGCTTTTCTTTTCATTCGGGAGTTTTATGGTCATGTTCAATGTATTATATGTGAATCCTAAGAATTCACATATTTGAAGAGGATTCAAAATGCTTTTTGTTGGATTTATAATGAATCCTAATGAACTTAGTACCGAACATGCCCGATTCAAGTGTTTTTTACATTCTTCGTGTGTTTTGCCTATTATTAACCAGTCATCTAAGTATACTACCGATTTCAGTCCTTCCGATCTAAGTTTCTTAAGGACAGGTCGAAAAATTTTCGTGAATACATATGGTGCAACGCTGAGACCAAAGGGTAGAACTTTAAACTTCCATAGTGTATTATTAAAATTGAACTTCAGATACTTTCTGTGTGTTTTAGCTATCGGTATGAAGAAATATGCGTCCTTGAGATCTATTTTAGCAAGGAAGTCATTTCTAGAGATAATGTTTTGAGCTACCTTATGGTCTTCGATTTTGAAATGGGGAGCTGTGATAAAATTATTGAATTTTTTTAAATTCAAAATGAATCTGTATTCTCCATTTTGCTTTTTCCGTAGGAAAAACGATGAAATGTATTCGCCTTGTTCATGATTACAACGTTGTATGGCACCAATTTCTAGTAATTTATTGACGGCTACCTTAAATTTGCTTAGATCGGACGGATTGATATTTGCTTTGGGTACAACTCTTTGAAATGGTGTTCGTTTAAGAGGTAATTTGTACCCTTTGACCCATCTTGTTATGACAGGGTCTTGATTTGTATGATATATCCAAGCTTGAACGTGTTTTCTCAAGCTACCAGCGTATTTGATGCTTACCTTGTGATTATCTAACGTCGCTTGGCCCAATGTTTCTCCTCCCCTCTCTTTTTCTTGCGAGTGTCCAGTGTTTTGTGGCTCGGTTTGTATTTGCTGCCGTAATTCGAGGCTGGTTTCCGAAAATTTTGTTTGAACGACGTGCTAGGATTGCTAGGGGCTTGATAGTTTATTGTAGTGGTACTAGTGGTGTGCCTGGCTTTTTTAAAACCGGGCATGCTCAGTTCCTGCCCCACCCTTTTAACAGCTTGTGATGTTTTCAATGTTTCCTGTAAGTTACTTCCGAATAGATGTTCATCTATCGGAGAATCTTGGACAGTTTTACGGTGGGCTTCATTCAGTGATGGCATTATGAGGTATCTGCGATGCAATGATAGAGACTGATAGGCCCCAGTGATAGCCTTGGCAGAATCGATCAATGAAGTTAAAAGTTCTGTCTTATTATTGATGTCTGCATCAGGATTTTGAATTATTTTATTCAAGGGATCCGAGAGGGCACTAAGGCTTGTCGCTAGTAAGTGCTGCACGTGACTTAAGAATGTATCTTGTTTTATTACATTGCTTTTAAGGGCAGCTATCATTTCAGCATTTAATTTTGGAGGTCTTAATGACATGCAATTTGATGGGGGCGGATATGCATCAATGAGTTTTTGTTTGTCTTCCGTGCTTAGTCCTTTCCGCATGTAATTTTCCCATCTATCTGCGATTTCGTTATGTATTTCAGCCTTCGATGACTGATTATCCCCTTTTGGTTTTTCCCCTAACGCTCTCAAAACTTCAGGCTGTATTTCAGGTTGGGGGTGTACTTCTGCTTGAATAATTATTTGATCATTGTTTGGACTGTGTTGTTCATCCCTGGGCTGTTCTACTTGCTGTTCTTTTGCTATTCGAGGGGTTTGTTGCTCCCCTGAAGGTTGAGGGGCCGAATGTTCTCGCCCTGTTTGACGAGGTACCACACTCTCGTAGTCCATCACATCTGTAAATGCGGGACTCATTTATGGTTCGAAACTTCCAAGTGATATTGCCAGAGCTTCTGTTAAAGCTCAGCTATGCACTTGTTTATAAATTTCAAATACATTTAAACACCCTATATTAGGCATCTGTTAATGCCTAATTTATGATGATATGAGACTGTCAATAAATTTTAATTGCTTACCGTTTATTTCATTTTCACTTTCTTCGGATGACGATGATGAAGTTTCGAATTTTCGTTTCATTTTTTTCCATTCTTTCTTCAGTTTAGCCAACTTTTGTTTCTTCCAACGCTTTTTTAACTCCCTCGAGTCTTCCCTATCACTCGAACTTGAACTTGAATAAGAGGAAGCCATTCTCAGCTGATGTCACGAGAACAAAGGATTTAACGTTTAATTCGATGTGTACCGACCGCGGCACAAAATCATATTGATACGAAGAAGCACGCTGATAAGCGAGAATTGACCAGCCCCGGGGTTCATCGCGGGAAAGAGAAGGACGTATAACTCGCTCTCGCTCAGATGAACCTTTTTTCTTGAAGAAGGAGAATTTTTCTTGAGGAAGGAAAATATTGTTTCTGCATAAAAAATGAGAAAACCTAACCTATCTATTTTATGAGTATATCTGTACTTGTTTCGTTGACCTGTGTAAAACTTAATGTTTATTAACACCAAATAAAATATTCTATTCTATTCTAACCTAACCTAACCTAACCGAACCTCACCTCTGGCCTAAACCACAAACATAGAAAACCCCTAAATGAACCTATTTCCCATAGAGAATATTTTTTAGAAATCACTTGAGAACAAGGAAAAAATAAAAAAAAGATGAGCCTCGCACGGATTCGAACCCCGGCCCGCCGGCTTGGCATGCCGATGCTCTGCCTACTGAGCCAACCAGTTGCTTACGAGACGAAGTATGATGAAGTACTGCCCACTATAACGTTGCATGCATGCATTCTCGCGAGTGAGAGGGCATTATATGTCCTTCTCTCTCCCGCGATAAACCCCGGGGCTTGTCAATTCTCGCCGCTGATAAGCATAGGTGATTCAGTAGGTTTTTTGGAATGCTATAAAAACTGTGCCGGCCGTATACAAAATTGTACACTACACAAACGAAATGAGGTTCGACGAAGTTGCGAAGAAAAATTATCGATGCAATCGATTATCTGTCAAACACATAAAACATTTTGTGTAGGTACACCGCCTACTAAGTGAAATAATTATGAAAAAATAGACTGATAGCCCTGTGGATCATCGTATAAGAGGAACAATTTTAGTTTCATTATTCCAAATGGGAAGATCATGTGATAGGTACATGGCGAAAATAAAAGACAGACAGTTTCTGTACGAGTAGCTGAATTCGAAAAAATATGTTCCTATCTTAGATTCTTCAATATCATGAGTTATTTTCGAAAGTTTTCATCTTGACTCAAACAAGCTATTGACAATCTGCAGACATTGATCAGAATATCGAAACATTTTGAATAATATCGGTTTACTAATGATATTTAAATTTCAAAGCCTACCAAGTGTCGATATACCATGGAATTCATGTCTTGTTGTACAATATACTATTTCCTACTCGTAAAAAAGTACCACGTTACACACTTGTTATATAAATAACTATTTTCGTATTAAGAAAATCACGAAAGGGAATGAATTTATAAATGCAGTAATTATGAAACTTGAAAATGCTGAACATGTTAGGATGCCAATCAATTTTGTTTTTGGTTAGGGAACTTACTTTTCCACCGCACAAGTTATGAGTATTTTCGATAACAATTAAGGAACTGATTGGTTCGTGAATATCCGGATTTTTTCTTATTTTCTCTCTCAATTCGTCAAGGCTGAAAGTACCATCGTCTTTATTTTTCATTGGCTGGCACTGCACACCTGCTATTTGAGCGGCTCCACCTGAAAATTGACTTTAAGTAAGTACAGGGCGATTCATTATTCCAGATTTGGGGCAAATCAGATGATTTGCCCCAAAATGTCACTACATTTAAAGAATTTTCGTATCAGAGAGCCTACCTAACAGAAAAATTCACTAGCTTTTCAGTGACAATTTGTATTGAAAAAGGTTCGGAGAAGAGAAATAAAGGTATACAGGGTGCTGCAAAATTCGACCGACAACGCTTGACAGGTGATGGCCCTCGTGGATTCATAATCACTGAGATAAGCCAATCATCTACAGTAACTATAAAACATTTTTAAAACTAATGTAGGTAATTCTCTGCATTTCGTGCATAAGATTTTTCTTCCTTTTATTCTTGTATTTATTCTCATTCCCTTAGCATTTCTTCATTTGAGTACATGTAGGTTGTAGGATAATATTATTGATAATAATAATCTATTTCAATACTTTATATGTTAAGAAACTAACATAACCTCTTAGATTTTTGCACATACAGATTGCTTGTAATCTAGGTGCAATAACTTATTTAGGTAGCTCTAATTATTGTAAAAATGTCATTCAATTATTTTATAAACCTATTGTAATTCTTTCTGAATAAACTATAAACTATAAATAGGGACATACAGTCTTCCAGTGTTCAGTTCTCGAGATACAGGGCGTTGAAGTTAAGAAATTCACATAGGTCTTTCGCAATATCTCAAGCAAAATTGAATAAAATGCATTCAAATTCGGTATATGGTCTCATCTTTCAATGGTTAATTTTTTGACCAGAAAGACATTCCGATTATTTTACCCAGAGGTGCGCTACAGAGGGTTGTGATAACTTTTCCTTTCATATTTTCTACGCCACTGATGAAATTTCGATTATTTCCAATTTCACGAATTGATTGTTCAATTATGTTGAACAAATGCATAACCTTCAACTGAGCTAAAATGAACAGCTATCGAGATATTTGACCCAAAATAGAAGTTTGTATAGTAATTTTTCATCTTCCTCAGTAGTAGAAAATTACAAAAAAATTTGTTTTTTCTTAATGCGTGGAATAACTATTTCTGTTCAGCTATAGGATGAGATCTGAATAGTATCTAATCTACTCAACACCAGAAAAATATTTTTGCAATTTTCTACTACTGAAAATGATGAAATATTTCTATGGAATCTTCTATTTTGGGTCGAACAGCTCAGTTGAAGGAGGTGCATTTTTTGAACAAAATTGAACAATGAATTCGAGGAATTGGAAATATATGGAATTGAATCAGTAGCGTAGAAAATATGGGAGGGAAAGTTGCCACAACCCCGATCAAATTAATACTGCGGTGAATGTGCAGCAAGATATTCACCAAATTCGTGATGTTGCAGTAAGTAAGCAGACGGTATGTAGACATCTAAAAGAAGTTAATTTAAAAGTTAGGAGACCAAATTATTGCCCGAACATCGTGCTGCTAGAAGCAATTTTGTTGAAAATTACGGACAGTGGAATATTCCTGAATGGTCGAAGGTCTTGTTTACGGATGAGTCAAGGTTTTGCCTTAATATGGTGGATGGAAGAAAAAGAGTGTGGAGAAGAACTGATGAACGGTTTAATTAAAATTTAATAACAGAATGCGAAAGTTTCAATGGTGGGTCCGTTATGGTGTGGGGAGGGATTTCAATGAATGGAAATACACCCCTTCATTTCCGGTGAGGCAGTCGATGAATGCCCACATTTACATTGACATTTTATAGCAGTATGTCTTACCTAATGCAGAGTTAGTGTGCAATAATTTTATATTGATGCAGGATAATGCCCGACCACACACCGCAGCAATAGTGCGAAACTTCTTAGAAGCTACTGGTATTACCACATTACAATGGCCTGCGAGAAGCCCCGATATGAATCCTATAGAACATTTGTGGGATGAATTAGGGAGAAGGGTACGTTCTCGCGAGAGGTCTCCGGAAAGTCTCGCAGAAATGGCAGATTCATTAGTGGAAGAATGGGATCGTATACCAATGGAAACGATAAGCAACTTGATTTCCAGTATGCTAAGCAGTCATCCCAATTTATAATTTTGTGTTTAATAAAAATGTTTTTCAAAATTATTGGTATCAGTTTATTTCATTAGAAAATTGTTTCTCGATAAATTCAGAAAGTTGGTAATCTGCAAGGATTCAGCAAAAAAAGCTGTAATTCGGAAAATTTTAGAGATAAATCGATGAATAAAAAAACAAAATGCTCGCAAAAGAAGCCTCTTTCGTATAGGGTGCGAGCACTTTCTATGTCATTACTCAATTAACACACAGGGTGAGTCAAAAATTAAGAATAAATCATGGTTCGAGTTATTCCACCACCATCAAAGAGGCTTTGAAAAAATGTTCACCTCTTTATTTTTTCTTAAAGACAAATGCATTATCTACCAACAAATAAAAAAAATAGGCCTACTATTTTTTTTTTAAGAAGATGGGTCAAATATCAAGTGCGTCACTTTTTTTGGAACTGAGTTTATCTAGTTCAGATAAACGAGGAAGTACAGAAGTGACAACCGGACAACTAACAAATTTTACCAGCTGATCAACTGCTGCTGATTCCTATGAAAACGTGTACCAAATTACAGCACTGCATTATTTTTGATTTTATATTACAGCTCACTAGATTTTTTCTCCATATTTTGCAGACAATGCGAATTATAGCCTTATATAGTTATGTGAGTCGAAAAAACTACTTAAAATACTTGAAACTAGAACTCAAGGTCCCTACTAGAAGCAATAAAAATTGAATATACTGAAGTACTGAAGATCATATAAATTATGCTTAATATTTGAAATTCCAAGGTGGTACACCTATTTGAAGAATTGTATCCCCTCCATTTAAAACCCATTAAAAGTATATAAGAATTTCCATCAATCAATGATGGGAACTATGTCAAGTGAATGTGGTCAATTATAATAAACTGATGCAAAAATAAATACTTTTTAATCATATTTCCAATATACAAATTCATGTTTCATATCCTATAATAAAGGAAAATGGAAAAAAAATATATTCGCAATATATAAGTGCGCATAATCAGCTGAGACCGATAATCATGATGCAAAATTATGTAAAATAGAATGGCTGCTATATATAATTAACTCAAGAAAAGTAGCAATCTTACCCTGCTCCAATCGGAAGATATGTGATTTATCACCAACAAGAATTTCGCTGCCTCTGTGTGAACAGTGTACCATAACTGAAAAAAAAAGTTAACTTGAATAAAATGCAGTTAGTTATGCAAATTTGTGTAACAGAAGGATTGAAAAAATAATGAGAGAGCTATGTCAGGGCTCGCACCCGGGGCACAATATATTATTTTGCCCCCTATACAGTGTGTCCCACTCACCATGCTCACCATGCTCACCATGGGTATCTTTTCAACGGTGAGAGATACAAGGTCGGTTAAATGACACCAAATGTGGAGTTTGTCAAGGCCAACTATAATGTGAAACAATATTTTGATGAAATCTATTCGTTTTTGTTTTATACGCCAAAAACAGGTTTTGATTATTTTCATATCTCCTCCGTAACTTCTTTATTTATATGAAAATATTCAAATAGGAATTTCACATTCTTAAGACAGTTTCTCAAAGTGATTTCGAAAACAATATTAAATTCATACCAACTCTTCTAGAATTTGAGATATCAGCACCAACTTCAGTTTTTCAAATTTAGGTCATAGCTCACTATGACTTAGTTACAAATAACTTTTTTTTCTCTTACCGATGATATGTCGCAGTAATAGTTTTGTGTTGATAACAACGGAATTATCGTCATTTATACAAAAACAAAAAATTATTTGGAAGCCGCTATCTTCAATTTATGAATTTTAACAAAAAAATCGTGATCTCCGACCTCAAAAACCCCCACTTTCCAATTTTGAATGGAATCGGACCAAATCTTGTCCGCCATCTTGAAGCAGCCATTTTTTAAAATTTATGGCGGACAAGGTTTGGTCCGATTCCATTCAAAATTGGTAAGTGGGGGTTTTTGATGTCGGAGATCATGATTTTTTTGTTAAAATTCATAAATTCAAGATGGCGGCTTCCAAATAATTTTTTTTTGTATAAATGACGATAACTCCGTTGTTATCAACACAAAACTATAACTGCGACATATCATCGGCAACAGAAAAAAAAGTTATTTGTAGAATTGTAACTAAGTCATAGTGAGCTATGACCTACATTTGAAAAACTAAAGTTGGTGCTGATATCTCAAATTCTAGAAGAGTTGGTATAAATTTCAACTGCCATGAGAATGTGAAACTCCTATTTGAATATTTTCATAGACAAAGAAGTTACGAAGGAGATATGAAAATGATCAGAACCTGTTTTTTGCGTATAAAACAAAAACGAATAGATTTCATCAAAATATTTTTTCACATTATAGTTGGCCTTGACAAACTCCACATTTGGTGTCATTTAACCGACCTCGTATCTCTCACCGTTAAAAAGATACCCATGGTGAGCATGGTAAGTGGGACACCCTGTATACTTCACAAAAATGAATTCCCCCCGATTCGACTACTCATTTCAATATCGACACTACTAAGTGACAGATGTTGATGCAAACAAATGTGTTGCAGGATGTTTTCATTCATTTCATTTATCTTGAATTTACCATCTTCATCAAATTCGAGAACAAGAATATTTTCCATTTTTTATGTACGTCAAGAGCAAAGTAAAAATTTAATATATTCTCGATATACCTATCCATATTCCTCTTCTTCGAACATTTTTTAAAACAAGGTGTCACTGACAACAATCGATTGAATTTTTCTTTAAGCCCCTCAAATAGGGACATTTTTAAACACATTGAAGTAATTTTCCTGGTAAGATGAACAAATGTAAAAATCACAAGCAAGAAGAGATATCAGTTTTGGAAACTTGAAACTGGCACAAATACAAAAAATATTACGGATGAACAATATTATTGAGCTCTCTTCCTGGCCATGAGCACTATTAATGTCTCAATAATGCTTTGTTCAAGACTAATCAGCAAATCATGATGACTGATATATTGATCGAAATCTGTATTTCTAATATTAAAATTCTCCTGTCTCGGCTCGACCGATTCGTATGAAAATTTTTGTCCGTATTCGGTAGATATGAGAATCGGTCGTAATCTATTTTTTAAATCGAAAATTCAAGATGGTGGATCCAATATGGCAGACGAGTTTTTTGAATTATGGTCCGATTCTATTCAAAATTGGTATCTGAGGGTTTTCGGAGTCGGAAATTATGATTCTTTTATCAAAATTTGGAAATTCAAGATGACGGCTCTGATATAGCGGACGAGTTTTTTTGATTATGATTAGATTCCATTCAAAATTTGTATTTGAAGGTTTTTAGGGTCGGAGATTATAATTCTTCCGTCAAAATTTGGAAACTCACGATGGCGGATCCAATATGGCGGACGAGTTTCGTAATTATGATCCGATTCTATTCAAAATTGTTATCTGGGGGTTTTCGGGGTCTTATATGATTTTATTCTTCAACATTGGAAAATTCAAGATGGCGAAAGAACTTTGTAATAAAAAATAGTAGTTTGAAAAACTATTTTTGGGGGGTCGGAGATTATCACCTTAAAATATTCGCAGCGAATTTTGCATCACCCATACAGGGTGAGTCATAACTATTGGGATATAGGCTAAGGGCGAATTGTTTGACCAAAAAATGGCAATAAAACCGAATAAGTATGCCTTAATGATATTGCTGTAGAAAAAGATACAGGGCGTTAGAATTGAGTTTTTTTTCGTTTTTTGCTAATCATTTCACTGTCACTATCAATTATTGTTATCAAAATCAGCACAGAGGCATAATTTTATACAGGTAATATAATTTTAGGTATTATTCATTCTACAATTTATTACAGGGGGCACCTCATGAATGATTCCTGAAGATGAAATCGACTAATAAATCTTTTTGACGAAACTTTTTAGTTATTTCAATCAGAAAATATAACATAAACATCATTTTTACGTAATATTGATATTCTTGTTCAAAAACAATATTTTCATCAGTTTTTCATCAGTTCAAAGTCTCAAATATTATTTCATTTATGAAAAGTGTGCTTTGGACTGTCAGATTATTGTTGCCGGTGAATTACATTTCTTGTCAGTGAATGAATTTTGGTGCGAGTTTATAGTCAATACTTTTTCGATTGAAACGCCCTGTATCCTTTTCCACAGCAATATTTTATTCAGGCATATTTGGTCCTATCACTATATTTTGGTCCAAACAATCAGCCTTTTCCCTATGTCCCAATAGTTATGACTATCACCCTGTAAAGATAATGAATTTTTGAAATAGTTGGCTGCATGAACTTTTTTCAATTCAACTTTTTTAAAATATGGCTACTCAGTTTGACAAATTCAAATCGTCAATGATATAGTGGTTAAATTATTGAAAAACACCAAGGAAAACGCAATTGTTTTATCTCCATACACATGGAAATTGCAAAAGTTTATTGACCAATAAGTTTAATGACATCATAAGATGATCAAAATCAATATTCATAAATATTTATTTGACCTTAAATAAGGATGTGAAATAATTTGTAATCTGAAA
Source organism: Phaedon cochleariae (assembly GCA_918026855.4). Lineage (NCBI taxonomy): Eukaryota > Metazoa > Arthropoda > Insecta > Coleoptera > Chrysomelidae > Phaedon > Phaedon cochleariae. The sequence goes on along the minus strand of OU896707.1, from coordinate 379,444 downwards.
AATATGGAGTCTCCTGATTACCGTGTGTTGCACTGCTGACAGAAACTGCCCAAGTTATAAATACTAGATATTCAATATCACACCACTCCTTATACAGGGTGTCCCATAATTTCATTTCATAAATGAACGGTATATGTTGTTGATGGTTCAAAAGTTATTAAATTTTTTGAAAAATGCGACCCACCTGAAAAAAATTAATAACAAAAAGGCTGTTTTGAATAACTCCATATGTTATAACATTTCGGAATCTGTATTAAATGGCAACTTTTTCTTATTATTGGTTAACTTTGCGGGGTAGTTGTTAAATCTGCCAGCGGCATTAAAAAATCGATTCAAATATTTCATTCGATGACAAAACTCGAGGAAAACAACATTCTTGTCAGGTAATTGATAAGAAGTGATACATGTCATAAAATTATTTCTGGGGAAAGGTGTTTCCACGTGGATGAAATTTGTAAAAGAAAAAATCACAAATGTGACATAGTTTTATTGTAATTATTCTAGGTGACCAGGAACTAATTTACCACCCTGTATCTCCGTGGGTATTTTGAAAAAAAAACTGAAATTGTAAAAATAGTTCATGTGCATAATAGTACATTATACACCTAGGGACTATATCTACATCGAATTTTGAATCACCCAGTATATTTCTTCAATTAGTCAGGAAAAAAATAGAATGATCCCCATGATAGACGTCCCTATTTTGGACATATAGTGTAGAATATTTGAAGATAAATAATTGATATTATTATGTCTATACAGGGTTTTCAAACCTATTGCCAACTTTCCTATTATTGGAGCTACAATATCAGTTGAATGAGCAAACTAGTACCCAGTTAACACAGATTGATCCCAGAGATATTAGAGGGCATCACATTCATGCCACACATCACATCCGTGACTCGAATTGAGAGTCCTACTGAAATCACAATGACTGCTATTCCGGACCCTTTTGGTCATTTTATGATTCACATTTAGATGCCGAATGGGACTCAAAGTTAGCTGAATGTGACTCTAGATTTCACGTTTAAATTAGACTCACATTGAGGTTACATTATAATCAAAATGTGAGGTTTGGTAAACCATCGACCATTTCTAAATGTGAGGTTCTTTTCGATTATTATACTGATATAATAGCGGCCCTGAGAAAATTATATTGTGCTTCTCAAAAATGCCACATACACATTTAGTTTTGATTCTCTAGTGAAATCACATGTAGATTGATGAAGGAATTCAATGAGAGGACTGATAGGTGTCGAATCTCTGGTCAAATAGATAACTCAAACGTTTCACAAGGCTACTCGATTTTATTGAAAATTAATCTCATTTCACATCAAAATATGTACGTACATGTAATATTGAGCAAAACTATAGCTACATCTAACAATGATTAAAATTTTAGAATCAGCGTTAGCCTGGACATTGTTGAAATGATTATTATACAGGGAATATCTTCACGAGTTAAGGCGATATCTATACCGGGATTACCAGGTGACACATACTCATGGTCTACCCCTCTTTCTCCTTTGTTTTTCTAGGTATATTACTGAAATTTAGAACATCGAATATGCTGACTATATACAGGGCACTATCTCACATTTTATGACTTTCTTTATCTTCCAGTTATTCTGGAATTGACATCAACTTTCGATTTTTGAATGGAATACCCCATATTTTATTCTTCAATTGGTTAGAGACTATAATAACAAATACAATACCGGGTTCGATTGGGTTATTTCAAACGATCACGAAGATATTTACGTTTGAAGTATCCATATTATGATCAATGGTTGTGACGGCGCAATATCGAAACTTCGAACGCAAATATCTTCGTGATCGTTTGAAATAACCCAATCAAACCCGGTATCGTTGAATTCGTTATAATAATCTCCAACCAATCATGAAATAAAGTACAGGGTGTTCCGTTTGAAAATCGAAAGTTGAAGTCATTTCCAGGAAAACGGAAAGGTGGAAAAAATCCTAAAATGTGAGAAAGTGCCCTCTAGTGAGCATATTCGATGTTTCAACTTCTAGAAATATAGCTAGAAGAAAAAAATTAGAAAAGGGGCGTATACCATGAGTCTGTGTCACCCGGTATATGGAGAACTAAAAGTGGCACAATTCTGGACATTCGTAATGACGGTGAAGGAAACATGAAGCATCCAACTAAGATATTTTTGTTATCGTCAAGCTTCCGTTTTTTCCAGAAGTGAGGGCATCTTTTTTTTTTCAATATAAATTACACCCTGAATTTTTTTACATTTCTCTATTCCTCTATACTATTGAAGCTCCGGACAGTAATTTTCCTCAAAATATGGCCTCTTCAAGTCATGATTTTGATTCAAAATTATGTATCATACCCTAATTTAAATTTTTAGTGCTATGCATTGATTAAATCGTGAATATTGATTGATCTGGAACATTGAAAATCTCATTTTTTTTCAAATGAAAACCATATTTTTTCCCATCATAATTCAATTCTATAATAAAAATGAGCCCTAGTTCGAAGTGACTTCCCTATACCCAGAACCAAAAATTTTGGAGATATTCCATAAATAGTTTTTAATCCTGCATACTTTTACTTAAGTATATATATATATACCTAAAATGAAGCGTGCTTGACTTATTCGTGTTTTTCTGGAAAAAGTATGCAGGATTAAAAACTATTTTTGGAATATCTCCAAAATTTTTGGTTCTGGGTATAGGGAAGTCACTTCGAACTAGGGCTCATTTTTATTATAGAATTGAATTATGATGGAAAAAAATATGGTTTTCATTCGAAAAAAATTGAGATTTTCAATGTTCCAGATCAATCAATATTCACGATTTAATCAATATGCATATCACTTAAAATTTAAATTCCCATAAAAATTTTCTATGTTCAAAAGGCTGCATTGAATGACAAATTTTGTCGAACTTTTTCAAGAAAAACTCGAATAACTCAAGAACGCTCCATTTTGGGTATGAGGTATGATGCATTAATTTGAATCAAAATTATGAGAGGAATTCAAAAATGTTGAATAATACAGGGTGTTCCATTGGAAATAACAAAGATGAAGTCACTTTCGGAAAAATCAGAAGCTTCACAATAACGAAAATATTTTAGAAGGATTTCCCATAATTCCTTCATCGTCCCTACAAATTTTAAGAATCGTGCTACTTTTAGTTCTCCATATATAGATCGCGTTAACTGTTGAAGATATACCCTGTATAATAGTGAAGAAATTAACTTGAATGAGATCAATGGATCAATCCAACTATGCGAACACATCATGTAGCCAAGAACATCCAATATCTGCTCCTCATCGCTCCTTCCGTTGTAGCATATGGAAACCAATCCCTGCTCAATATTTAAAATTATTCCAAGGTAATGGTCCAGATGTCTTTTGTGATTTGGCATCTGGAAATCAATATAAGAACAATCAATTGATTTCTCTTTGCCCATTTCCTGTTGATCATCTATACAACTATAATAGGGTAAGTATAGATAAGAAATACTATCTTATAGAGTGAGTAGAGAATAACCATAATGAGAATATTGAAAAGTGTTTGAGTCACTTCATATCTACATACCTACTATTTCATACCGGGTGACAACGGAGATAGAGAATAGCTGCGGCGCATTTTTTCGTTCCATTCATGTTGCTAAAATTTTGTTCTTAATCAGACTTTGGGCCCACCTTAGGTCCCACCACTTATAGTTCAACCGTGAGTAGCACCAATTCTTATATATATGTAGGTACAATCAGAATGTGCACGTTCACTCACACCCTGATCTCAAAATGATATCTTCAAAGCTAACATTGTAAGTATCATCATCGTCTTGAAATTGCGACGTGTCGTCTACCCTTTCCTCATTGTCAACCAGTATTGTATCAAGTTATGAACGTTGTAGGTAATCGTACTTACCCTGTAACTTAGATGAGAAGCACATAGCATCTTTAGTCAATCATAATTTACTATTAGAAAAACATGCTTCAGTATGTGAGCAATAACGTCAAACCCGAACTGCATACTAACACCGAATGAACTGGAACATCGAAATGGACGATACGAAAGCATGCCACTGCTGAAGAATTTACGGACACGTGTACATTAGTCAGACCGACACCGACCGAGTGTGTACGAATCTTATCATAAGTCACATTGTGCGCTACATTCATGAGTATGAGAGTAGACCGATAATTCCAAGTATTGTTCGATATTAAATGAATTTCCTTGAGATGTGAGAGAGATTCACAAATTGACGCATATTTTTGTTTTATCATTCTGCACAATGTGAAGCAGTTTGTCAATTAAGATACATCGAATTACGACTCTCAACTACTGAAATTTTAGATTCCAAAATTATAGTCTCTGTTATGCCAAGGAGCTTCTTCGATATTATATCCATAATGGTCTCAGATCCTACAGAATGTGATGGAATTTGCGAACTATCTGTCACACGAGGAATTCCGTGTAGATATCAGCGATGTAATATTGTGATTCGCTTTTATGACATCAACTGCCATGAATGCGACATCTCATAGATGTTTGTGTTAACTGGGTAGTTTTTTCTTCGGTGATTACGATGTCGAAAATGAAACAACAATGTAACATTTCCTTCAGGAGTTACTTCAAAATGTTCAATTTCGTTAAATGGGACACCCAGTAAACAATGTACTTAATCAATAGCAAATTTGATTCTGAACAAAAACTGTCCCATAATCTTTTACTGAGCTATCCATGATTTTTATGAGTGATTCTGATGTATTCTGTTAGTCTAGGATGGTCCAGGTATTATTTGCCATAACTTTGCTTTACTAATGTTAACAGAAATCATCAATAGCTTCGTCATTTTTGAATTTAGGATAAAAGTTTATTAGAGTAGAGTTCTTGTTCAGAATCAAATTTCCTAAGGATTGAGAATATTGCACACTAGGTGTGTCCCATTTAAAAAAAAACTGTACTAGTGAACGTGATGTAAGATTTTTGTTTGGTTTTCATCATCAAAATCAGCAAAAAAAATACTACATACATCATTTATGTAAGGATTAGTTGACTTTTCAATATCATGATTAATGATACTCTTCTTGTAACTAGTAAAAATATATGGGAACTAAGATACAATTAATAAAATGAGATATTTCTATATGTTCAAACTGTGAAGCAACACCCAATAAGTAATCAGTGAATTTCATGAATTTGCAATTTTTTTTATCAAATGCATGTTTATGTACATCATCATGTTCATTGCAAAATTGGTAGAGCAATGTTTTGGAAAGTTTATCATAGTTCAATAACAATACTTTCATGTGAGTGATAAGAGATTATGGAGAAGAAGCCCAAAAAAAATAATCCTAGAAAAACTTCAACAAAAACAGACAATTTGGGAAGTTTCTCACCAAACATCAAATAGTTGATCAAAAGTTGAGATAGGGACATGTGAGCCGTTTTGACCAATAATGAATAGTTTCGACAAAAAAAATTTCTAAAGTTGAAAAATGACGATTTTTCACACCCTATATCTCTGTAATCATTTCCGCTAGACTCGGCTAGACCCCAAGTGTGATGCATCGATGAAATCAGCTCTTCAGAGAGAATCTGAAAATGCAATAAAATACAGGGTGTTCCATTTTAAATAACAAAGTTGTTGCTACTTTTCGATAGAAGCGGCAACGCTGCAGAGCTGAAAATATTTCAGATCGATAGACCAAGAGCAACTACGTGAGTAACCAAAATTTCAGAATGATCCTATGTCCCGTTCTCCATAAACGTCTAACGTACCATCGACCGTGAGTTACCCTGTATAATATTGTACAGAAAAGAATTGGATTGGAGAAGTTGAATTTAATTATTCATAGGTTGAGATGAATTGTTTGGAATTGTTCTCGGAATCGTTTGAATTTGTATAATTTTGAAAAAATAGAAAATATGGATAAAATATTTGAAAAAAAAATATATATAAGTATATGAAAGTATTGTGAATTCACTAAGTATTATACCTATACATCAAATGACAATGCTATAATAATATCAGCTTGTGTTTTTCGATGAATGATAAAAAGGATTTGAAGGTTTTTTCAAATTGAGAAGAAAATGAGAAAAAACTTGTATAAAGATAAGTACAGGGTGATTCACCATAAATGTCCCCCCCTCCAGCTCACTTATTTTTGAACCGTTTTAAAAATTTGAAAGATAATCTAAAATAATTTTTCTGAAATTTTTTTCCCGCTGCATCAGAAAATACAGGGTGCTCGGAACAAACGATCTACAGAGTACTAATTGATTTTTTTAAATGGAACACCCTGTATTTTATTGTATTTTTAGATTCTCCCTGAAGAGCTGATTTCATCAATGCATCACACTTGGGGTTTAGCGGGAATGATTACAGAGATATAGGGTGTTCAAAATCGAGATTTTTCAACTTTAGGATTTTTTTGTGTCAAAACTACTCATTATTGGTCAAAACGGCTTCTATATGTCCCTATCTCAACTTTTGATTCACTATCTACTGACATTTAATTGAAACATTTACAGGGTGGTTCAAGATTCAGAATTCTGATGATCTCCCTGTATCTGTTCCAATTAGCAAATGTCAGTAGATATAGTAAATCAAGAGTTGAGATACGGACATAGAAGCCGTTTTGACCGATAATGAATCGTTTCATCACAATAAAAAAATCCTAAAGTGGAAAAATCTCGATTTTGAACACCCTATACCTCTGTGATCATTCCCGCTAGACATTGATCGAAGCAGCTCTTCAGGGAGAATCTAAAAATACAATGAAAAATAGGGTGTTCCATTCAAAAAAATCAAATAGTACCCTGTAGATCGTTTGTTCCGAGCACCCTGTGTTTTCTGATGTAGCGGAAAAAAACTTTATCAAAAATCATTTAAGATTATCTTTCAAATTTTTAAAACGGTTCAAAAATAAGTATGCTAGAGGGGGGGACATTTATGGTGAATCACCCTGTACGTCATTGAATGTGTGTAGGTACCTATAAGTTAATAAGTAGGTATTTGATAATCTCACCAGCAATCAAATTGGCCATAGTACCACTGGCAAGAAAAACAGCATCCTCTTTCCCTAAGAGTTCAGCACTGGCCCTTTCCAGATCAGCAACTGTAGGGTCTTCACCATACACATCATCCCCAACTTCAGCAACAAACATAGCCTCTCTCATTTCCTGGGTGGGCCGCGATATAGTGTCTGTCCTCAGATCAATGATTTTCACATCATCTCCAAGTTCGGTTTTCACGATTTTTTCATACATCTTCACTCAATAATCTCTTCAAACTGCTCTGATCTAGTGGAATGAAAAATGAAATGATATTCCTTCCTTTTATATTGAGAGGCGGTAGGTAGGGAGAGGTATAGAGATTGTGAAATATATTATGCGTTAGATAATTATTTCAAAACACTATTATTAGTATTATTATACAGTATAGTTCACTATAGTTTGACGACTAGCAAGAGCAACAAATAAATCAATGAAAAGACAAATTGCATCATGATTTGACTCTTTATCGAAGACCTGTATTTTTTGAAAAAATTGACCGATCTTCATGCAGTTTTCGATATCAGATGTGATATTTCATCGGCCTCAAAGAGAGCTAGAACACTCTGAAAAAGTCCGCAGAACGAAACTTACACAGGGTGTAAAGTGGAACCATTACACACTATGGTCTACGACATTTCCAATGCTGCCAGAACTCGAAAAAAATTTTTCTGATCAAAAGTCAGTCATATTATGATACACTGGGACCTCATCTATTGGGACATTTTCGTGATTTCTCCTCAATTGGCCTTTGGAACAAAAATTAGATTTTTATTCAAAATTCTTGATGCATTTCTTGAATTTTTTCTGTAGAATTCCACTTGCGCTGAATATTGGGAAGAACTGTTCTCATGTTTTGTGGATGACAATGAGAGACGAAAAAAGCACCATTGTGGAATATACAGGATGATAAGAAAATAGGACAAAATCTCTTTTCAGTAAAAAAAAAATAAAAAACGGTGACTAAAACCATGGCCCATTCGATTCAGTATATTCAGACGGCCCTCTCGATATCTATTATTTTTACTATATAGACTATATTAATTAACTCGAGACGTTTCCGAAAATTCACCTCTCTAATTGAAATACAGGTTGAAAATTCTCAATTGAAACTTATTGTTTCCTGATATCGATGATTTTTATCAACTGATTTCCAATATTTATTGCCCAAGTATGAGACACAGAGTATTTTTGTTCAATATACTGAGTGTTTCACAACTTATCTGACAAATTACGAACTCTCTAGAGAAAACAATATATATATAATGTTAAAAGAATGTGGCGGCCAGCATTATCTCCAGATCTGAATCCGATTGAACATGTGAACAATAGACTTCATCAGCAACCTCATATAGAATCTATGCCAAACCCATTTCATGAGGTTTTGTTAAATCAGGGATGCCCTACTATACTATAAGTACTGAAATTCATAGGATATAGGACTTTTTAGTTGGATCTTCATAATGCTGAAGAAATCACTATAGATGTCATATTTCCCCAATAGAGCCCATTTCGAATTGTTTTAGTGGATATATATAGTCTTGTTATAAATTTTATTTTCCATCTCGTTTTACTTCTATAAAATTTTCATGTGATCGACTTCTAATATGTATATAATATATATTATATTGTAGTTGTGGTTGAAATTTGTCAGATGAGTTGTGAAACACTCAGTATATTGAACAAACAATACTCTGTGTCTCATACTTGGGCAATAAATATATTGGAAATCAGTTGATAAGAATCATCGATATCAGGAAACAAGTTTCAATTGAGAATTTTTCATCCTGTATTTCAATTGGAGCATTGGAGGTGAATTTTCGAAAAGGTCAGGAGTTAATCGAGGAATTAATAGTCTAATATAAATAATAGATATCTAGAAGGCCGTTTCTGCATATACTGAATCGTTTTAGTCACCGTTTTTTATTTTTTTTTACTGAAAAGAGATTTTGTCCTATTTTCTTATCATCCTGTATATCCCACAATGGTGCTTTTTTCGTCTCTCATTGTCCACCACGAAACATGAGAACATTTCTTTCCAATATTCAGCTCAAAGAAAAAAATCAAGAAATGCAAGACTTTCGAAAAAAAATTTAATAGATGAGGTCCCAGTGTGTCATAATATGACTGACTTGATCAGAAAAAAATTTCTCGATTTCTGGCAGCATTTTGGAAATGTAGACCATAGTGTAATGGTTCCACTTTTCACCCTGTGTAAGTTTTGTTCTGCGGACTTTTTCAGAGTGTTCTAGCTCTCTTAGAAGCCGATGAAATATCACATCTGATATCGAAAACTGCATGAAGATCGGTCAATTTTTTCAAAAAATACAGGTCTTCGAAAAAGAGTCAAATTATGAGTGGTCCATTTAGTGTGTTGAGAACTGTATATTGGACAGGTTTAAAGAAATTGTTTAACAATTTTGAAATCGTTCCACATTATTTTTAATTAAATATTATGCAATAGGGTTGTCACCTTTTGAAATCTGTCGACCCAGAGATTGTGATGTTTGATCAAAGAGGTTTGATGTTTGGTTCAAGGTAGTTCAAGGTTAACCAGTGACCAGTGTTGCCAGAAGAAGAAAAGCTAATTGTACTGAAATCACTATTGAATTGTACTCAAACCAAGTGAAATGTACCAGACATGAAATATTTTGCAAAAAAATATGAGAAAATTGATGAACCATAATTTTCATTTTTCATTGTCAGAAATGAGTATATCATATATAAAAAAAGTAAAAAAGAAGAAAATGAAATAAAAAATATCCTATAGCTACATAGCTAATAAATACAAAACATATACAGGGTGTCCCTAGACCAGTGGGACAGTTGAATATCTCCTAAACCAATAGGAATTTTCGAAATATTATAATTCCACATCATATCGCATTATGAGTGCTAACTTCAGGAATGACTATATTTTCTACAAAATCGAACATCAATTTTTTCAAATGGAACACCCTGTATTTTATTGCATTTTCATAATCTCCTTGAAGAGCTGAATTCAACGACCTAGCACACTTGGGCTCTAGCGGAAATGATTTCCGAGATATAGGGTGTGGAAAATCGAGATTTTTCATTTTTGGGAATTTTTTGTGTCAAAACTATTCATTATTGGTCAAAACGGCTAACATGTCCATATCTTAACTTTTGATTCACTGTTCACTCGTATTTAATTGAAACAAATACAGGGTCGTGGTGTGGAATTCCGACTGAAACTGAGAATTCTACACCACCCTGTATTTGTTCAATTCAAATACGACTGAATAGTAAATCAAAAGTTGAGATATGGACATGTAAGCCGTTTCGACCAATAATGAATAGTTTTGACACAAAAAATTCCCAAAAATGAAAAATCTGGATTTTCCACACCCTATATCTCGGAAATCATTTCCGCTAGAGCCCAAGTGTGCTAGGTCGTTGAATTCAGCTCTTCAAGGAGATTATGAAAATGCAATAAAATACAGGGTGTTCCATTTGAAAAAATTGATGTTCGATTTTGTGAGCCTTTCTTGTGCCCCTCGTAGAAAATATAGTCATTCCTGAAGATAGCACTCATGATGCGATATGATGTGGAATTATAATATTTTGAAAATTCCTATTGGTGCAGGAGATATTTAACTGTCCCACTGGTCTAGGGACACCCTGTATACATCAGAAGATTATGAAATAAAATATTTTTATTGAACATAATCGAAAAACAAATCACAAAAAATGAAAAAAAACATGATATGGAAACAAAATAACAATTCATAAATAGACAAAATTAAAAACAATTCATAGAAAAACAAAAAAACAGTCTTATATACAGGGTGTTCCTTTGGGAAACGGAAATACTTTAACGGTGGATAGAGGTGACCAAGGTGGTTCTGAATATACAATATTTGTTGGGTCTTACATGTTTTATTATCGAGATATAGGGTCGTGTTTTATCAATTCTGGTCATTTCTTTGAAGGCTCTTAGCATACGAACCACCTGGTATATTTTCTTCACATTTGGTAGACGTGTTCTCCCACTGCTATTCCAGCGACTTGAATATCCGTCAGAAAAAAAATCCAGGCCCGGATTAACAAAAATTCAACATATTTTTGGGTCCTCGAATAAGCACCCTGTATGTTTGAAATTTACAAAATCTGTTTACATATCTGAAGAGAGCACAAAATGTTGAATGGATTTGTGTACTTTTCATGTTTCCGCATGCTATTTTACTATCGAATTTCTGAAGCTGAAATAAACGGAATATTTTCAGTTCTCCATATCGAATTTTGAAAATTTTGCAATTTACAACTCATTTCATTCCATTCAAGAGTCGTTGCCTGCATTTTTATGCCAGTGTATATTCACATCGGGTCCTTACTTTATTCATTTACGTACCTATTTATTTGTTTGAGACATATTTTCATGCACCCTGAATATGTGGATTCACATATTTCAATATTTCTACTGTTTTGATGTTGTTGAAAAATTTTGAATTTCTAAATCAAACTGATTCAAACAAAATTCGCTGCAGAACATTTTTATTCGGGGTTATAAATTAATTATGCCATATTGTATTTTTCCTAATACCCACCCAGACAGCACTGGATATTCATAGAATATTCTCTAAATATGCTGAAAAGGAGGAGTATATTCCGAATATTCATCGATTATTCCTAGAATATATACATGCCTCTGGAACATCTAAAAAGAATATTCCAAAGTGAATAGTCGGACATGTTCAGGGAATATTCAGGTATGAATCTTCTAGGAATATTCCCAACTGAATATTCTCTGTTGTATATTCATGAAATATACCCAACTGAATATTCTGTGCGGTATATTCATGAAATATACCCAACTGAATATTCTGTGCGGTATATTCATGAAATATTCTCAACTGAATATTCTGTGGTGTATATTCATGAAATATTCCATGAATATCCCTATGTTTCTCAACACATAAATAACATTTATTATTTCAGAGATGTGAGTATCGAACATCAATTAGATGTAAGGGGATTTTGAAACAAAAAGTGTTTATGATCCGATTTCGAACAATGCTCTCATAAGAACTTGGTATGTATATCATTATTCAATTCGATTACTGGCCTAGTGGTCAAGGCGTCGCTCTGATAGTCTTGAGGTCACGAGTTCGATCCCTACTTGGGTCACTTTTTTTAATTTTAGAATATGTTTATTGGAATATTCCAGGAACATTCAACATAGAATATTCTTTTGGGTATATTCTATGATTATCTGAGGAATTCCCATTCGCATATTTAGAGAATATTCCACAGATATTCCGGAATATTCCAGATTATTTCTAGAATATTCCAATATCCCAAAAGGAATATATGATAGGGAGATTCATGGAATATCTGGTGCTGTCTGGGTATACCAAGTACTTGAATAAAATCCATCAGTTTCTAATAGGTAAGTGGAATTATAACATCAAAACAATAGAATTATTGAATTATGTGAATCCACATATACAGGATGTGCATGGAAAATATATCTCAAACAAATAAATAGGTATATACGTAAATGAATAAAGTAAGGGCCTGTGAATATACACCCAGACGGCACTTCATATTCCTGGAATATGCCTACTACATCCAATTTTCCAATGAATATTGCATTATCCCTGGAATATTCCATGAATATGTGCTTTATCTAATATCCTCAAAGAATATTTCTGGAATATATTTTTCGAATATTCATTAGATATCCCCAAAGAATATTCCCTGAATATGTTTCTTGAATATCCATTAGATATGCTTTTCGAAAATTCCAGGAATATTTCGAAAGCAGATTGTCGGAATGTCGACCTATCCCGAATGGACACGACACAATAAAAGTCTATCGGTCATCGCCTTTTGTTCCACATTCCACAGTCAGCTAGTGAGGGACGTGATATCAACATGGACGCGAATTATGCCGCGATTGTTTTTATCATAAACAGAATTATTAGTTGAAGCAGAAGTGCTAGAATGTGATGTATCGATCACGGTGAATAGTGTTGACATCAATATAAAGTTTCAGAAGTTTGAGGTTAGTTACAATTGAAAAATGGAACATTAATAACTTAGGATGCACTTCTCTTTTGGCCGCCATTAAACTGAAGAGGATCACAAGGAGGCTCAATGGCACTCAATACCAGTATGAGGTATACCTAAGATTATACATTAATGAATTCATATACAAAGTGTATGTATTATATAACATCGAAAAAATATAAGGGGTGATTCTGTGATGAGAATGAACGAATGAAGGTATTTGGTATACAATTTTTTGATAACCCGCTCTCAACCCCGAATAAGTTACACACATCCGAAGATAAAAAACATGGTTGTTCTTTTTCAACTTTTCTGTATATTTAGTTGAAGACACGGAAATTGGTGAATATCATGTGTTAATAAAACGTCAAGGTCTTCAATATTACCCACGTAATTGAACATGTGGAAGATGCCTACTGGAAAAACCACTATACGGAAAGAAAGCGGATATGTAGCAATCTAGTTACGGACGTTGAAAATATTATTCAGGTATGTCTCAGATTCTATGTATTCCCTCTAATGATATTTCCTGATTCAAATGTACTTCGATTCAAATGTGATATTTAGTTGCAGATCCAAGAAGCTGTGTTTGATACTTGCCACTCAATCGGAGAATACCATCCAGTAAATACGGACCGAACAGAAGACCCGCAAAGAAAACTGACCAGAGTATACTTTACTGAATTCAGATCATTATATTCGTACGGAAGGCGATATATTGATATCCTTTCCAGATTCTCAAGAAAACAGATAAGACAGATATTCAGCTTTATGTCTCTATGGAAACACGACAGGTACCCTTACGAGGGGAGAGTACCAACTCGGCGTTTATAAACCCTCTCTGCAAAGGAGGTAGACGTATGGTGGGTTAGGTATATACAGTGTTCTTCATTGCAGAGAAAAATGTTGTTTATCTGTCTGTCTCGTCTTCATTGAGATAGTTGATGCATTGATGAATTACAAAAATATATCGCGTTCCAGTTATGAATGTTGAAAACAATATCCAGACTTTTCATAGATTCATATTCTATGTAGGTCTCACGATCCCAATTTGAAACTGATACTTAGTTTTAGATCTGAGCAGCTCATTGTTTGGCCTTCAAGGTCCTTAATGTTACCCACGTAATTGAACATGTAGGAGATGCCGGGAGATGCCTTCTGGATAAACCACTACACGGAAAGAAAGCGGATATGTAGTAAAATCTAGTTACGGACGTTGAAAATATTGGGCGTGTTTTTCATTCCATCGAAGAAAGTGCGCACTGGTAGATGCGGTTTTTTGTCGTGACGTCACCAATTGTTCTGTTGGAATTTATGCTGGAAGGATTGAACAATGGTTTATACAACACATTGATGGAAACACGGATTTTGTTGTGTGTCAGTCATCATGTATCTTGAGAGTTGAGAATCAGAAAAGGCTAATTCGACTTCATTGATTAACACTGACTCTTTCTTCTAAAATCTCTCAAGAATCTCAAAAATCCTCAATATTAATTGTTTTCTATCAAATCAAAACAAAAAACAACACTAAAATGTGTCAACTGTCATGTCAATCTCCTCCAAACTGCTGGATTCTCGAAATGCGATTTAAAAGTGCGCATTTTATTACAACAGTTTGATGGATGTCCATCAACATTCCAGCAGAATTTTGCAACAGTTTGATGGTTTCTTCGATTCATGCGCATGATAAAATGTTGGAATGAAAAACGCAACATCTCTATGTATTTCCTCCGATGATATTTTCTGATTCAAATGTACTTCGATTCAAATGTGATGTTTAGTTGCAGATCCAAGAAGCAGTGTTTGATACTTGCCACTCAATCGGAGAAAACCATCCAGTAAATACGGACCGAACAGAAGATCCGCAAAGAAAACTGACCAGAGTATACTTTACATAATTCAGATCATTATATTCGTACGGAAGGCGATATATTGATATCCTTTCCAGATTCTCAAGAAAACAGATAAGACAGATATTCAGATTTAAGAGTTCAATGACGAAACGTCATGTCATAAAAATTGACATGTTTGGCATATTGACAAGAATATTAGCTGAATGTCAATGCCACTAGTCACTGTCAAATTTGCTGTCAAATGTCAAGTCATTGGTCACTTGTCAAGTCATTAGTCAAAGTCAATATTCAATTGTCAATTGTCAAGTCATTTGTTCCGGAATCCGCAATCCGGCAGGCCATCAAAAATCTTGGAAAGTTTTCACATCTGGCGAGTGGATTTTCATTTTTCCGATACATCTCTCCACAAAGTATAAATGACGATGACTGATAATCAGTCAGGGGCAGACGTCCCTTTTGTTGCGCCCGTTATACAAGACAATGCGACTGGATGGGGACCTTGCGAAGTTCCCGACCAATTTAAGGACATGCCGTACCAGCCCTTCAGCAAGGGAGACCGTTTGGGAAAAATCAGCGATTGGACCGGAGCCGCCTTCCAAGATAAGAAATATGCGAGTACGTAACATTCACCAGCAATAACCATTGGAGGTGAGTTGAGGTTACTGTTGTTTTAGATAAGTATACCTCTCAGTTCGGCTCTGGCAGTCAGTATGCTTACTTCCACGACGAAGACGAGAGCACTTTCCACTTGGTTGATACCACCAGGGTGCAGAAGCCCCCATACCAACGTGGACGGTTCCGCGCCAACCAACGAAACATGAGAGGTAGGGGTGGTAGAGGTAATTCTCACCAGTCAGGTGGGATGCAAGCTCTTGGCAAAGGCCTCAAGGCAAGGGATACTTATAAGAGGAGCCAAGTGAAGAGATGGGGGCAAGGACGTGTAAGTATTCATATGACTTATGCATATGTTAGTTCAATCAATCAGTTTAGTCTATAAATGAAATTTGTAATATTTCAGCCTCAAATGAAAATCAGAGATGCATCAGTAACAGTTAAACCAGACTGGAGTACCATTGAAGAAATGGATTTCCCTAGACTTGGGAAATTGTCCTTACCTGGGATCAAAGATGGTGAGTTTTCAACATTGTCTTTTGATTTTCTAACTGCTTTTCATGGCAATCAAATTCTCATTTCTACAATAAGCAAACCCATGATTTAACCTTTATTCCAATCAGACTGATCAATGATCCTATCTATTTACATACCTGGTAGAAATCTTTTCTGTTTCACACCTTATTTCATCATTGAAGCATGATCAACCTATACTACTAGACTACTGGTGTCTACGGTTTGAAATTTATCTATCAAAGTTTTTATATCTTTTAGGTACAATCAATCAATCAAACTTTTATTAAATAAGTTTTCATCTACAATAAAAATTAGGAAATAATCATAACATCATTGTAAAGTACTAGCTAATTCAACTGGTCATACAATGAAAAATGAATATATTTATTAAAAAAAGTTGAAACAATACTTAATATTAACACTAACCATCAACTTGAAAAAAAGAAATTGAGAATGGGTATAAAACCTCAATGATATACTAGACAAATATATTTACAAACAACATCATGAAATAATCTGATGATTGGAATAATTTACTCACATCATGATTCCAGGAGAAGTTCATCAACTGAGTAATATGCAAAAAAAATATTTGAGTTGCCTTTTGAACACATGAAGATTTGAAGACAATTTAATGTCTTCCCTGAAATTATTATATAGCTTAACTCCATAGTACATGGGATGATTCTGTGATACTGAGAATCTACTATGAGGTGGATGCAATTGATTACAATTCCTGGTGAAATGATCATGAATTTGTTTATTTTTGGGTATACTTGAGAAATGATTCCTGATATAATTATATTAAAGTTTGATAGATATACAAACTGGGCATTGTTAAAATATCATAATGTATGAATAATGGCCTGCAATGATCTCTGGATGATGCACCTGCACTGGTACTTTTATTATTGATGCATTTTTCAACTACATTCATCTCCACATGTAATTTGAGGTTGGTAGATGATATGATAGGATAATTTATACAATGATTGGAGAATTGAATCATTCATCTTTTTTTTTATTATTATTTTTTCATTTATTTATTTCACATAATCAGATCCACATAACAGAGCTTGTATAGGATCCCATAATCAATTGATGTATCATACTGTTTTTAAAGTAATACATTTTCCAAGTTTTTCCAAGTTTTCAAAAATAGTACATTTATTTATTTATTTCAGTTATTGCATTACATTCTTTTCTTCATTGATACATTTCATACAAATAATATATAAAGTATAATTAATTTTCTAGTAGGAATGACATGAATGATCAGACAGTAATTCCTGGTATAAGATCATTCATGAAGTATTATCAACTGTTGTATAATTGAAATTATAAATAGTGAACAAAACTTACATATCATTAAGATATCTCAAAATAACAGTCATATTATAGTGAACAAGAAGGGGAAAAATAAAAACAGTAAAAAAAAGGAAATTCATAGTCTTTCAGCTTTGATCATTCCTTTTCATATAAATATATTTCTTCACTTTATTTGTGAATTGCATAATATTTGGGCTGTTTTTGATATCATCTGGTAATTTATTGAATTTCGAAATCGCCTCATGTGTAAAATTTTTTTGCCCAAGTTAAGAATTTGCAGCTTCAAGATGAAACAAGTTATATTGTCTAGTGTGATGATCATGAATTTCGGAATACCTGATTAATATAAAATTTGATTTAAGCTTTTTGTTGATGATATAATAGGAAATTTTGAGAGTATTGATTAAAAAGTGCTCTTCCAAAGAAAATGTGTTTGTTTCCTTATACAGTTGATTCATTGGATTATCATATTGAAGACAATACAATACTTTCAATGCCCCCAAATATATATGAGATAGTTAATTCTACTGAGTATATGTGAATGGAGAATAATATTTGATGTATATGAACTAAGTTTAGGACATCTTCTCAAAGCACCAATAATGGGAGATACTTTGCCTATGAGGATGTCAATATGCTTTCCCCATGTTAATTTCTCATCAATCCAAATACCAAGATATTGAATTATTGCTCTAGAACTTAGTACATGACAAGAAATAGATAAGCACATAAAAAAATATAACATGAAATAATACACATAGAACACATCCCAAACACAAATTGTCAAATCAGGTCATTATTCAGATTGAAATCAAACAACTGCTTTCTGAACGATTTCATACTATCATTATTTCTCAGTTGAGTTGGTCCATTATTATAATGATTAACAGCTTTGCAAGTTATTGAGCTTTGAGTTCTGGTAGATTTGATTCTATTTGGCCGTAAATTGTTTGCCGGTCTTGTTGAGTAATTGTGAAACTGGTTATTAGGAATAAGTTTGATTGTTGTTTTTATGTAGTTAGTATTTATTTTTGAATACTTGTTTGTTATGCTCTTACTTGAGATAATGATAAATTAACCCTTTATCCTCCATATCCATAGATATATTCTTGAGCTCAGAATATTGAGTTGGAATTTGTGATTTTAATGATCTGAAATGTGAATCATACTTTAGGCTTCTGCAATTTTCAGTCTATCATACTTAAGGATGGCCAAGTCAAGATGTGTTTCCTTACATTTCATAAGCAAAATTCTATAAAACCTAATTTTCTAGTTTCAGAATAAATTATTTAATTTTAGGTGAGGATATCAAATGTTGTGGTGAACTGGAATACTATGACAAGACCTATGATCGTGTTAATGTGAAGAATGAAAAGCCACTTCAAAGTGTTAATAGAATATTCCACACAGTAAGTTTTCATTCTCAGAATCTTTATTATTTTGGAGCCATGTTTATTATTGAACCTTCAGCTGTCTCTGCTGATTGAATATATCAATTTTGATATGTATGAGATTTTAAATGGAGAAAATGATGAAAATCTCCACAATTATTATAGGTTACTACCACTGATGATCCTGTTATCCGTAAACTTTCCAAAACTGAGGGTAATGTTTATGCTACTGATACGATTTTGGCCACCATCATGTGCAGCACCAGGTCCTTCTATTCTTGGGATATTGTCATTGAAAAAATTGGTAAGATGATTCCATTGCAGAATTCTACTCTTTTAAATTATATATTTTTAAACTGCACCATATGATTGATGTTTTTATTCAGTCACTCTGTTTTCAGAATCAAAATGTCATTGATAATGATGACAGATAAAAGTACTTTTATGCTGGGTTTATAGATTCAATCAAACTAACAATTATAAATTAACAATGAACAATCAACAATTAATAATCATGAGGGTGTATTAATTGAGAATTGAATGTGAAATGAATTTTGAATAAGGATCAAAATGATGTTAAAAAGTGATTTTGGTCTCTACAATTCATGAATCCATAAAAAATATTCCAATTAAATATCACCAAACTCCATTTGAACTATAACAAAATCCAATCTCCATGTTCTGTCTCCAGAGTTTCCCAATTCTTAG
The DNA here is from genome assembly GCA_918026855.4 of Phaedon cochleariae. Taxonomy (NCBI): domain Eukaryota; kingdom Metazoa; phylum Arthropoda; class Insecta; order Coleoptera; family Chrysomelidae; genus Phaedon; species Phaedon cochleariae. The sequence continues at coordinate 359,961 of OU896707.1, read as the reverse complement.
TTGTTAATGTGAAAGTTGGCCAACTCTGTAATTCATAATTCTCAATTTAAATGACATATGTGAATGTTGATGTTTCCTTGTATTGACCTTTTCAAGTTCATAGTTTTTACTTGTTTTAATGAACAAATAAACAATACTTTTCATATACTAGCTGACCTGGCCAAAGGGATTTGGCCATAAACTTTTATTATTTTATTTCTACTTCTTTTTAGTTTGTCTATCCATAAAATCGTGTTTCATCAGTATTTCAAACTACTATTTTTATTTTCTACTTCTTTTTAGTTCAACAATCTATCTCGTTTTTCAAACTATACTATCAATTTTCTACTTCTATTCAGTTTGGCCTCGAGTTAGGCTATCCATAAAAGTGTGTTTCATCATAGTTTTTCAAACTACCATATTGGATCCACCATCTTGAATTTCCCAATTTTACAGAATAAATCATAATCTCCGACCCTGAAAACCCCCAGATACAAATTTTGAATAGAATCCGATCATAATTACAAAACTCGTCCGCCATATCGGATCCTCCATCTTCAATTTCCTAATTTTGATGAAAGAATCATAATCGCCGACCCCAAAATCCCCCAGACACAAATTTTTAAAGGAATCGGATCATAGTTACAAAACTCGTCGGCCATATTGGATCTGCCATCTTGGATTGTCATATCTTGATGAAAGAATCATGATCTCAGAGTCCAAAAACCTTCAGATACCAATTTTGAATAGAATCTGATCATAATTAAAAAACTCGTCCGCTATATCAGATCCGCCATTTTGAATTTCCTAATTTTGACGAAGGAATCATAATCTCCGACCTCGAAAACCCCCAGTTACCAATTTTGATAGAATTTGACCATAATTGCAAAAGTTGTCCGCCATATTGGCTCCGCCATCTTGAATTTCAAAATTTTGACGAAAGAATCATAATTTGCCGACCCCGTAAACCCCCAAATACTAATTTTGATAAAATCAGATCATAATTACAAGACTCGTCCGCCATATTGGATCCGCCATCTTGAATTTCCAAATTTTGATGAAAGAATCCTAATCTCATACTCCGAAAACCCCCAGATATAAATTTTGAATTGAATCGGACCACAATTGAAAAACTCGTCCGCCATATTGGATCCGCTCTTTTGAATTTCCTATTTTTGATAAATAAATCATATTCTCCGAACCCGTAAATCCCCAGATACTAATTTTCAATAAAATCGGATTGTAAAACTCGTCCGCCATATTGGATCCGCCATCTTGAATTTCCGATTCAAGTAATAGATTACGACCGATTCTCATACCTACCCAATACGCACAAAAATGTTCATACAAACATGGAAAATCGAAAGATCATTCAAGTTATGGTTAAGTTTTACTGCCCGTGTACCAGTACTGCCAAAATCGTTTCGAAACGAGATGAAAATCCGGAGCTACTGCTACTGTATAGTGTTCCTGAATTGCTTACTGTGTCCAGTAATGTCAGCAATATCGGAACATGAACAAGTTGTTCAACTACTCTTCCAAATTGGGGATATTCCCGTCCAACTGGAAAATTGCAAGGGTACAACCAGTTCCTAAAAAAGGCAAAAAGACCCTACCTAGCAACTACAGACCGATCGCACTGCTATCTATTATTTCAAAGATCATGGAGAAAGCTATCAACATCGAGCTATCAACGATAGGCAATATGGCTTCCGTCATCAGAGATCAACTGGTGACCTGCTCGCTTACGTCTCACATATATGGCAGCAATCTATTGAAAAATATGGTGAAACCTTAGCCGTGGCACTTGATATCTCCAAGGCATTCGATCGAGCCTGGCACCAGGGACTCCTCGCCAAGCTTCCATCTATGGCTTGCCTCCCCAGCTATGTTCTCTACTAGCTAGTTTACTCTCAAACAGGTCTCTCCATGTAATGGTCGACGGAGTTTCATCTGACTCTCTTATCATAAATGCTGGTGTTCCACAAGGATCAATTCTAGCACCAACACTTTTTCTATTCCATATATCAACGATTTGTTGGAAGCAACTTCATGTCCAGTACACAGCTTCGCTGATGATAGTACCCTCCATACCGACTTCTCTTCAAGGGCTTCATGTACCAGCCAGGCAAATCAGAAACGAACGAGGGAGAAATGTTGACAACATAAATATAGACTTGGCAACAATTCTCGAATGGGGATCCAATAACTTGGTAGATTTCAATGCAAACAAAACACAAGCATGCATTTTCTCTATAAGAGCCGATCTCACTGTGCCCAATATAAGCTTGTCAGGAGTAACCATACCTTTGAAGACATCCATTTCGATGCTTGGGATTACTATTAGCAATAACCTTTCTTGGGAAAATCACGTGTGATCATTGCTAAAACTGCATCCCAAAAACTTGGTTTTCTGTTTCGGGCCAGGAGCTATTTCATTTCCAGTCAACTGTTTATGATCTATAAGGCACAGATCCGACCTGTCCTGGAATACTGTTTTGGAGTGCAGCACCCAAACATACCCTGAAACTGTTGGATTCTGTCCAAAAAAGGGCAATTCGTCTCGTGGGTGATGCCTCGTTCACTAACTCACTCACTTCTCTGGAACACCGTAGAAAAGTTGGTGATCTGGCTCTATTTTATAGATATTTTCATAGACGATGCTTTTCTGAAATATCAACAATTGTTCCTCCTTTGGCAGTCCCCACGAGATTAACTCGTCGAGTTGAGGCTTCGCACCCCTTTGTGGTCACTTTGGAGACCTGCAGAACATCTCTTTCCAAAGACTCGTTCATCCAACGAACAGCGAGGCTCTGGAACACATTGGCAAGGGAGGCGTTCCCCGAGGCATATAACCTCCAGAAATTCAAGAAGAACACAAATTCCTACTGTAGAAGAGATTCACAATGTGTTTACCAGTGCGTCTCATATTGTTGTAATCGCTTAGATACGAGGTGTTTGATAGTAATTGTTTTTTATGCTGAAATTGTTAATTGTGAATAAATAAATTTGTCACGAGCTTGTCATAATTTCAAATTACAAAAAACCTATAAAAACTACTTTCTGCAACGAACAAGCTTTGCTTTAAATTATATTTAACATTGGTCCTTCGAGATTCCCAAAGAACACGCTATGGAGCATAACCAGCCATATGAAAGTGACCGTCAAAATAGTCTACGTAGAAGTACCAGATGTAATTTAGGAGTTCCTCCAAGAAGATTCACAGAAACCTTTGGTCCAGAACTCAGGTTGAATGTTCCTTCCTCGAGTACATGTGCAAGTACTATGATGCAGCAAGGTAACAGAGTTCTGGCAGAAAAATCTGCTTCTGTGATTGATTACATGAGGAAATCTGACTCTACTGAAACTACAGAGGAAGACAAGAGGAAAACTAGATCTGAGTTGATATTAGTTGACTCCAATGTAGAAAGAGCAACTGAAAAGAAGTCAGTCAGGTCACACAAGTCTTCAAAATCAAAGCGGTCCGATATTTCGCAATTGAATTTGGAACTTATGGTGCTCAAACAGAAGCAAAAGCTTGATGATGAAGAAGCGGCAGAGAAACTAAAAGCAATTGAAATTAAACGAGCTAATCTTATGAAGGAAATGGAGATTCAAAAGAAGATGATGGAATCTGCAGAGAACGGAAGTGATAGTGAATCCAGTAGGTCTATTCACTCTAAAATCTCCTATTCCAATTCGAAAATGGTAAATAAATGGATTAAAGATTCTGAGAAATGTTTTCGCCCATCAGAATGTGATTACAATTTGGAATCCTACCGTGCAAATGATGAAGATGAATTTGATGATCGTCTACATTCCTTCGCCAGTGCAGCATGTGCTGATTCTTCAAGTTTCGTGGAAGGTGGAGGAAAGGATAAGGCAATCATCGATATAGCCAGACAATGTATTGACAATTCAATTCAGACAAGAAATTTGTTGACACGTCAAAAACTGAAAGATTTGACACATTTCAGTGGAGAACTTACTGAGTGGCCGATTTTTATAAGTGAGTTCAACAGAACAACTCAGATGCATGGATTAACCGATGATGAAAATCTAATTCGCCTTGACAGATCATTGCGGGGAAAAGCGAGAGACACTGTTCGAGCTCTATTAACTTCTCCTTCAAATGTCTCCAAAATCATCAAGATGTTAGAGATGAATTTTGGTAGAAGCGAATGGATTGTTCTGTCTTTGATAGAAAAGGTTAAAAAACTTGCATACATCAGAGAAGATAAAGTTGAATCGTTTATAACTTTCTCAAATGCCATTAGTAACATGGTAACAACAATGAAGAATGTAAATTCACATCTCTATCTGTATAATCCAGAGCTGCTGTCTATTCTTGTTGAGAAGCTGACCTCAATCCAAAAGTACAGCTGGGGAAAACTGAAACAGCAACTAGAAGTACAAGGACAGTATGTTTCCTTAGAACACTTTGCTGATTGGTTCGAGGAAGAAACAAATTTGATGACAGGCATAGCTAACCCGTTCCAGAGATCCACCCTCAGACATTTCCCGAAGAAAGAAAATGTGCTGATTTCAAGAGGAAAAACACAAGCAAAGTCATCAGAATCTACAGGGTGTGCTTTCTGCCAGAATTCCGACCATGTCATCAAAGAATGTGGAGAATTTTCTGAGAAACCTGTTGAAGAGAGAAGAGAATCTGCTGCAAACCTCAAACTCTGTTTTCTTTGTCTAAGAAAAGGACATATAGCAGGTAGATGTTTCGTAAAGAACAGATGTGGTGAAAATGATTGCAGAGGAAGACACCATAAATTACTCCATAAAGACCAACCCCAGCAAGAAGAGAAGAAAGAGTTCTGTGCTAACTTGACTTCTATTGTTGAAAATAAGGTGCTGTTGAGAATTGCTCCAGTCATAGTACGTGGACCTACAGGAGACATGAAGACTTTTGCGATGTTTGATGAGGGTTCCACCTGTTCCATGATTGATGAAGTTTTTGCCAAACAACTTGAATTATCTGGCCTCGTGGTTCCATTGTGTTTTCAATGGACGAACGGAATCACCCATTATGAAGACAATTCCGAATTAGTTTCTTTCGATATATCTTCCGCAAAGTCTTCTAGATTCTATAAAATCAACCAAGTAAGAACCGTAAGGAACTTGAGTCTACCATGTCAAAAACTCGATGTTGATGAACTAAGCAGCCGGTACCCTTACTTGGATAGAGATATTTTGGAATCTATCAAATCTGCTGTCCCTCAAATATTGATAGGTCAAGATAACGCTGGACTCATCATTCCCAGGCAGGTAATACAACCAAAACTAAATCAACCGATCATGGCCAATTCAAGATTGGGTTGGACAATCAATGGACCCATCAATAATGCTGATAGCGAGCACTCATTGCACGTTAGTCTTTGTTGTCGTCAGATCGGTGATGAAGAACTTCACAAGCTTGTGAAAGATAGTTTCCGACTGGATTCGTCTGGAATGAAGAATAGTGATAATGTTGTCAAGTCAACAGAGGACAAGAAGGCAGTAGAAATAATGGAGAATACAATAAAAAGAATTGGTAAACGTTTTGAGATTGGACATCTATGGAAGAACGAGAATGCCACCTTGCCTGATAGCCTACCCAATGCTATGAAACGTTTATTCTGTATGGAGCGTAGAATGGATAGAGATGAACATTTTGCTGACCAGTACTGTGCAAAAATCGAAGAATATCTTTCAAAGAACTATGCAAGTAAATTAGATACATCGGAAGCGATCGAGTCCACGAAAACCTGGTACCTACCGCATTTTGCGGTATGGAATATCAACAAACCAGGAAAGTTACGTTTCGTCTTTGATGCAGCTGCGAAATCACATGGTTCAAGTTTGAATGATTTTCTGCTACAAGGTCCAGATTATGTTCCTCCACTGGTATCAGTTCTATGGCGCTTCAGGCAAGGCAGTATTGCTTTCAATGGCGACATCAAAGAAATGTTCCACCAGGTTACCATCAGAGAACAAGACAGAAGTGCTCAGAGATTCTTATGGCGTGGGAAGGATAGGCAGCGAAAACCTGATGTCTACCAGATGAACGTAATGATCTTCGGAGCAGTATCTTCACCTGCAGTGGCCCAATTCGTTAAGAATAAGAATGCTGCCGAGTTCGAGTCGAAATTCCCAGGTATCACCAGGTCTATACAGAAACAGCATTATGTGGATGACTACCTCGATTCGTGTTATACTGAAGAAGAAGCAATAAAGAAAGTAGCTGATGTGATCTACGTTCATGCACAGGCAGGGTTTGAAATGGTCAAGTGGATCACCAATTCTCCCAGAGTTCTTCAGTCCATTCCTGAAAATTATCGTTCCGAGTCGCAAAATCAAGTGAAGATTGGTTCAGATGGAATTGAAAGAGTCTTGGGCTTATTCTGGAACCCTAATTCCGATGAATTCATCTTTACTTTGAGTTTCAAGAAGATTCCTCCTGAAATTAGCGATGGAGTGAAGAAGCCAACGAAAAGGGAAGTTCTGCGTTTAGTCATGTCCATTTTCGATCCTCTTGGGTTTCTTGCTCCGATGGTAGTAATTGGAAGATTATTGATGCAAGATATTTGGAAAACCAACATTGACTGGGATGCAGAGATACCAGATGATATTTTCCTCGGATGGGTAAAGTGGCTGATGGACCTCAAAACTCTAACTCCAATTTCAATACCAAGATGCTACTTTCCGAATGTGAAACTCGTACAGAGTGTCCAATTGCATATGTTTTGTGATGCCAGTGACAAAGCCTATGCCACTGTGGCATATATCAGATGCCAAGTTGACGAGGATATATACACAGCGTTTGTATCTTCAAAATATAAAGTTGCGCCGCTAAAGCAACAGACGATTCCCAAGCTTGAGTTACAGGGTGCTCTGTTAGCTTGTAGGTTAGCTAAGTCAATCTTCAGTGAGCTAGAACAGAAGATTGAAGATATTTACTACTGGACAGATTCAATGGTGGTTCTCAAGCAGATAAGATCACAGTCGAGAAGATTTCCTATGTTCGTTTCTTGTCGTGTTGGAGAAATTCAAGAAGATTCGGATATTTCGAAATGGCGCTGGATTCCATCAGAGCTAAATGTCGCCGACCAAGCCACAAAGGAAACAAGATGTAAAAATTTCGGGGCTGATAGTCTATGGTTAAATGGTCCAGATTTCTTGAAACTACCTGAGAGTTCCTGGCCAGCAGAATCAATATTCAATGAGCAAGTGGAAAACATACTTGTCGTCGCAGACAATCTGAACAAGAAAATGCTATTGCCTGATGCAACAAGATTTTCTAGTTGGAAGCGACTCATTCGATCCACTGCTTGGATTGTGTATTTCAAGAAAGTCTGTCGTCTTCCCAAGAATGATAGACCACCGAGCCCAGTTTTGAATGTAGAGTACTTAGAAGAAGCTTCGAGGTGGTGGATAAAGAAGAGTCAAGGTGAATCATTTGATGAAGTCAGTCTTCTTCAAAACGGCGATGCTCTTCCTAGATCCAGTCGCCTTCATAAGTTATCTGCATTTCTAGATGACGAAGGCATAGTGCGATTGAGAGGAAGATTCCCAGATTCTGATAGACTTCAAATGAATTATGATACTCGATTTCCGATAGTGCTTGATCCCAAACAGAGGTATACAATTTTACTAATTGACCATTACCATCAGGAAGCAGGCCATATTGGAGTTGAAACAGTAATCAGTCAATTGAGGAATAAATTTTGGATTTTACATATCCGTGCTGCTGTCAAGAAATGTTTCAACTCATGCCTCAAATGTAAAATCCGCAAATGTACACCAACAGTACCTGAAATGGGATTATTACCTCCCTCGAGATTAGAATCTCATGTATTCCCGTTTAGCTACGTCGGCATCGATTTTTTTGGACCCATGACTGTATCCATTGGCCGCAGAATAGAAAAGAGATACGGAGTTCTTTTTACGTGTCTCTCCATCAGGGCTGTGCATATAGAGTTAGCTGCCTCTTTGGATACTAGCTCTACGATCATGGCAATAAGGCGTTTCATCTGCAGAAGAGGACAGCCAAGAGAAATATGGACAGACAACGGAACAAACTTCGTTGGAGCGGAGCGAGAGTTGAGAGAATGTTTCCAGTCTTTGGACCACAATAAGATTGCCGATGACCTATGTTTGGGTGGCTGCAAATGGAAATTCAACTGTCCTGGTGCTCCGAATATGGCTGGAGTCTGGGAGAGAATGGTAAAATCCATTAAAACTGCCCTCAAAATCTCTCTGAAGAACATGAATCCACGAGAAGAGGTTCTTCTCACCCTCCTGTATGAAGCAGAATACATGGTGAATTCGAGGCCCCTGACTCATATTTCTGTAGATCCAGGAGACATGCAAGCAATCACACCAAATCATTTTTTGCTTCTACGTCCAGGTGGTGTTCCTTCCTGTGGGGAAAATTCGATCTGTAGCAAGAAACAATGGAGAATCGCTCAAGCCCTGGCAGATCATTTTTGGCGACGATGGGTACAAGATTACAGACCAACCTTGATACACCGACAAAAATCGTATGACCAAACGAAGCCCATACAGATAGGTGATGTTGTCATCATAGTTGATGAGAAGGCGCCTAGAAATGAATGGCTGAGAGGCAGAATAGAAGAAACTTTTCCTGGGAAAGATGGAATTATTAGAGTCGCCAAAGTCAAGACAATCAAAGGAAGTTACACCAGGCCAGTTTCAAAATTATGTACCTTGCTTACTTCTACCAGTACGTGAAGACTTGAGCTGTTCACGGGGTGGAGAATGTAGAAGAGATTCACAATGTGTTTACCAGTGCGTCTCATATTGTTGTAATCGCTTAGATACGAGGTGTTTGATAGTAATTGTTTTTTATGCTGAAATTGTTAATTGTGAATAAATAAATTTGTCACGAGCTTGTCATAATTTCAAATTACAAAAAACCTATAAAAACTACTTTCTGCAACGAACAAGCTTTGCTTTAAATTATATTTAACACCTACCTTATATCCCTTGGTTCTCATGATGTTCTCTGAACATTACAGGATATCCCTTTTCGTGGGAACCAGAACATGAAAAAAATCCATTTTCCCCTCGGTGCTTTGTATCTCTCGGGCTTCGCCCTCGAGCTACAAACCGCACCTTGGAAATAATCTTGCATTTCTGCTCGATGTATATTGTACTAATTCCTATATAGGGGACAAACTTTTCTTTGATAAAAGAGACAACACCGAATTCGACCTCTTGACGGTAAACGAAACAGCAATGGAACCACCCCAGGATGATGGCAACTCTTTGAACTCCCCGAGAAATCTAGCTCTAGAGGCCACATTCATCAATCACAACTTCAGTCAGCAGGTAATTCAGATGTTGTTACACTCTTTTGAATGGGAAAGGTTATGGAGGAATTATATTTCAGGTGCTGAGAACTGGTCCAAATGAACCTCGTTATAAGTTTGATGACGTAAATCCGTTCATTTCTGAAGAAGAAGAAGGCGAGGTAGCTAGTGTTGCTTACAGATACAGAAAATGGGACCTCGGTGGTGGAATTGTAAGTGCCATAGTTCAATAATTATTAGTACATACAATATTATATTTTTGTTGTCTAGATGTATAACTTCCTTCATTTGTTTTCAAAGTTTTCTTACTTGTAGCAACGTGAGATTTTTCGTTTTGTTTTTAAATTAAATGGCATACTTGTTTTCTGACGACCATCACTGAAAATCTATGTATGAAAAATGCATAATGACAGTGATTTGATGTTGAGGCCCAGATCACAATAATTGTTCAAAGACTTATGTGATCTTTTTTCTCTTTATTTAACATAATTATCTATGACATAATTAATTTATTGATTCAATGAAACAAAATTACTGAAAACTGTGGCTTGTGTGAGAGACAGAGTAATCTAATCTAGATCACTGTTGACACTGATGCCAAATTATCTGAAAAGTACGCTGGCCAAGATCTAGACACCTCATTCAACATTTTCCTTTCATCATATTATATTTTTGCACTTTGTTTATTATTCAACATTTTCCTTTCATCATATTATATTTTTGCACTTTGTTTATTCATTAGTGCATCTGTCTGGTATATTATGTTGACTATTTTTGAACTATTACTCTGTATTTGACACTTATCTCCGTATATCTTGACCCTTACCTACAGCTTTAACCGGCTTTAACTATACGAGGTGGAAAAAAATTTAAATATGAAAGTTGTGGGATTTCGCGGCGCCGTTTTGGCCAACGAGCAGTGCAACAACACGTTCAAGCTAGCCAGGATTAAACACTATACAGGGGGTGTTCATAATACATGCACAGGACTTCAGTATGTGATAGCTTGCCCAAAAATATGAATAAAAGTTTCAATTAGCTTGCCCTCTGAAATGCATCATTTTCGAGATCTAGGGAGTTGAAATTGAAAAAAAAAAACGATTTTTGAAAATATCTCTGGGACCGTTTATTGCACAGAGAAGCTTTTGTAAGCTATATAATTGGTGAAGATTTTGAAGGGGTAGTGAGTGTTTTTCTCTCCAACTTCTACGCCACTGGAAAAAGTACAGTTTTGAGCCGCCCATTTGAATCGCTAATGTTTTCTACACAAAAAAGTACTCCTGGTCATAAGCTCGAAAGTTAACCATTTTCGAGACAAATCAACTTTTATGTTGAAAAACTTGGTCAATTTCTTGAAATAAATTTTTTGTTGCGTGCATAGAAGCTAGCGGCGGACATTTCCAATAATTATATTATAAGATTCTACTCAAACAAATTTTTATTCAGTCAGGACGGCTTGTACAAAGATGACCGTTCATAAAAATACAACATCGACAAGTGATTCATGCTGATGCTACGATGCTAATGTAGAAATGAGTGAATCCCACTTCTGATATAAGATTCTGAATGGAGGCATCGTAGATAGACATAAATTCAACACTCAAACACATTTTTATTCACTCAGGACGGCTTGTACAAAGATAACCGATTATAAAAATACAACATCGACAAGTGATTCGTTCTGATGCTACGATGCTTATGCCTAAACCTGCTTCAATCTTCGATCACACGATGATTACGAATACCGATAAGCTCGAAAGTTAACCATTTCCAATAATTATATTATAAGATTTAGGGGCGTCCGGAGAGGGAGGCAAGGGGGGGGGGGGGCGCTCGCCCCCCCCCCTAGCGCCTGGTCTTCACTCAGATACTTTCTAAACAAGATACATTTGCATTATTCAATTCCCATTCTGATAACGCTTATTACAGTGACTTTCTCAGACTTTGTTCAATTAGTATTCATCGACATCTTATAGATAGATATAGTAATTTTATCGACGAAGTTATTGATAAATTTGCTCAAGAATCTATAAAAATGTCATTATTGTTCGAACAAGATCATGATTATCATCACGTGCAATTTTTTATTGTAATTTTGGCTGTAAACAGAATACCTATGTGATGTCAATTCAATTAATTTTCTTTTTTTTTATTCCATGTTTTATGTAGAGTAATAGTAGATTATATATAGAGAGAGTAAAGTGCATGATTTTTCCAGAGGTGGTTTTGTAGCCAGAGGGTGCTACAATGCACTGAGGGAAGAAAGAACTCACTTCCGAGGTTTATATACCATTTTTGCACGACTCGACGATTTTAATTGAAAGAATCTTATGATGAAATCAATTATTGTCAATATGAAAATGAAAATCCGAACACAATAATCACAAAATCAAATTTGATTACCATGACTACCGATAAAGAAGAGTAGCCATATTGCTTTTAGTGAACATCGAAAAAGTGTGGTAGCATATTATCTTAATTGCTTTCCAAAGTTTTTTCAATAAATATTGCAGGAATGTGTGGAAAAACTATTGAAGAAGCTGAAGAAGTAGATTCATTGCTAGAGAAATCCCGGAAAATGTTTAGCCTAGAGAGTGCTTACTCTGTATACTCTGTATTCCCGCTTTTGTCGGTGTAAAATCGCTTATAGGTCGTGCAAAAACTGTTTTTTTGATATGTACTGAATATTGTACATTATTTATTGTGACTTGCCCCTCCCTGAGATTATTTCTGCGGACGCCCCTGAAGATTCTTAATGGAGGCATCGTAGATTGACACAATTTCAACACTCAAACACATTTTCATTCACTCAGGACGGCTTGAACAAAGATGACCGTTTATAAACATACAACATCGACAAGTGATAAATCCGAACACAATAATCACAAAATCAAGTTTGATTACCATGACTACCGATAAAGAAGAGTAGCCATATTGCTTTTAGTGAACATCGAAAAAGTGTGGTAGCATATTATCTTAATTGCTTTCCAAAGTTTTTTCAATAAATATTGCAGGAATGAGTGGAAAAACTATTGAAGAAGCTGAAGAAGTAGATTTATTGCTAGAGAAATCCCGGAAAATGTTTAGCCTAGAGAGTGCTTACTCTGTATACTCTGTATTCCCACTTTTGTCGGTGTAAAATCGCTTATAGGTCGTGCAAAAACTGTACTGAATATTGTACATTATTTATTGTGACTTGCCCCTCCCTGAGCTTATTTCTGCGGACGCCCCTGAAGATTCTTAATGGAGGCATCGTAGATTGACACAATTTCAACACTCAAACACATTTTCATTCACTCAGGACGGCTTGAACAAAGATGACCGTTTATAAACATACAACATCGACAAGTGATTCATTCTGATGCTACGATGCTAATGACTAAACCTGCTTCAATCTTCGATCACACGATGATTACGAATACCGATTATTTGAACATCGTCGCCAACAATATTATTCATATTTTGAGGTCCTTGTGGCGCGATGCGAGCACGACGCCGTGGTCCAATCGCCCAACAATGGCGAGCTGCAATTCTTGACCGTCAAAGCGCTGAACGAGTGGGACTCGAAGGTGGCCAGCGGCGTCGAGTGGCGCCAGAAGTTGGACTCGCAACGGGGCGCCGTTTTGGCCAACGAGCTGCGCAACAATGCGTGCAAGCTTGCCAAGTGGACGGTGCAGGCGGTGTTGGCTGGCAGCGACCAGATCAAGTTCGGGTGAGTGATCGGCATTTATACAGCGTGTCTCACTTTGAACGGCCCCCTTCTATACAGGGTGTAACTAAATAAAGATAGATCTTTCATACAAAGAAACTTCATTGGAGCATCCCATGTTAAGATACAGCTCCTTGAAGGGGGTACATAAAATTTGTTCATCAATTTTTTATGGGAAAAATATTAGGGAGGGAGGGAGAGGGAGACACAACCTGGAGCTAAAATCTACTACTTTTTTCCCTTGTATAATAAATAACTAATTTTTGGGACCTTAGGTATGTGTCTCGAGCCCACGTCAAGGACAACAGCAAGCATGTGATATTGGGTACGCAGCAGTACAAGCCTCACGAGTTTGCCACCCAAATCAATTTGAATATGGATAATGCCTGGGGGATTTTGAGGTGAGTGGTTTTCTTATAAATTGCATATCATTTAACAAATAACTTTTATGAATTAATAGATGAAAACCTGCCAACTCTATGTATATTTCTTGATTTAGCCAAAGCGTTTGATACAGTTAGTCATGAACTGCTTAAAAAAAGGAGGATATTGAATTTCGTGGAGTTAGTTGAAAAAAAATTCAAAATATCTTTAATTCCTTACAGATCAAGACATATCCATTATCCATATAAGAATACAGCATGTAGAAATTAACAATATTTATAGTAATCCAGAATATTTCGAGTATGGCGTTCCTCAAGGAAGTGTTTTAGGACCACTTTTTTTAAATATTTATATAAATGATTTATTTCAAGCAATGAACTAAATATAAACACCTGGAAGGGTCCCTCTGTGAACGACAAGTGAGGCAAAAATATTGTTCAGGCAATCCGCAGTGGTTACGGATACCTATCTCTTTCTATTTTATGTTGGCTAATGGGAAGCGCTCGCATTATTTGAAATATTTTCTCGTTTTTTGCTTTCATTTAAGAGTAAACGTGATTAAATATAAATATTCATTTAGGAAAAAGGATAATGTGGCAATCAAGTATCATTGAAAAATTATGAACTTAGGACCCAAGTTATGAACGTCCACAGATGCATCCTGAGAATAAATTGCTAGCTAGTTTTTTATTTCAAAGAGTTGCAAACATACTTTTTTTCATTATCAATCAACTAGGTACCTACGATTTTTTTTTATTTTCCTACGAGGATCAGCATTTTTTGGTAATAGGAAATGAAAATATACTGGGTACAGTATCTGGTATCGATAACCTAGCAGTACCTGGCAGAAAATGCTCTCCACAAAGCTTGCTCTCTCTACGAACTGCCTCAATCCATAATTCAAGAATGTCTGGTCTTTTGAATGGAAAACTGCAACAGGTGATATTACTTAATATGTTGATGGAAAAGTCATGGAAGTATTTTACTCTGACAAATAATATAGGTATAGTTTTTGAACATATTTTGAGACTGGGGACATTGTACCTACCTCACAAACCTTCTCAACAATCAGTTCAAACCAACAAATTCAGTCCTTTTGTTGAAACAAAACACGCCAAATGAATAGATATTTCACATAACCAAAGACCATGAACTTATGTCTTCACAAAATCGAAAATACTTTAATTATTAGATAAAAGCAAACGTGAACACCAATCCACCATTAAACAACACGAGTAGGAAAGAGACAGGTTACCGTAAAACTAGCTATCTTTGTTGCAGCTGCCCCTGACACACTGTGCTATTCCAGAGAACGGTCGTTTCCCTTCCAGGTGTTTATATTGACTTCATTGATTTCAAGTCAATTTGATTGGTAATATGCATTCTCTTGCAGATGATACTGTTGATAATAATGATTATTGATAATAATCTGAAGTTGGATAATCATTTAGAATATGTTTTGAAAAAAATTAAATGTCTCATTCCTAAATTCAAACGTTTAAATCATGTATTAGGCATTCATAGTTTGAAAATGATATACACTCAGTTCCAAAAAAAGTGACGCACTTGATATTTGACCTATCTTCTTGAAAAAAAAAAAAAATAGTAGGCCGATTTTTGTTTATTTTTTATTTGCTGGTAGGTAATGCATTTGTCTTTGAAAAAAAAAGAGCTGAAATTTTTTTCAAAGCCTCCTTGATGGTGGTGGATTAACTCAAACCATGATTTATTCTTGATTTTTGACTCACCCTGTGTGTTGATTGAGTAATGGCATAGAAAGTGCATGCACCCTATACGAAAGAGGCTTCTTTTGCGAGCATTTTGTTTTTTTATTCATTGATTTATCTCTAAAATTTTCCGAATAACAGCTTTTTTTGCTGAATCCTTGCAGATTACCAACTTTCTGAATTTATCGAGAAACAATTTTCAAATGAAATAAACTGATACCAATAATTTTTATCAAACACAAAATTATAAATTGGGATGACTGCTTAATACCGTGTATTGCCTCCTCTAGCAACTCTAAGAACTAATCTACGAGGCATACTGGAAATTAAGTTGCTTATCGTTTCCATTGGTATACAATCCCATTCTTCCGCTAATGCATCTGCCATTTCTGCGAGACTTCCGGAGACCTCTCGCGAGAACGTATCCTTCTCCCTAATTCATCCCACAAATGTTCTATAGGATTCATATAAGGGCTTCTCGCAGGCCATTGTAATGTGGCAATACCAGTAGCTTCTAAGAAGTTTCGCACTATTGCTGCGGTGTGTGGTCGGGCATTATCCTGCATCAATATAAAATTATTGCCCACTAACTCTGCATAAGGTAAGACATACTGCTCTAAAATTTCAATGTAAATTTGGGCATTCATCGACTGCCTCACCGAAAAAACATGAAGGGGTGTCTTTCCATTCATTGAAATCCCTCCCCACACCATAACGGACCCACCATTAAAACTTTCGCATTCTGTTATTAAATTTTGATTAAACCGTTCACCAGTTCTTCTCCACACTCTTTTTCTTCCATCCACCATTTTAAGGCAACACCTTGACTCATCCGTGAACAAGGCATTCAACCATTCAGGAATATTCCACTGTCCATAATTTTCAACAAAATTTCTTCTTGCAGCACGATGTTCGGGCAATAATTTGGGACCTTCTGCAGGTCTCCTAGCTTTTAAATTAACTTCTTTTAGACGTCTACATACCGTCTGCTTACTTACTGCAACATCATGAATTTGGCGAAGATCTTGCTGAACATTTACCGCAGTATTTGATCGATTCCGTAAAATCCGCAATCTCAAGAGAAGATCGCTTCTTCTCTTGGAGAAGTTTTTCGGGGGCGACCAGAACCGACCCTCCGAGTGGTGCTTCCTGTTTGTTCGTACTTGCGGATTGCTCTACGAGCAGTTGCTTCATGAACTCCTACTGCACGAGCGGCGTAACGTTTACTACGCCCATCGTTTACTAACGCAACTAATCTTGCTACGTGTTCAGGATTTATTCGAGGCATTTTATGAAATTTTAGTCAATAAAACAAGACTCATAATTAATAACACAACGACAAATGGTCAAATATGGAGGCATACAACAAATTAGTTGCTATGGCAACGGCATTAGTTTTTTTAAAGACAATGTGATCCTACCAAAGTACAACCCAATCAATTTTGAGTACTCTGATCCTTCAATTAATTTAATTTGTGGGATAAGCGTAAGGTATCAGCAAAAAAGCTGTAATTCGGAAAATTTCAGAGATAAATCAATGAATAAAAAAACAAAATGCTCGCAAAAGAAGCCTCTTTCGTATAGGGTGCAAGCACTTTCTATGCCATTACTCAATTAACACACAGGGTGAGTAAAAAATTAAGAATAAATCATGGTTCGAGTTATTCCGCCACCATCAAGGAGGCTTTGAAAAAATGTTCACCTCTTTATTTTTTTCAAAAGACAAATGCATCACCTACCAACAAATAAAAATAAATAAAAATCGGCCTACTATTTTTTGTTCTCTTTTTTAAGAAGATAGGTAAAATATCAAGTGCGTCACTTTTTTTGGAACTGAGTGTATAATGTTATGTGTTGTGTTGATTGTGCTTCATCCCGTTGAAAATTCAAACTTTTTTCTAGGTGCATCGTGGATATAATCATGAAGCAAAAGGACGGAAAGTATTTGATAATGAAGGACCCGAACAAGTGCATGATTCGTCTGTACGACATTCCCGACAACACTTTCGAGTCTGACGGTGAAACGGAGTCTGACGACGAGGTGCCGGAAAATTCCGGGGCTTTCCCCTTGTACTCGTACAATACCAGTGCCAAACGCATATGATAGAGCTATTCTAGGTCGATAAATTTAATTCAAATGGAATACGTCCTGTTTTAGCACTAAACTGTTTGTAACTGAATAATACATGATACACGGTTTTGGAGGAAGTCTGAATATTTTATTTTCTGAGTTTACTCAGAAACTGTCTTACCTTAGCTCTTATAAGAGAGGGGAATATAGAGGAAGAAAGATAGAGAGAGAGGGGGCGGGGCAGAGAGAGACAGAGAGAGAAAGAAGATACCATCGTTGATTGAGGCTTTATCGATCTAAATGGAAAACCAATAGATTGAGAGGTGAGTGCCAAAAAAATGCAACAGTTATCTAAAGACAAAAGAAAAACGACGAAAAACTCTAAGGCGGTCGGTTTTTCGTTGTTTTTCTTTTGAAATTACTTTGGACCACTTTGAGATATGGATGATTTTCAGAATTTAGTTATCGTAAGGCTGAAATAGGTGATTGGACTAATTTATTTTCATTTCTAAATAGAATCATATCTCAAATACTTTTCAATTTCATACTTGTTTAGAATTTTTCGGTCGATTTTTAGGTGCTAAAATCATCAACAATGTCATGGTAATTTTCAAACGGCTAGAAATTTACTGCCAGTAAAAACTGACGTCACGATTTCGTAAGTTGGGGCACACCATAGCACAGTTGCCATGTGTTGAAATACAATCGGGAACTTCAGAAATATTAGTTATTCAATGATTCATAAACTTTCAATGTTGGTAATATTTCTAATTCGCAATTTTATTAAAAATCAATTGTCTCAAAATGTTCCCTCATGTTTTGTGGCTTATTGCTTATAATAAAGTTGTGTAAATAATAATTATATTAATTCACACTAGACGACATTCGAAGCGGTAAATGTGGCAACACGGTGCACGAATTGTGGGCGTGGTCTTGTTAGTTCTCAGCATTCAGCATGTTGACAAGTCTCCAACATTTCCATGATATTTTATTATGGAGTATAAGGAATATTTGGACATGCTGGTTGCTACTGCAAAAAATGATTCCCAACATGAATATATACATAAAATTTCCAATATTTCTCAACCAAAGATCGATGAAGTGGAAGTATTCATGTCGCAAGAAAACATTGATGTTCTTTGTATTTCCGAAACGTCGGTTCAACCACAGGAAATTATTTACGTAAGTTTTTCAAACTATTCAATTCGTAGTTTCTACTGTAGGAAAAACACACTACATGGTGGTACAATGATACTAACAAAGAAAACTCTTAGAGGTAGTGAAAACACGGAAATTGTAAATTTGAGTGTTGATAAAATTTTTGAATGTTCAGCTGTGAAATTATCGATTGGAACAGACAACTATTGCATATTATGTTTGTATAGAACGCCCGATTCAGATGTTAGACTGTTTTTTTGTAAGCTTGAGGAATGTCTAGACCTATTAACTGGCAAATGTCATTTATCACGTATCATCATCTGTGGAGATCTCAATATCAACCTCTTGTGTAAATATACATATTGTTGAGTACCATCAGAGGAATACATTCATAGAAAAAAACTCCCATCCACGTGTATTTTGAAAAAGTTATGATTTTTTTTCGAAATTCCGAAAAAGGGGGCCTGTGGGGTAAATTCTTGCCCGACAAAATATTGTGGGATATACATATTATTGAGTACCATCAGAGGAATACATTCATAGAAAAAAACTCCCATCCACGTGTATTTTGAAAAAGTTATGAATTTTTTTCGAAATTCCGAAGAAGGGGGCCTGTGGGGTAAATTCTTGCCCGACAAAATATTGTGAGATATACATATTATTGAGTACCATCAGAGGAATACATTCATAGAAAAAAACTCCCATCCACGTGTATTTTGAAAAAGTTATGAATTTTTTTCGAAATTCCGAAGAAGGGGGCCTGTGGGGTAAATTCTTGCCCGACAAAATATTGTGAGTGTGAGATATACATATTATTGAGTACCATCAGAGGAATACATTCATAGAAAAAAACTCCCATCCACGTGTATTTTGAAAAAGTTATGAATTTGTTTCGAAATTCCGAAGAAGGGGGCCTGTGGGGTAAATTCTTGCCCGACAAAATATTGTGAGATATACATATTATTGAGTACCATCAGAGGAATACATTCATAGAAAAAAACTCCCATCCACGTGTATTTTGAAAAAGTTATGATTTTTTTTAGAAATCCCGAAAAGGGGGCCTGTGGGGTTAATTCTTGCCCGACAAAATATTGGGAGATATACAGATTATCATTGACCCTCAGAGAAATTCATTGATGTAAAATAGTTTCATCCATGGACATATTTTGGAGGTTGAAGTAATTTCATGGCCAGCCATGAATATAAATTGATAATGAACGACCATTGGTGGTATGGCGCGCGCCTTGAATATTAGGCGAAGTCGTGGCTGGTTTCACACTGATTATTGAGGACGAGTTTTGTAATTATGTTCCGATTCTATTCAAAAGTTTCATCTGGGGTTTCAGAAGTTGGATATATTATGATTCTTTCGTCATAATTGGGAAATTCAAGTGAACTGAAAAGAAGTTGAAATAAATGGTAGTTTGAAAAACTGAAGGAACACGCTTTTATAGATAGCGAAACTAAAAAGAAGTAGAAAATGAAATTATAATAGTGTCTTGATGAATATTGAACTGAAAAATCATATCATAGAAATAATATACAGGGTGTTCATTTGAAAACTTCCCACCTCGAATTTCTCAAAACATGAAGGTTTTTAAAAAAATCGCCGAAACACGTAAAAAAATTTATCGAGGGGGACAACTTTTTAAGCAAAATTTGCTTCGCCTTCTTTTACCCCCTGCCCTCAGGAGCTACCCCCCTAAAAATCTTAAATGGCAAGGGGTATCGAGTGATAGCTCATTTGAAAGGTCTTTTTAATTCCTTTATTGTGGCGTTTGATTTTTTTAAAATCGGTCGATTCGTTTTCGAGATTTTGTGCACCATAAATTAGAATCAATATCCACTCTTTCGGCTAGTGTGTAAATCATTTTGAAAGTAAAATCTGAATCAATAAATTAATTTTCACTATGTCAAGATTGTCACAAAGGTAACTGACAGCAAATTGAATTCTCTCTTTTCCTTAGCAACTTTAAAAAACTAAACAGGTATAACAATAAAGACAGTTCGCCCATGTTATCTGTGTTGATAAAAAGAAGACGGACAAAAATTCGGGTTGTTATTCGGTTGTTGCCACGTCTAATCTTCCGAATTCCTGTTTATGTTGTTTTTTGAACACTTATTGAAATAGAAAGTTTTATTTTCGTGTGTTTTTGTTTCTATCTGAACAAAGTAAGATAAATAAAGATTTTTCTAATTATCTCGAAAACGAATCGACCGATTTTAAAAAATCAAACGCCACAATAAAGGAATTAAAAAGACCTTTCAAATGAGCTATCACTCGATACCCCTTACCATTTAAGATTTTTAGGGGGGTAGCTCCTGAGGGCAGGGGGTAAAAGGAGGCGAAGCACTTCTTGCTTAAAAAGTTGTCCCCCTCGATAAATTTTGTTACGTGTTTCGGCGATTTTTTTAAAAACCTTCATGTTTCGAGGAATTCGAGGTGGGAAGTTTTCAAATGAACACCCTGTATATAGCAAAACAACGTTTGTGAGGTCTGCTAGTCTATAATATATAAATTATTCTCTCATTCAAGGTCATAAAGTTTGTCGTTTGATTTGTAAACTTCATTTTGGTCGCACTCCTTACCATCAGAATGGAACAAATAAAACGCTACTAACTCTACTTTTTAAACTATGCAAAAAAACTAATATATGCGATAACCTATTTTATAATATAAATATTTCATATAAACTTTCACAACATAAACTATGAATAAAAATAGTAATAATATACACTCTGAAGCCTAAAGCATACTGTCCTTCACCTCTCCTGGATTGTCGAGAGCCGCTTTTCTCTCATTGATAGCTATCACCAACAATCTGTGGGGTCCAACGGGCAAGTTTAAACGCCTCAAATCGCCTTCTTCTAGTACCATCAGGGTTTCTAGGTCGATTTTCTGATCTACGAATATGGAAGCATATTCGCTCAGCCCGAATGCAGTCAAAAATCTTTCTAGCGGTGCGTTGGGATCGTTTTCTTCGCTGGAGTCTGAATCTGAAACATAGTTTAAACCTAAATGAAGCCTGATGATGACCATTCATAAGGGAGGAACGCATCTACACCTTTTTCAATTGTAATTCAGAAAGTATAACTTGAAATTCAGATTAGTTAATTGTAATTCAGAAAGCGTAATATGTAATTCAGATTAGTGAAATGTTATTCAGAAAGTGTAACTTGTAATTCAGAATAGTGAAATGTAATGGGCTTATATCACAAATAGTAGATTGTTTTATTAGGATCAAAAGTGACACTTTGTTTGACAAGCGAATTTTGCATTTGCGAGGCGGAGCGTTTATAGCAAAGCCAAGCAAAAGCAAAATTTGCGAATCGAACAAAGTCACTTTTGATCCGAATGAAACATGCTATTTTTTCTGCAACGGAAACAATTGACTCAAAATAAACGTGTGAAGTAACCACCAATGCCGTGCCATATGTATGCAATGCAACAAATATTGACAAATAATCCGTGTGGTGAGAATATTCTACCTGCATTAACAGCAGGTTGGGTTTTCTAGGATGTTCGAATTGTAGTTTCAATATAAATACAATCACAGAGTGACATATTTGTGTATGGACCAGGTGCTCTAATGCCAAAAACCGCGCCAGTGCCAGCTAGAGGAACAATACGTGGAAAATGTTAGGTTAGTGAGCATATCAACAATGATAATAGTGATTACTTATTCCTCTCCATACTACACTGTGTTCGACTTGATAATCAAATGAAGCAAAGCAATATCGTTGTTTGAGACAAAAAAACTATTGCTTGCCGTGATTATACAAAAGAAGTTATCCATCCCGAGAATAACGAATAAAATACAGATCACGCAAGTATTTGAATCTTGAAGGCTTCCCTGATCAAAACAAAAATACTGAACTGAGATGTTTATAATTTCAATACGTATAGTATAATAGGGTGTATTTATATCTCGAGCATGGGTATGAAATGCCAAATCTGCTGAAATCGGAAACAAATCAGGTATGCATCTCAACCGAAATAACCAACCGTCACAATGTTGTTTATTCTTGATGACGTCCAGTAGATCATTTTTAGTTCCTAGGAGCTAAAGTTCAACTTTAGCTCCTAGGAACTAAAATTCAACTTTAGCTCCTAGGAACTAAATATGTTGCCTAGCAACATACCTATTTTTGTGACAGTAATAGAAACGTCAATTTAAGAGCTAATTTTGGTATCAAAATGGACGACTTTTGTGTCGGTTGCAGAAAAAAAAATTTATTTCATAATTCGATAGAACTCACCCAAACTAGCTCACCGCAAACCGTTTCTTGCTGTGAGCTCCCTACGTTTTATAAAAAATCATTGAAATCCCCGAATTTTCGGACCTCTGAAAACGAGGCGATGATGTGACGTCAAAACCCTAATACTGAAACAAGACTATTCCAGACAGAGATGAATAATAAATGATTTCTGACAGAGTGAATTAGCGCGAGATCACAGTTGAAATAATTAATATATCAGTTGCCTCAGTCTCCGTCGGGCGTTTGGTATTTTCTTTTAACTATGGCGAGATGAGGTTTCTACGTCATAAGAGGGTCCGTTTTCAGAAGGTACTACTATTTATGTCCAAAAATAAAACATTCCAGTTAATTTTTCGATGGAATTATGTCGTCAATCATAATTTATGTACAAAAGGATCATTATAAACATATTTAGTTTGAGTTAAAAGTTCTACTAAGGTGTACACGCCCATTCAGAAACCGTCAATTGTAATTCCGAAAGCATAACTTGTAATTCATAAAGTATCACTTATGATTCTGCATTACAATTGACTAATCTGAATTACAATATTGACGCTTTCTGAATTACAATTAACTATTCTGAATTACAAGTTACCATTTCTGAATTACAAGTTACCATTTCTGAATTACATTTTACTAATCTGAATTACAAGTCACACTTTCTGAATAACAATTGAAAAAGGTGTAGTAACAACATTTTTTTGTATCTCTTTGGAGCGCAAGAAAGGAAATTCCTATGATGATCGAAGAACGTCGTGTGTACCTAGGGGGGGGTAGGGAGAGGAGGTAGGTACTGGATTTTTCAACATTTTTGGAGTTTATGATTGCGTGCGCAAAGTAATACTTTTCCGCACTCAGTGCTTATATGGGGAGTAAAACTACCCAAAAATCTCACTGGTATGGAACATTTATATTCATTTTAGTTGCTGTAGACTATTATTTTATGCACTATAAAAAGCCGTTATCCCTTTTACTTTTCAACCGTTCTTCCCGATTTCACCTCAATATAAATATTAGGAACGAATGATTTAATTTTCTATCATTATATTTTATTGATATGTAATTGTTTGTTGTTCAGCTATTTCTATCAAGTTCAACTAAACATTATTCAATAAATTGTAATTCAAGTTGAAATTTTGTTATTTTCGTTATCTGATTTGAAGCTCATAGGGAAAATGTGATTTTCTATTATTATATTTCATTGATTGCTTGTCTTTATTACCCCAAGAAACATAGTTGTTTATAATAGGGATACATAAACAATATACATAATGTTATACATACAATTATGAAATTATGATAAGATATAACAAGTAAAAAAAAAAGCAAATAATCATGCAATATCAACCTTGTCTTTTATGAGTAGGTATTCAAATGAGAAATGGAATTATTAAAGTCTCTGAAGCAGATATTTTTTTAAGTTAATTTTGAATCTAGTTATTGCTTCCTGTATATTCCTCAATTGACTTGGTAATGAGTTATATAGAACGATTCCTGTGTGAAAAATGGATTGTTTGCCGATATTTGTCTTAAACGTATTTGCTATTAGTAAATTTGATTGTCTTGTTCCATGATTATGTAATGAATTGATTTCATTGAAATTTAAATTCGAAATTTTCAATTTATATAGGACAAATTGAATAAAACAACATATTTTAAGTTTATATAGTGATGTCAGATCTAATAAATCTCTAGGCTTCTATAAATTCATGGTTGTTATATGTGATTGTTGTATAGTTACATTTTTCAATAAGTTATAATTTTTTTTATTTCCCTCTTTATCTGATATGAAGCTCGTAGGAAAAACGTTGTTCCTAGCACGTGCGCAATGTGTCTTCTCCGCACGCAAAAACTTATTCGAACTCCGCTCCGCGTCGTTCGCCTAACTGTATATGCGTGCGGGAAAGTAACACTTTACGCACTTGTTAGGAAAATAACTATTTCCGTCGCGTGCGGAGAAGTACAACTTTTCGCACTTGTTAGGTGAATAACTATTACATGATGTTCTGTAGTCTAGATTGAAAATAATTTAGGAGTGGTAGATAATTATCAAATATCACTATGTATTATCATGTATTATGTACCTGATAACTCGTCGTCTGTCGTTTGTCTTGGTCCATAACTTTCTCCAGATCCTATTGAACTTTCTTCCTGGTTGCGGTAATATCTTCCGAAAGTATTATTAGTTATACTTTTCCTGAAATAGATCCCAAATGAAATGACCTATAGGTGAGTCATGTTCTTTTCTATTCCACAAAGTAGTTTTTCTCCAAGCGACAGATAGTGAGATGAATAACGAATAAAATACACTACACTGTTTTACCACTAACCAAACCGATTTTTTAACGCCTCGACACGTGTTTTGCTAACTATGTTAGATTAAAACTCAAGTTTTAATCAGTTTTAATCTTCTCCTGAAGATGCTAACATAGTTAGCGAAACACGTGTCGAGGCGTTAAAAAATCGGGTTGTTTAGTGGTGAAACAGGGTAGTGTATTATCGTGCCAAAGGTTCCAGTCTTCGATATACAGGGTAACTCACGGTCGATGGTACGTTTAGACGTTTATGGAGAACGGGACATAGGATCATTCTGAAATTTTGGTTACTCACGTCGTTGCTCTTGGTCTATCGATCTAAAATATTTTCAGTTCTGCGGCGTTGCCGCTTCTATCGAAAAGTAGCAACAACTTTGTTATTTTAAATGGAACACCCTGTATTTTATTGCATTTTCAGATTCTCTCTGAAGAGCTAATTTCATCGATGTATCACACTTGGGGTCTAGCGGAAATGATTACAGAGATATAGGATGTGAAAAATCGACATTTTTCAACTTTAGGATTTTTTTTGCCCAAACTATTCATTATTGGTCAAAACGGCTCACATGTCCCTGTCTCAACTTTTGATCAACTATCTACTAACATTTAATTGAAACAAATACAGGGTGGTGCAGAATTCAGAATCTTGATCACCCGGTATATGTCCCAATTAAATATCAGTAGATAGTTATCAAAAGTTGAGATAGGGATATATAAGCCGTTTTGACAAATAATGAATAGTTTCGACAAAAAAAATTCCTAAATTTGAAAAATGACGATTTTTCACACCCTATATCTCTGTAATCATTTCCGCTAGACCCCAAGTGTGATACATCGATGAAATTAGCTCTTCAGAGAGAATCTGAAAATGCAATAAAATACAGGGTGTCCCATTTAAAATAACAAAGTTGTTGCTACTTTTCGATAGAAGCGGCAACGCTGCAGAGCTGAAAATATTTCAGATCGATAGACCAAGAGCAACTACGTGAGTAACCAAAATTTCAGAATGATCCTATGTCCCGTTCTCCATAAACGTCTAACGTACCATAGACCGTGAGTTACCCTGTATAACGAATAAAATCACTAGAAATTGAAATTTTTAATCAAGAAATAAAAAGAAGAAACTGAATGACACCAATCAAAAAATAACATCAAAAGATTAGAAAAAGAACTAAAACAGTAACCATTCCTAACAAGTTCTGATTTTTGTATTCTCGATCAAATCTCTCCATCATTCTCCAAACACTTTTCATATCTCTTTCGCACGTTATATTGTTCAAACTCTCCCCAGTTCTTTTGGTGGTATCTCTCTGCAAACTGTTATTTTTCTTGGCCTGATCTAATCCTGGCTACCATTATACTCATACCATTATCCAAAAATTGTAACGTGAGAAATGGTTTTGAAAATTGTTATTGTAGTAAAAAATGCCTAATCCATTTTCTTCAATTCTGCTGGGGTTTTTGTGATCGCAGTAGGCTAAGAAATTTTGATTAATAATTTTTTTTGCTCGACAGAGTAGGTAATTTTGACTAATGGGTATATTATGGGAAGAAAAAAAATCCTAAATCGTCCTAGGAAAAACATCCTCATGCCTACATTTCTAAAACATCCCAAAATATCCCAGGGATACCTCTCAGTAGGCAAACAAAGAAATGCCACAGAAGAACAAAAACAATACTTCAATATCCTTCAAGGACCTCTTTGGTCAGTGCATATTACGCCTCAAAAAAACATCCTCATGCCTACATTTCTAAAACATTCCAAAATATCCCAGGAATACCTCTCAGTAGGCAAACAAAAGAAATGCCACAGAAGATCAAAAACAATACTTCAATATCCTTTAAAGACCTCTTTGGTCAGTGCATATTACGTTTCAAAATGACATCTTCATACCAACATTTTCAAAATATCCCAAGGACTTTGTGCTCGCTGGGCAGGGTTTTTGCTACATTTTTCATGTTAGTACCTACACCAAGCTAGTCTTTTATAGCTTCTGCATGCAATCATACACTCCTACTTATTTTTATAAAATAAAAATATGAGTATTATTTCAATAAACGTGGAGTAAGGACAAATCAGATGATTTGCCCCAAAATGTCAGTGCGTTTAAAGAATTTTCCTATCAGAGAGCCTAAAAGAAAAATTCACTAGCTTGTCAGTGACAATTTGTATTGAAAAAATTTTTGGAGAAGAGAAATAAAGGTATATAGAAAAAATATCAAATTCTCACTCATCTTTGGACGTTTCGGGACCGATTCAGCTCCCGTTTTCAACATGAAAAGAGATTATTTCAATAGCGAAGTCGTATAATATGTCTTGAAGCTTTTCAGTTTTCAATAGGAATTGAGTTGGAGAACATTTTCCAATGTGGTGGACTTCGTTATTGAAAATTTGTTGGTCAGAAGATATTGATTTGGCTCTATCATGGAGTGATTTGATTATTCCTTTCTTAATACTTTTCTAATGATTTGATTGAAAGTTCTAGTATATCTGTTAGTTGGGTCCTTTTACGATATACACTCGTTACAAAGATGTTATTTGATTTTTCAATAAGAACATCTAGAAACGGTAATTGAGTGAACTTTATTGTAGGTTCGGCATTGTTCACATAATTCAGAAAATTATCTAGCCCCATAATGTTATGAGGCCAAATTATGAAAATATCATCTACGTATCGCCACCATGTTGTAGGTTGTTTTTGTTTTTTTTTTGACGATGTCTTCAATATTCTCCATAAATATATTGCTTAAAATTGGAGATAATGGCGAACCCATGACCATTCCAAAGTTTTGTCGATAAAACACAATTCCAAAAATTCCATTATTCCTTCGATACGTAGATTAGTTCATTCAGTGAGATTTTCACCGTCTTCTAATTCATGTTTCACTATTTGTAAAGTTTTATCTATTGGAACATTTGTGAATAAACTTCCTACATCAAAACTAACAAGAGTATCATTTATATCAAGAGTGATGTCATTAAGCTTTTCTTTAAACGCAGTGACATTTTGTCCTCACTAGAGTCACTACACGTATATTGAAATAATCTTCATATTTTTATTATATTAGAACGAGGAGAAAAAATCCCAAAAAAATATATTAAAAAAAAAATCCAAGAAAAACTAAAAAAAAAAAGATGGAATGATGAAGCTAAGATATGTTACCAAATCTAGTAACCTAACCTGAGATATGTTACCAGATCTAGTAACCTAACCTGAGATATGTTACCAGATCTAGTAACATAACCTGAGATATGTTACCAGATCTAGTAACCTATCCTGAGATATGTTACCAGATCTAGTAACCCAACCTAAGATATGTTACCAGATCTAGTAACCTAACCTGAGATATGTTACCAGATCTAGTAACCTAACCTAAGATATGTTACCAGATCTAGTAACCTAACCTGAGATATGTTAAAAGATCTAGTAACCCAACCTAAGATATTTTACCAGATCTAGTAACCTAACCTGAGATATGTTACCAGATCTAGTAACCCAACCTAAGATATGTTACCAGATGTAGTAACTTAACCTAAGATATGTTACCAGATCTAGTAACCCAACCTAAGATATGTTACCAGATCTAGTAACCTAACCTGAGATATGTTACCAGATCTAGTAACCCCACCTAAGATATGTTACCAGATCTAGTAACCCAACCTAAGATATGTTACCAGATCTAGTAACCTAACCTGATGAGATATGTTACCAGATCTAGTAACCCAACCTAAGATATGTTACCAGATCTAGTAACCCAACCTAAGATATGTTACCAGATCTAGTAACCTAACCTGAGATATGTTAAAAGATCTAGTAACCCAACCTAAGATATGTTACCAGATCTAGTAACCTAACCTGAGATATGTTACCAGATCTAGTAACCCAACCTAAGATATGTTACCAGATCTAGTAACCTAACCTGAGATATGTTACCAGATCTAGTAACCCAACCTGAGGTATGTTACCAGATCTGGTAACATTACCAGATCTGGTAACCTAACCTGAGACATGTTACCAGATCTAGTAACCTAACCTGAGATATGTTACCAGATCTAGTAACCTAATGTCACTGAGAGGTGTCAAACTATAACGAGGAGAAAATATCTCAAATAATCTATAAGTAAATTGAAGCTACTTTTACATGCAGAATTGTGAATTTAATTGATGCTACCATGGTTCTACTTTCAGGTGGTAGGTAAGCAAACCAAACTATTGAATACATGAATAGGCTCTCGTGGATAATCTCTGGGCTCACCTAATAACTATACTCCCCATTCCAGGTCGAATGAATATACTGGGAGGCTCTTGATGCAACTTGTTGTTCGGATTGTTCCTAAGCTCCTGCATGAAATCAGGTTGGGATTTGGATCTGGTTAGTCCTTGGCTGGGAGGTGGAGTTGGACTATCATCGATATACTCAGCCTCATTGAAAATGCCTTCTAATCGCCCTCGTTCTTTGAAAGTGGAGCCTTCCAAGGTGCCACCATATAGTACTTCAGAATTTCTTCGTATGCCCTTTATAGAGTTCACTGTGAGTTTTCCATCTTCTATACCACTTATCTGTGAATCAAGTAGGTATTGTATATTAAAAAACAAATTGACTACTGCATGCCTGATCCAGATGGATATAGGTACCTAATACAGGATGATTCACAGTCGATGATAGGTTAGACGTTAATAGAGAACGCAAGGAAGGACCTGTTCTATCGATCGAAAATATTTTCAAAATTGCGACGTTGCTGTCTAACTAAAAGTCCTAGCAACTTGATTTTTTCAATGGATCACCATGTATATTATTGCAATTTTAGATTCTTCCTGAAGAGCTTACTTCATTAATGCACTAGGGGTCTAGCGCGGGGATGATCACAGTGTGCAAAATCGAGATTTTCAACCATAAAATTTTATTTTCTACAGGCGTGCGTGATTCACTCTATACCCACACGCAATTTAGGTTGTGAAATGTCATTTTCACGCAGTAGTGCGGGAAAATGACATTTATATAATATTCTGGCAAAATATTTGTGGTGGGTGACACAATATGAAAATTTTAGGTTTTTTATTGTGGTATTTAGTAGGTTTGTACAAAATTATTTTGAAAATGAAGAAATATTGAAAAATAATAATTGCCTGTTATATAAATCCCCCTATAGCTTTCAATTATTATGTGAAGTTATAATTATTGAGAAAGTCACTCTTTGCATACTGGGACATAGTGAAACAGTCTTGGAATGTTTTATTCTGCAGATTTAATTTCCAAAATTCCTGGTCACCATTTTGAATCATTGAAGAACCCCGCTGTTCATAATATTTTTTGGCTGTTAGTGTTAGTTGTTAATAAGTACTTGTTATTTTGGTTCCATGAGCTGAAGTCCATGTAGGTATTATATTTTTTTGACTCGGCCAGCAGAGAAAAAAATATTTGAAATGAATTATCAAAACACAAACTGATCTTTCATCTTCCAACAATGAATAAATAATTTTTAATTAAATCGAGAGCACATTTTGAAAGTAAGATATTAGACTTTCATTAGGATCATATACATATGCCATATCAAAATCCATGGCACCATACGTTTTTTATTTTGCACCAACATTTTTTTTCTTCAAATATACAGTGTGGTATATAAAAAATATTAAATGTAGACTATATTGAACGGATCTGTTGAGCATCCACTTGTGATCTAATAATAAAATATCTGATAATGGGAATCTATTTCAATCTATGTATTTGTATATAATATACATATTTTCTAGTTTAATAGTCTACATGATATAATCCAGGATGGTGATATCTAGAGAACAACAATAATTCATGAAACATTTCTCTTATAAAATTATATTGTGAAATATTGAAAGGAGTTATTAACTTAAATGATGGAAGATTAACTTTTATTGATCTCTAATTACTTAGTGATTGAATCTTTCAATTACAGAACTTTCTATGAAGATATAATGAACAATTTGGTTCTACGGGGGTGCCTGAAAGGTTTGTACAAAATGATACCACAGACTCCTGAGACCAAAGTGAGATGATTGAACCAAACCTTTATACCAAAACGCTCCGTTTAGCCGCTACAGGACGTTTGAATTGATTGTATATTTTTTATTTAGATGAGGAAGTGTGTGCCACATATGATATTATTGATGGTTTCATAAAAAAATTAGTAAGAACCTATTATAATTAAATAATTCTGAAGCCTATCAGCTATACATCAAATTGAATTTGGTCATATAACTTCCAATCCAATAGAACTATCAAAATCTGTCAAGGGGGTGAAAGTTTGGTATTGAATGAGATAATAGAGAACAGTATTGGTTGTTTGTTTTTATTAATCATGCCAAATATTTCTCAATCAAATTGTCCTGACCAGGTATTGTTTAAGATTCACTTTAAATCTGCTTACATCATGTATATTTTTCAATTCATTCGGTGAATATGCACTCAATTGATTTGTTTTGTAATTTCATTAGTGGTTTGAGGCGTGAAATATTATTTGTGCTCCCCCAAATCAAAATTAAATATTGTAAATTCGAATATATGAGGCAAATGAAAATACACTTTAGGTATTTTACAGGAATGATATTTCAGATTTTGAATGAAATGCCTATGATTGGATCAAATGGTCTATGTGTTTGGGAAATTATAATAATTATTCGAATTTACTAGAATAAAAAGAATAACTCTTATACACTCACATGCAAAAAAAAACGCAACAAGTAAATATTTGGTAAAATTTGAAGTCTCATAGTTTTTTTACTTTTACTTCAATTTCCAAAATTTTTTCAGCAAACTGTAGATAAAATCATCAATTTCAACTGGCACATTCAGTATTTTGTTGAATGCTGGCTCATTAGTCATTATACAGGGTTAACTAGAAGTATGTTGATATACCCTAATTTTAAAACATCCTGTAGAATAATTTCGTGGTCAAATTCTTTCAAAATAGCAATTTTTGTTAAGAACCGATCGTTTTCAACATTTTGTTTTTTGGTTCAAGTCTTAAGTTGCTTTAGTTGATTTTTAAGAGGGAAATGAACTCCAAACAACAGAGTTTACCTAATTTTAAGAAATGTTATTTTTTGACGACATGGATTTGCTCATTGTGCCATAATGCCAGTATGACAGCTCAGTTCATGAGTGTTACAATGAAATGGCAGCAATATATTGTTTAGTTATAATGATAAATAATTAATACCAAATTATTTATGCAAACTCATTCAATTCAAATTAAAAATCAAACTTCTAAACAAACCAGTTCAACTGTAACTTAAATAACCTGATGAGGAAACGTACTTTTTACAACAAAATCAGCTCAATATTTTGTATTACCACCTCTGGCTCTCACAACTGCCTGCATACGTTGGTTCATACTGTCAATTAGGTTTCGAATAGCATCTTGTGGAATATTTTGCCATTCCTCCTGAATGGCTAAACGAAGTGCATTTATGGTAGCCGGAGCTACTTCACGATCTCTGACTCGCCTACCAAGCATGTCCCACACATGCTCTATGGGGTTGAGATCAGGCGAACATGCTGGCCAGTTCTGTTTGTTAATACCTACTTCCGCGAGGTATTGTGTGACACAAATTGCTCTATGTGGCCGCGCATTATCCTGCACCAGGATAAAAAGTCATGGCCGATAAATCCACTAAAAGCTATAACGTAATTGCTTAATATCTCTTCAATATATCGGTGAGCCGTTAAAGATCCATCGATGACCACCAACTCAGTGCAGCCCCCCCTGGATATTCCTGCCCAAACCATTACTGAACCTCCTCCATAACTCAGATAGGGACTGAACGTGCATTCTGCAAATCTTTCTCCATTCCTTCGCCATACTCTTTTCCGTCCATCTGGAGAATGTAAGCAGAATCTGGATTCGTCAGTGAAAAGAACATTGTTCCATTGCCCCAAGTTCCAATGTAAATGTTCACTAGCAAATCTAGCAAATTCCAGTCTAGCTACTCGGTGACGCGGAAGTAATTTGGGTCCCCTTGCTGGTCTTCAAGCTTTTGCGCAATTTTCCGCACTTAAAACCATGGTTCGAGTTCCTTAAGGTCTCTCACTGTCAAACTGACATTAGGACAACAACAAGCAAAGCCACCTCTTCGAAAAAATTACATTTTTCAAAGTAAACGTTGATGATAAGTTCATTTCCTTCTTAAAAATCAACTAGTGCACCTAAAGACTTGAACCAAGAAACAAAATATTGAAAAGGATCGGTTCCTAACAAAAATTGGTATATTGAAAGAATTTGACCACGAAATTATTCCACAGGATGTTTTAAAATTAGGGTATATCAACATACTTCTAGTTAACCCTGTATAATGACTAATGGGCCAGCATTTAACAAAATACTGAATGTGCCAAATGAAATTAATGATTTTATCCACAGTTTGCTGAAAAAATTTTGGAAATTGAAGTAAAAATAAAAAAACTATGAGACTTCAAATTTTACCAAATATTTACTTGTTGCGTTTTTTTTGCATGTGAGTGTAGTAATCTCACCTTGAAATCGTCGTCTGTTTGCCCTAAACGGTTGTTCTTGCTGGCCAAAATCCTCCTTTGCACGGTACTCATGCTTCCTTTTCCTGCGGTACCACCGCTAATGATGGCGCTGTATGTGTTTCTTCTGTCTGTCGGTTGGTCGTTGGCTAAATTGGTCATCGAACCGCCTATTATCCTTGATTTCAACGTTTCTATCATCGAAGGTCTGTAATCTTTGCTCTTCCTTCGTTCCAGCTTTTCGTGCATCTGTTCTTTTTTTGCCAAGCGTTTGTTGAATTCCTGCAATGGGCGAGTGGAATTTGATGAATTATTGGCATTCAATTACTCCACTGTATTGTTAGGGACTTAAATTGATTTTTGCAGAACTTCTCACACTTTTTTTTATGCTAATAATGAGTGTATGCGTTGTTCGAAATTGTTGAATTTCGGAGCGCATTTCAAACGTAGCGTGCATGGCCACTATTTGGCGATACGACGAATAAATGGTGGCGTCAGCTTTTATGCTGTTTCGTTATTGGTCAGATAATCTTCCATTCCCATTCATGAAGCAAGGTTGTCAAGTCAACAATTATAAGTTATCAAAAATATGTTAGAGTTCTGCCGTTGAATGAAACATAATAGGAGGAACCAGAATGTCCAAATATTTCTAATACTCCATCTATCTATCAGAAACAACTAGCAACTTTGTTATTTCAAATGGAACACCCTGTATTTCATTGCATTTTCAGATTTTTCCTGGAGAGCTGATTTCATCAATGCATCACACTTGGGGTCTAGCAGGAATGATTACAAATCGAGATTTTTCAATTTAGGATTTTTTTGTGTCGAAAATATTCATTATCGATGTCCCTATATTAGCTTTCGATTCACTATCTACTGGAATTTAATTGGAGAAAATACAGGGTGCTTCAAGATTCAAAATTCTGTTCACCCTGTATCTGTTCCAATTAAATGTCAGTAGATAGTGAATCGAAAGTTGAGATAGGGACATGTAAGCCGTTTTGATCGATAATGAATAGTTTCCACACACAAAAATCTCGATTTTGAATACCCTATATCTCTGTAATCATTCCTGCTAGACCCCGAGTGTGATACATTGATGAAATCAGCTCTTCGGGAAGAATTTAAATATGCAATAAAATACAGGGTGCTCTATTTGAAATAACGAAGTTGCTAGTTTTTTCTGATAGAAGTGTCAACACTGTATCGATGATAATATTTTAGACGGATAGAGAATGTTCAATTATCAAAGCATCCCAATTTTCAGAATTTTTTGTCTTTTCGTTCTCCAGATACTTCTAATAGGCCATCCACCGTGGATCACCCTGTATATATCCATTTTTTTGTGTTCATAAATATATCTGAGAATATTCTTTTCCAATAGTTGATAATGTCATTAACATGTTTGCTCAAGAGAAGTTCAGAAGAAAGAAATTTCAATAATTAAAATTGTGTAGGTATTTATGAAGTAGAAAATCAATAGTGATTAAGAAAAATTGAGAGATAGATTTTTTTCATGTTCTGGTTCCCACGAAAAGGGATATCCTGTAATGTTCAGAGCACATCGTGAGAACCAAGGGAAATGAGGTAGGAATTGGTATTCTCCTTGAATTTCTGGAGGTTATATGCCTCGGGGAACACCTCCCTTGGCAATGTGTTCCAGAGAGTCGCTGTTCGTTGGATAAACGAGTCTTTGGAAAGAGATGTTCTGCAGGTCTCCAAAGTGACCATGAAAGGGTGCGAAGCCTCAACTCGACGGGTTAATCTCGCGGGGACTGCCAATGGAGGAACAATTGTTGATATTTCAGAAGAGCGTCGTCCATGAAAATATCTATAAAGTATGGCTAGATCGCCAACTTGTCTACGGTGTTCCAGAGAAGTAAGTGAGTTCGTGAGCGAGGCAACCCCCACGAGACCAATTGCCCTTTTTTGGACAGAATCCAACAGTTTCAGGGTATGTTTGGGTGCTGCACTCCAAATATGGGAACAGTATTACAGGACAGAGGTCGGATCTGTGCCTTATAGATCATAAACAGCTGACTGGAAGTGAAATAGCTCCTGGCTCGAAACAAAAAACCAAGTTTTTGGGATGCACTTTTAGCAATTGATCTCACGTGATTTTCCCAAGCAGTGAAATGGATGTCTTCAAGGGTATGGTTACTCCTGACATGCTTATGGTGGGCATAGTGAGATCGGCTTTCATAGAGAAAAGTCATGCTTGTGTTTTGTTTGAATTGAAATCTACCAAGTTATTGGATCCCCATTCTAGAATTGTTGAAAAGTCCATATTTATGTTGTCAACATTTCTCCCTCGTTCGTTTCTGATTTGCCTGGCTGGTATTGGAGCCCTGGAAGAGAAGGCGGTATGGAGGATACTATCATCCGCGAAGCTGTGTACTGGACATGAAGTTGCTTCCAACAAATCGTTGATATATGGAGTAGAAATAGTGTTGGTGCTAGAATTGATCCTTGCAGAACACCAGCATTTATGATAAGAGAGTCAGATGAAACTCCGTCGACCACTACATGGAGAGACCTATTTGAAAGAAAACTAGCTAGCAGAGAACATAGTTGGGGAGGCAAGCCATGAGATGGAAGCTTGGCGAAGAGTCCCTGGTGCCAGACTCGATCGAAAACCTTGGAGATATCAAGTGCCACAGCTAAGGTTTCACCATATTTTTCAATAGATTGCTGCCATATATGTGAGACGTAAGCGAGCAGGTCACTAGTTGATCTCTGATGACGGAAGCCATATTGCCTATCGTTGTTAATACCTGAATGTTCCAGGTATTTCATAAGCTCGATGTTGAAAGCTTTCTCCATGATCTTTGAAATTATAGATAGCAGTGCGATCGGTCTGTTGTTGTTACGTAGGGTCTCTTTGCCTTTTTTAGGAACTGGTTGTACTCTTGCAATTTTCCAGTTGGACGGGAATATCCCCAATTTGTAAGAGTCGTTGAATAACTTGCAGACAACAGGTGTTAGTTCGGGAGCACATTTCTTAAGACCAATCGGTGGGATTCCGTCGGAGCCACAAGCTTTGTTGGTGTTGATGAGACCCAATAATAAAATCTTCCTTATAGTACGTTGGCGAAAGGTGATCTCCGGCATAAATTTCCAGCAAATAAATGCGCAAAAATGTTGGCTTCCTCCTGGGCAGTTGTGGCTAGTGTTCCATCTTCCTTGGTTAGAGGAGGAAACGAGCTAGAAGTGAAGTTTCTTCCTACAGCTTTGGCGAAATGATCAAACATAAGTTATTTCTATAAACAGATCATGGATGTGCATCTCGTCTGAATTTCTACACTCACCTTCACTCTCTTCTTGGCGTCCTCCTTGGCCCGCTCTTGCATCGCCCTCGCCTTCTTCTTGTCGCTAGCCTCCAGCTTTGCATGCACGCCATCTATGAACCTCAGGATGTCCTCGCGATTGTTGATGCCGGCCAACTCCTGCGCCGTCCTGCCGTCGACGTCCGTCGCGTAAATGTTGGCGCCGAAGTTGACTAGGAAGGTGACGACGTGCTTGTGCCCCTGCGCTGCTGCCAGGTGCAACGCGGTGTTGCCAAATAGGTCGGCCTTGTCGGGATCTCCTCTGTGAAGGAAATGAGTCGAATTGATCGCTCTGTAACTTTTTTAATTCTTGTCCGATTTTAGTTTTCAAGAAAAGTTGATGCTTGATTATTATAAAGGGAAAGTAATTCTTTCACCCTTGACTCCTCAATGCCCTGTGACAAAATTGAGTAGTTAACCAGGCGTCACCCAGGTGGAAAATCGGTACATTCTCACCCAGATGGAGTTTGATGTACCCCATAATTAGAGATTCGAGGAAAAAAAATCAATTGTAATATTTCTAGATTTGTATGTGAAATGAGTTTTAAGATGTATTTATTTCATGATTATAAACAGAAACTTTTTATAGTATGTTTAATTCATGAGATATCATGAAAGACATATGATGGCGAAATTCTCACAGGT
Organism: Phaedon cochleariae; assembly: GCA_918026855.4. NCBI lineage: Eukaryota > Metazoa > Arthropoda > Insecta > Coleoptera > Chrysomelidae > Phaedon > Phaedon cochleariae. The sequence goes on along the minus strand of OU896707.1, from coordinate 322,553 downwards.
AAAAAACATGATATCTTTGAAAACTGTTTAAAAAATATACAACACTCAATTCTGAAAGATTTCATGCAAAACTAAATATTAAGATGTTCAAGTTATCAGCTAGAAAAGTAACATGTAGTATAAGAGAAAAACAAAAAATGATCCATTTTCTTATTGGAATTTACATGTATCTCTCAGAATAAAATACACAGTGTGACCCACTTCTAATGGAAACATCCCTGTATCATTCAGTGATATACACTGCTCGTCAACAGCCATGGAACCAACCCAATTTCCGGAAAATGGTATTAGGAGTCAAAATAGGTCGAAAATCACTTCAGATTCGGAATCAGGACGCCCAACTCACTAACAATACATATTTTTTCTGGAAAATGTTCAGTTCTGAAAAGTCAACAAGAACATCGTGAGAATAACCAAGGGAAATAAGGTAGGAACTGGTGTTCTTGAATTTCTGGAGGTTATATGCCTCGGGGAACACGTCCCTTGATAATGTGTTTCAGAGCCTCGCTGTTCGTTGGATGAACGAGTCTTTGGAAAGAGATGTTCTGCAGGTCTCCAAAGTGACCACGAAGGGGTGCGAAGCCTCGCGGAGACTGCCAATTGTTGATATTTCAGAAGAGCATCGTCCATGAAAATATCTATAAAATAGAGCAAGATCGACAACTTTTCTGCGGTGTTCCAGGGAAGTGAGTGAGTTTGTGAGCGAGGCATCACCCACGAGACGAATTGCCCTTTTTTTGGACAGAATCCAACAGTTTCAGGGTATGTTTGGGTGCTGCATTCCAAATATGGGAACAGCATTCCAGGACAGGTCGGAACTGTGCCTTATAGATCATGAGCAGCTGACTGGGAGTGAAATATTTCCTGGCCCGAAACAGAAAACCAAGTTTTTAGGATGCACATTCAGCAATTGATCTCACGTGATTTTCCCAAGAAAAGTTATTGCTGATAGTAATACCAAGCATCGAAATGGATATCTTCAAAGGTATGGTTACTGCTGACAAGCTTATGTTGGGCACAGTGAGATCGGCTTTCCTAGTGAAAAGGCATGCTCGTGCTTTGTTTGCATTGAAATCTACCAAGTTATTGGATCCCCATTCGAAAATTGTTGCCAAATCCATATTTATGTTGTCAACATTTCTCCCTCGTTCGTTTCTGATTTGCCTGGCTGGTATTGGAGCCCTGGTAGTGAATAAAAAGGTATTTTGAATCCCTAGACAAAAAGTTCAACGCCCGACCAACGAGAGGGCTATAATTTATCGAGGGATTTAAAAACACTTCAGTCCCGAGGTGTATATACTATTTTATGCACTTCAGGATAGGTGAAACGTTAAAGAAAAAATAACGAAAAAAAAAATTGAATGCTACTAAACTGTGACTCTAACTAAGTAAAACATAAATGAATAAATATTTGTCAAACACGCGTCACAGCGATTGATACACGTTGATAGCGATGGAACAAATCGAAAAGGCAGCTCAAGAAGCTGAAGGCCAATTATTACCAAGAAAATCTGGAGAACAATATAAAAAACAGTTTTCTGAGTTTATCAAATGGTGCAAAATACGGAACGTAGAAAAATATACAGAAGAAAATATACTGCTAGCATATTTCTTGGAAAAGTCAAAAAAGCTCAAAGCATCGTCATTGTGGAGTGTACATCCAATGATAAAAGCCACAATTGCAACAGGCATTTTGAAAATACATTTCTAAATTCAGCTTCAATTGCAATAAAGACGCATTTACTTCAAATCCCTAGGAGTTTAAAGTAATTTTAAATCCCTAGGGATTTTAAGTACCACTTTTTCCCAAATATAGGGAATAAAGGTACCCTTCAAATCCCCGAAGTGCATAAAAGAAATTATGACCTTTTAGTGTACTAAAAACTGCTATAAATCATGCAACATGATTTCAATAGTCTATCAGTTTTCCTATAATATTAACTGATGATGTATTTTGGCATCTATTTTTATTGATTCTTACTCAATAATCAATCACTGATAATAATCAATGAGTCCTTGGAATCATGACACTTATCTGCACTTATCAAAATTAGTAAAATATGTTTGAAAATTCAAATTGTTACAATCGTTATGTTATCTTATATTTCTAACATATATAATAGGTACTATCTGTTATCGGTCGTTCTATGAAGTAAAAATGTTCTTACCCTCTTCCACATAGTACTCTGAGCGCATCCAAATTTCCGTAAAACGCCGCGTACAATGTAGGAGTCATCCCCTGTTCATCCCTGACATTGCAGTCTCTCTTTGTCGTTTCCTTCAATACTTCTATGATGCCATCTTTGGCAGCTCTGTGAATGAAAAATTCAAAAATACAATCAGCATTGCAGAAGGTCAAGCATAATACAGGGTGTACCATAAGTACGTTGAAATATTCGAGTGATGTATTCCTGAGACAATTTCAAGAAAAAAAGTCTATATAAACTTGTGTCCGACAATGCTTCGTTTCGGAGATACAGTGTGTTGAAATTGTTTTTTTTTGTGCGCTTTTATTTGGCGATACGTCGAATAAACGGTGACGTCAGATTCTATCCTGTTTCGTTATTGGCCAGATAATCTTCCATTCCCATTCACGAAGCAAGTCAAGTTACCAATTATAATCAAGTTATCAAAAATATGTTGAATAAAACATACCCATGTTATTATAGTTCATTCTATATAAACCTGTGCCCGACAATGTTTCGTTTCGGAGATACAGTGTGTTGAAATTGATTTTTTTCATAAAGGACGTGGAAAGAAATTCTGAATTGAGAAAACTCACGAATCTGCGAATTAGGTCTATGAAAATAACAAGTTTCCATCGTTCAAGTTTGAACCCCTTCAAGAAAACCAAAACCACTCTGCGTTATACCTATATTTTTTCCCCGAGGTGCTCCAACTATCTTTGGATCGACTACAATATTCATCTCATGATTACTTTTATAGTTTCCTTTGTGATGTTGACAAATTGGCAATACATATACTGATAAAATATCGATTCACTAAGTTGATCATTTAATATATTTCGAATAGCAATTCCTCATAATAATGCTTTTATTGTTTGAGATAAGATAAATTTTTTATTGCTCATCTACATGATGGGCCTTTTCAGTAACGTAAAATATGACCCCATTCCGCTATAATGTTACGAAGGGAAGTTAAAATCGTTTTCCAACTAGCGTGCGGAAAAGAAACTTTTCCGTACGATTTTACTTTTCCGCATTATTTTCACTTTTCCGCACGATTTCGGAGGAAATACCAGGAGACATGTGGTAATAACTGTTGGCACCAGAACGTACCCATAGCAACAGTCGCTATAAACTGACAGTAGTACCTAATTCCAATTGAAAATGGACAACTCAGGAACTTTGAAGATCTCCTCCCGGAAATAATTGATGCAAACACTAACCAATCAAATTCAAATAAGAAACGACGTTCTTCAAGATGTTGCGGCATCTGCTATATTACAGCATGCAACAAACACAAATTGCACTTTCAATTTTAATATTTACCTTCGTTAATGTTTTAGTTGTTGTTATTTACATGTTCTTCAAATAAGTTTCCTATTATATCGATGAAGAAAAAATCTATTCCATTATTTTTCAGTGCATGAAAATATCGTGCAGAAAAGTTACTTTACCGCACAAGTGCTGAATAGTTACTTTTTCTACTACTGCTATGAAAAGTAGCGCATTTCTCATAGCTTACTTAGTTTCAAAACCATGTATTGACCATACTGTGAGAAATATTTTTTCTCACGGCACTTTGCCAACACCACATACATTTCCATGGAGAATCAACAAAAATCGACCAAAACTTGATTGGCTGCCGTTCAGCTTTGAATAGTTGTCACAACTGTCAGAAAAAGTTTTTTAAATTCTTCAGGTTACTTCTGCTGTTTTTGATAGAAATCGCATTTTCCATAAAATATTGTTTGTTTGTTCAACAATTCATAATAAATAATATGATGTATGTACCGAGAGGTAACGATTTTGATAAATACACCGCCAGAGACAGAGATAATGGAAAAAGCTGCGGAAGTTGGATTTGTTTCCGGGAATTTCAAGAAAAAAGTATGAATTGGCATATTGGTACGAAAAATTTATGGAATCTAAAAAAATACAGAAATAAAATCTTTTTCGGATATTGTACCTACTTTTTTGAAATACTTTGAGGAACTAGGAAAGGCGTCTACTATTTGGTCACAATATTCAATGTGGCATAGTGCCACATTATAAAATGAATACCAATAAGTTACATTACTCGGATTCATTGAATAAGTGCAGTTGTAGAAAAAGTATAGTGTGCAACATGTGGGGAAAAGCACTTCTCCCACTTGTTGCACAATATATACTAGGACTAACTAAATGATCCATCATGTAACTATTCTGTCTTATGTGTCATTTCGTAGCATCATAATAAAATATTGTTCATTTAAAACCTTTTTTTTCCATAACTATAATGGACAAAATCACTCGTAGGAAAAACTTTTTTCTCCGATTGGCAGCAAATATTGATTTTGCTGACACATATCAATCAGCAAAGTATTACTTTTCCTGCCTAGGCAGCAAAGTGGTTACTTTGCTGATTGATATGTATCAGCAAAATTAATAATTCATAAATCGTTTATAATTTCCTCCATATTTCATCCGAGACTTCTCCGGCAACAAATTCAACTCTATATTTTTTGCCACCTCCCTTATTTCTGGAGGTTTAAGTACTTCCAGGTCGCTATCACTGTCCATTATATAATAATTTAAATATACCGATATTTTTTCGCACAACTGTCAGAAATTTCATGAATTGTCAAACTATAATGGACATTTCCATAGCAACCAACCAATCCAACAACTGCGATTTCTATCAAATTTTATTTTAATTGAACACTACAGGAAAAATAAAGAGATATATATCATTATGAACAATCCGAGAAAAAATTATATGTTCAACTCGGCAGCAAAGTAGATTGACTGCCTTAGCTGGATTCCTAGCCTCGCAACGCTCGGCTATGAATTCAGCCTCGGCAGTCAATCTACTACTTTGCTGCCTAGTTAAACAAATAACTATTACCCGAGCTTTTACCTAACTCTTGCGGAAAATGTCTTATTTATCGAACGACAAATGATGAATTATTTGATATTGAAAATGCTATTTCAATACCTGTGAATTCAAACGCTACTGAGCTGTGATGTCAGTTTCTTTTTGCAATTTGATTGGCTGGAGTTCTGACAGCTGGGAATCACTCCGCTGTTGCCAGATGTCTATAAAATCCTTGAATTCATCCTATGTGCAAGATGGTGCAAAAATGCAATTTACATAGTAATTGATGATTAATAACTGATTAGTAATTGATTGGTAATTCACTGCTGATCACATTCAAAACACTCTGGACTCCAAAGTATTTCATTAGTTTCAAGATTAGCTATAGGATAAAATGTGATGCTGGCATCTAAAAGTAAGAAACTTTTCATATACTTATAGTTGGGTTTTATGAAACTAACTATAGTTATGTTTCGTTGTTGCTGGATATACATACACAGGCTGTTCCCGAAAACGGTGTCGTTGATGAGGCGGTTATAAATGACAAAAAACAAATGGAAGAATATTTTTGTCGAAAAACGCCGTCTTGGAAAATATTGAATTTTGACGTTTTTGGTATATTTTTGGCGATTCATCATTTCATGATGTCTCATATTATACCCACTACTGTACTCTAATAATTTATTCAAGGATCTCTTGAAATTTGAAAACACCCAGTACTTCTACTTCTATCTATAGGATATTACAAACATTATATTCAATCTCGTATTCAATACAAACAGTTTGGAGTTTTTGGACCCTGACAGCTCAAAGATGCATTGAAAATTAGGTAAATATTTTTGAAAATGAAAATGCTGAAAGCCGTCAATTAAATAATTATTTTTGTTGTGCCATATACAAGGTGAACTGTTTGAAAAATATGTCATCTAAGAATTTTTCTTTATTGAAATCTTGAAAAAAAAATTATGCTGTTATTGAGGTTGAAGTACATGAAATAGGTGTAAATATATATATGTTCAATGTTCAATTCGAAAAACTAGTTGACGTTATTCGGCGTTATCAAAGGATTACACTGTAAACATGCATTAGCCAAAATCGAGGATAAAATCTAAGCGATAAGATTTCACTTCTTGAAGTGAGAGTGAGTGCGATGAGTACCTATTTAGTCACCCAGTATATATACGTACCTACATCAAATTTTATTAGAGAATGGCTCATCCTAATCATTATTTTATTGAAGCGGATATATACATGCCCACTTGAAAAAACTGTAGTTCCTGTGAAAATGCGGATGAAATAGTATAGTTACTCACTTGTGAAATCTATTTGTGGTCATCTCTCCTGCAATAAATTTCACTCTCTACTGAAAAAAGATCCGAACTTTGAATGAAAATCACTCAGGGAACCACTTCAAATTATAGACATATTGTTCACTTTGTCATGTTGTGATAACTTCAGCAGGTCAATATTTACTTGTCAAATTCGGGTCGCGATCGAAATATACTCTGCTTCAAGTTCAGGGCAATCATGGACTGATGATAACTGATATCGTTCACCTGGAGAGCCAGGTTGGCCACCTGGCAGGTGAGACAATTAAGTTAATCGGTGAACATCGCAGCTAAACGAAAGCGAACGATCATCACCCTGTAACGGTACTGCGAGCGCCATCTATTGGCGACGGCCGAAACTGGAAAGTGAGTTGGTCTTGACTTGTGGGATGCCTTTTTAGTTTGTGTCTAGGTGCAGACTCTCGAATTAGTATATGACAGAACAGGTAGAGGGCAGAACAGATCCATCTTTCAGAGCCACTGTAACCGTTCATTTGCAAGGTTTTTTTTCTATTGACTTTATTACTGTGTGTTTAACTCGAAGTGGCGACAGTTCCTTATTTTATATGGCATGTGAGACAATCAATTACGTTAATCGAAGAACATCGCAGCTAAACGAAAGCGAAGGATCATCACCCTGTAACGGTACTGCGAGCGCCATCTATTGGCGACGGTCGGAACTGAAAAGTGAGTTTGTCTTGACTCGTGGGATGCTCTATTAGTTTGTGTCTAGGTGCAGACTCTCGAATTACTTTATGAGAGAACAGGTAGAGGGCAGAACAGATCCACCTTTCAGAGTCACTGTAACCGTTCATTTGCAAGGTTCTTTGCTATTGTCTTCATTACTGTGTGTTTCAATTGAAGTGGCGATAGTTCCCTATTATATGTATGGCAGGTGAAACAATTGAGTTAATCGGAGAACATCGCAGCTCGACGAAAGCGAACGATCGTGAGTCTAAAACGCTTTCGATCGAGCCTTCCGTACTGCGACCGCCATCTATTGGCGACGGCTGAAACTGATAGGTAGGTTTGTCTTGCTGATAGGAAGACTTTTTGGTTTGGTCTAGATGCAGACTCTCGAATTAGTTTATGAAAGAACATGTAGAGGGCAGAACTAATACACTATCCAGAGTCACTGTAACCCTTCGAACACAAATTTTATAATTCTGATTTTTTTATCCAATGATAATCTTTTTTCTGTGACTCCTTTTATTTGTGTATTATTGTATTTTATTTTTGATTGTATAAGATTTTCTGAAAATTGTTTTTCATTTATGTCTCTGTAATCCTGACGTACTATAAACCATAATATGTGTGACTAACATAGTCCAATTAGTCTCCCTAACAACACAGGGATGTCCTAGGTACGTCCCTTTTTTGTCCCGCGGTACAAGGACATGATTGGGGCATCCAGGGGATGTCGCGCAGTGGTTGTCCAGTGGACATCCCGCCCGGTACATCCCTAGGTTATCCTATTCGTGTCCTTGGAATATCTGATATCCATTCACATCAGAGTCATTGAATTTCATCAAAGTATTAAGTTGCATTTTTTTGATAATGTTTGTTTTTCTTCCGGAGAATAATCGTAATAAAGTTTCAGAACTTCTTAAGAAATTACCATTTTTCGCAAACAGAAATCGTACATGCATAATGCCCCTCACTTTTAAACACCCAAGAATGATATAATAATTATACCCAAATCCTAAAAAAGTTGAATTTATTCAGGTTTCTGTAGTTAAGTCCTGTTTATAAATCTGTTTAGTAAATAAATCTTCAGGAGGCTAATCCGTACTCGACCTACTTTTTTTTTTCTTTTGTCGAAGGGATGTCCGTGGGATATCCTTGGGACGTCCTAGGGATATCCTTTCTTCGTAGTTGGTACATCCCAGGGACGTACCAGAAGGACATCCCTAGGATGCCTCTTTTTGTGGAAAGCGGAAGTCCCTGGGACGTTCCTAGTATGAACCTTGTCCCGACACAGGATATCTCAGGGACGTCCTCGTAGAAAATGAGGGACGTTCCTGGGACGTTCATGGGACGTACTCGTGTTGTTAGGATCTATCATTTGCAAGGTTTTCTTGCCGTCGACCTCATTACTGTGTTTTACTTGGAGTGGTAAGAGGGTGACTAACCTACTATTCTTTGGTAAGAGTTCCTTATTCTGTGGCAGGTGAGACAATTAAGTAAATCGCAGCTCGACGAAAGCGAACTATCATCACTCTGTAACGACTTCGAGCCTTCCGCAAGGTTGGTTTGGTTGAAATGATATCCTGTAATGTTCAGAGAACATCGTGAGAACGAGGGAAATGAGGTAGGAATTGGTGTTCTTCTTGAATTTCTGGAGGTTATATATGCCTCGGGGAACAACTCTCTTGGTAATGTGCTCCAGAGCCTCGCTGTTCGTTGGATGAACGTGTCTTTGGAAAGAGATGTTCTGCAGGTCTCCAAAGTGACCACGAAGGGGTGCGACAACTTGACGGGTTAGTCTCGCGGGGACTGCCAAGGGAGGAACAATTGTTGATATTTTAGAAGAGCATTGTCCATGAAAATATCTATAAAATAGAGCCAGATCGCCAACTTTTCTAAGGTGTTCCAGAGATGTGAGTGAGTTTGTGAGCGAGGCATAACCCACGAGACGAATTGCCCTTTTTTGGACAGAATCCAACAGTTTCAGGGTATGTTTGGGTGCGCTGCATTCCAAACATGGGAACACACACACAATTTTAATGTCAAAAAGAGTTTTTTAAAGAAAGAAAACTCGAAGTCGTCTCTACAAGTTTAATTAAAAAGATGCAGTCAATCCTGCTTCAATAAGGTTTGAGACAAGTTTTGGTCATAAAAATGGCCAGCTTCAGTCAAATCGGTACATCAAAGTGTATGAGGAATGTTTTTTTCATCGTGAAGGCGAAAAATGGAGGAGAAAACCTTATATACAGATAAAGATTATTAAAGTTTTTTCCTTCTTTTTCCGCCTTCACGATGTTTTCAAAAAAACAAATTTGACTGAAGATGGCCATTTGAATGGCCGAAACATGTCTCAAACCTTATTGAAGCAGGATTGACTGCATCTTTCTAACATTAAACTTGTAGAGACGACTTCCAGTTTTCTTTCTTTGAAACAATTTTTGTGACACTTCACGTTGCCTTTTTAACACGCTTATACAGTGAGGACGTGAAAAGTTCTCTCCCCTTCAACTTTCAAACGGGACAAGCGAGCGAGGTAGGGTAACATTTAGGAAAGATGGTACCTCTTTTACTATTTTTTGGTTTTGAAGCCCTTTCGATTAAATTCAGAATGGCATTTTTCGGAAACTGGTCATTAAAAAATTATGAACCAGGGTACTCTTGGGTAGAGAATTGAATGCTCTACAAAATGATGTGCATCTTGACCCCCCCTCCTCCTAGGGGGATGAATCAAGACGGCTAAAAATATGCATTTGAAGAGCCCCTCTTGAAGATAAAATTGACCTGTCTCTGCAATCTTATTGACTGGAAGGAAGTTACCAAACGTGGAAAGTTTCCTAATAGACACGGCATTTTTTGGAAAGAGAAAATGAAAAACTAGGTTACCGTGGAAAAAAAAATGAACGCCCTTCAACATGATGTGCCATTTGACCCTCCTTGCCATTTGAGATTCTAAGTACCCCTCCCATAGGAAATTGAATCAAGAGGGCTAAAAATGATCATTTTAAGTTCTCCTTGAAAATACAATTTCGATTCTTCCAGGATCTTCAGGATTAGCGTTTTCTCGAATAAAATGGCGAATGATGTTTCGCCACAAAATTTCAAAATGTTCCTTCACCAAAATTTCAAATATTTGTTTCAAAGATATTTTTATATCCAGAGACACGTCAGAGTCTTACACCAAATGTATGTATTCTCTAAATGAGGAAATATTCACTTGGGTATGTCCAAAATTGTGGGGACCAGTATCCCTAGCGGCGGATGTGCGATTTCTGGGGCCCTAAGCTTAATAATTCTTGGGGCCCCTGCGGCCGCTACCCTCATTCCTCCTTCTGTTTTTCCCCACCAATTTTTCAATCATCATAAATACTATAACATTTAATGATGAAAAAATGAAACATTCATTGATAAAAACCAACAAAAATTAAATAAACGTAACTTATTATAAAGCTATGACTAGTATTAGATACCTATAGAAAATAAATTATTTTCAAGTTAATACAGCTACTAAACCAAAAAGAAATTACTAGGAGGAACATGATAATATTACGACATCACTCTTTATTTTCTGATTTTCGAATCTGCGAATCATTTGATTGCATCATCATAAAATTCAGACTGTTTGTCGAATCACTTTCGTTCGAAAGGATTGTAGTATTTTTTTCGGCAATACAGTTCTATATTTGATTTCAATCATTGTTAACTTTGAAAATCAATGATCTGCTTTGCAACTAGTCACTGGTAGTGTTAAAAACAAGTTCAAAGCGCTATTTCAATAGACGGGTGGACTATTTTTTTTAATGCTTGGATACAGTCGATCACCCAATAACCATTTGTAATGTAATTGCAAAAAATATGATGAAATACCATTTGGTACTCCAGAAATATTAGTTAGTCAATAGTTCAAACATTCTCAATTATCTGCTGGTGATATTCCTAATCATCAATAAGAAATCAAATGTCTCAAAATAATAATTATGTTAATACACATTAGGGAACATTTGAATCGGTGGACGTGACAGCACGGCACACGCATTGTGGGCGTGGACTTGTCAATTCTCAGCATTCAGCACAATGTAACAACATCTCTTTATGATAACTTGATTGTATTGAAAAGGAACATTCTCAGATATATTTATGAACACAAAAAAATGGATATATATATATAAAGAAATAGATTGAGAATTCGCATTCTCCATGTGATGAAAATAACAATTCTTTCACGGTTTATTCAACAGAAAACAACTATTTTCCTGGCTATATGCCACGACGAATATTGAATTACATCTATTGAACACACCCGATGAGACTTTGAAAACGAAATCTTCTGAAGTAGAGAATTTGCAATCTCCTTCATATAAAGATATACATATAATATAATTCTGAATATTCAACAGAAAACAACTACTTTTCTGGCTATTTGCCACATCGAACATTGAATTATATCTGTTGAATATTCAAAAAGAGAGCATGAAAAATCAAAATCCTCTGAAATTGAGGATTAACATCATCTCTCATCTCTCTATATTATTATATTTTCATATCATAATACATCATATTATGTACTGTTCTAGAAGAGTTTTGTATTTCATTATCTCCTTCAAAAGAACAGATCAAGAACTCAACACCCCACAGCTCAGAGCGCGGCACACAAACAGAGAATTCTCATACGAATATGATATAGTAGTTGTTCGAAAGGGCACTTGCATGACTTGGAATTTCAATGTTACTAGCGGGAACGCAAGTATACTAACTTCACGAATGCTAAGATCGAAATGACGCCGTGGACCCGTGGACACTGGACAGTGATCGCGTTGGGCGTGGGTACTCGAATAATATCGGAGATGTCCGCATGGAAAAAAGATCTATAACTACAGGTGAGCTGTCACCTGCAACAATCGACTTGATAGATTGTCTTTATTGATGAGTTCGCTCAGAGCAAGTGATCTTATGTCAGAAAAATAATTCAATAATAGTGAATATTCGTTAACCTATCACTAGTTTAGTGTTCACTTAGAATAAGCGAACTCTAAGTACATATCGACTTGGTTGATACCAACAAGTGTTCTGATCACTCAGAGCAGAAACTTCGTTCCAGCAGAAATATATAGTTTTGCCTACTGCAAGTACCATATTTTCCTACCGTTGGTGAAAATGTTCTTGTCACAATCGACTTTTTTTCAAGAAAACAATTTATTTGGCCGAGTTCTCTCAGTGTAGAAGAAAAATTATTTCATCAATTAATAAGCAATTTGGTATAGTTGCTACCCACCAATTTTCGAAACCCTATCTAGAATGATTCAAAAGTTACAATCCTGGCCGTTTTCTGTGCACTTCCCTGTATATGTATTTATTTTTTTGGATTTCCTAATCTTACATACCTGTGAACTATACATCTGTATATTTTAAATCTATTTTTCATACATGTCTGTATATATTTGCATATTTTTGCATATTTTATAATAATGAGATATTGTATATGTTTTTCTGTGGACGGTTGTCTTCGTGTAGGTATTGTTTCTGCTTTAAACTCTTTTGATTGTTTCTTTTTCACACTCTTCTGACTTGTTGCTGAGATTAACCAATGTTTTTCTGACTTGTCTTTCTCTTGATGGATTTCTTGATGAAGGGCATTGTAATCTCTGATAGTGAATAAAGTTTCTTCTTCTCTCTTCTTCTTCTGCTTCAACATTTGCAAAACATCCGAAAACATCCCAGGGATGTTTGTGTAAATCCGCCTCTGAGTATTAAAACGATTTGGTAGCAAAGAATCACACTCGTTCGTAGACATCCTGTACAGATGATCGTGAACTTCGGCTATTATCGAATTAATATAATCGTTTATTTTGACATGAGGATTCTTTCTGTTCCCAAAGTGAGCATATCGACATCAGAAATTAAAGCGAGTGCCCATTATTGTGGGAGGAAGGTGGAAACCAAAGAAACCGCCGCGAACGAAGAGTAGGCGGGGCGTTAGGCAATATTTCAAAGTTCAATTAAGCCGCAGAACACGTTAGGATCGAGAGAAAAAAAAAAGGATAAAGTGATTGTCAGTGGCGCATGAAGTTTTTTCTTCGAAAGAAATCGTACGGAATAGAGGTATATGAAACCGCACTGAAATATTTCCTACAAATTGTACAACCATTTTTCGAGTTCCACTGTATTATATTCAGAATTTACTATAATTACCACGCTTTTGTTAGTTCGATTTTTTTATGTTCTGGTTCCCACGAAAAGGGATATCCTGTGTTCAGAGAACATCGTGAGAACCAAGGGAAATAAGGTAGGAATTGGTATTCTCCTTAAACTTCTGGAGGTCATATGCCTCGGGGAACACCTCCCTTGGCAATGTGTTCCAGAGCCTCGCTGTTCGTTGGATGAACGAGTCTCTGCAAAGAGATGTTCTGCAGGTCTCCAAAGTGACCACGAAGGGGTGCGAAGCCTCGACTGGACGGGTTAATCTCGCGGGGACTGCCAAGGGAGGAACAATTGTTGATATTTCAGAAGAGCATCGTCCATGAAAATATCTATAAAATAGAGCCAGATCGCCAACTTTTCTACGTTGTTCCAGAGAAGTGAGTGAATTTGTGAGCGAGGCATCACCCACGAGACGAATTGCCGTTTTTTGGACAGAATCCAACAGTTTCAGGGTATGTTTGGGTGCTGCACTCCAAATGTAGGAACAGTATTTCAGGACAGGTAGGATTTGTGCCTTATAGATCATAAGCAGGTGACTGGAAGTGAAATAGCTCCTGGCCCGAAACAGAAAACCTATGTTTTTGGAATGCACTTTTAGCAATTGATCTCACGTGATTTTTTCAAGGAAGGTTATTGCTGATAGTAATACCAAGCACCGAAATGGATGTCTTCAAAGGTATGGTTACTCCTGACAAACTTATGTTGGGCACAGTGAGATCGGCTTTTCTAGAGAAAAGGCATGTTTGTGTTTCGTTTGCATTGAAATCTACCAAATTATTGTATCTTCATTCGAGAATTGTTGCTAAGTCCATATTTATGTTGTCAACATTTCTTCCTCGTTCGTTTCTGATTTGCCTGGCTGGTATTGGAGCTCTGGAAGAGAAGGCGAAATGGAGGGTACTATCATCCGTGAATCTGTGTACTGGACATGAAGTTGCTTCCAACAAATCGTTGATATGGAGTAGAAATAGTGTTGGTGCTAGAATTGATCCTTGCGGAACAGTAGAGAGAAAACTAGCTAGCAGAGAACATAGCTGGGGAGGCAAGCCATAAGATGGAAGCTTGGCGAGGAGTCCGTGGTGCCAGACTCGATCGAATGCCTTGGAGATATCAAGTGCCACGGATAAGGTTTCACCATATTTTTCAATAGATTGCTGCCATATATGGTCTGTATGTTTGTATGTATACAGGAGGAGTCAAAACTATTGGGGCATAGGCCAAGGGCAGATTGTTTGGACCAAAATATGGCGATAAGACTAAAAATGGATTGATAAAATATTGCTTTGGAATGAGATACAGGGCGTTGAAGTTGATTTTTTTTCACTTTTTATGTATCGATTGTTTTCGAAATCATCACATAGGCCTATGCAGGGAATATTATTGCATGTATCATTCTACAGTTTGTTACAGGGAGCGCCACGTTTACGATTGCTATTAATGAAATCCACTAGTTACTCTTGGTGACGGATTTTTTTTGTGATTTCGATTAGGAAATATCAAATAACCATAATTTTTACGAAAAAACGCGATTGTACAGTTCAAAGTCTCGGAAGGAAATTTCAAGTATCATTTCATTCATGAAGAGTGTGCTTTGGACTGTCAGATAATTGTTGCTGAGAATACTTTTTCGATTGAAACGCTCTGTATCTTTTTCCACAGCAATATTTCATTGTGACATTTTTGGTCCTATAGCCATATTTTGGTCCGAACAATTCTCCCTTGGTCTATGTCCCAATAGTTATGATATCACCCTGTATATAACGTGGAATCTTCGAACGTGATTTTGACCGATACCACCGACGTTTTGACCCACTTTTTTCTCGAATAAAATGGTGAATGTTCCACCACCAAATTTCAAAATGTTCCTTCACCAAAATTTGAAATGTTCGTTTAATTCTCTCGAATAAGTTTTTACAATGTTTTCATATCCAGAGACACGGCAGTGTTCTATATCAAGTACTCGTATGAATAGTTACATCCAGAGAAATGGATGATTTGGATCCACTCCCAAAACGTCGAAATAAATTGAAACTTCGCATACTTATCAAGAACCGATGACAATAGCAAAATTGAATACTTTTGTTCCATTATCGTGATTAGGATCTTCAGGATGATCGACTTTTACATCCAGAGACACGGCAGTATCTTTTTTTTATGTTCTGGTTCCCACGAAAAGGGATATCCTGTAATGTTCAGAGAACATCTTGAGAACCAAGAGAAATGAGGTAGGAATTGGTGTTCTTCTTAAATTTCTGGAGGTTATATGCCTCGGGGAACACCTCCCTTGGCAATGTGTTCCAGAGCCTCGCTGTTCGTTGGATGAACGAGTCTTTGAAGAGAGATGTTCTGCAAGTCTCCAAAGTGACCACGAAGGGGTGCGAAGCCTCAACTCGACGGGTTAATCTCGCGGGGACTGCCAAGGGAGGAACAATTGTTGATATTTCAGAAGAGCATCGTCCATGAAAATATCTATGAAATAGAGCCAGATCGCCAATTTTTCTTCGGTGTCCCAGAGAAGTGAGTGAGTTTGTGATCGAGGCATCACCCACGAAACGAATTGCCCTTTTTTGGACAGAATCCAACAGTTTCAGGGTATGTTTGGGTGCTGCATTCTAAATATGAGAACAGTATTCCAGGATAGGTCGGATCTGTGCCTTATAGATTATGAGTAGCTGACTGAAAGTGAAATAGCTCCTGGCCCGAAACAGAAAACCAAGTTTTTGGGATGCACTTTTAGCAATTGATCTCACGTGATTTTCCCAAGAAAGGTTATTGCTGATAGTAATCCCAAGCATCAAAATGACACGCCTGACAAGCTTATGTTGGGCACAGTGATATTGCGTCAACTCTACGATGGAATTAGGTATAGAAAAGTATTCTTCGTATGTTTTCGAAATCAGGAAAGATAGCTCTTTCGAAATATGCGATAATGCAGGGGTCCCATCTGAATCTAGAAGCAACGTCTCATTTATGTACCTTTTTCCAAATTTCGAATATTGTTCTTCGTTTTCGAGATATCAGCTTTTTGTAGTCTTGAAACCCATAGTACTCTGTACAAGTGGAAGATTCAGAGTAACCATGTCTCCATGATGGCCCTTGATGGGCCCTTTGCTCTCCGCACCTGGCCTGGTAGGACGTATCGTTTTCATCTTTTGCGCACCTTGTAATCAAAATGTTCGAAGGCGTAGACTGTAAAAAATATCTTGGGCATTAAATTATAATCACGCGTTTTTATTGGTACCACAGTCGTTATTCTTTCAATCTTCAGATACGCATTTGGCACCTAGAGGTAACTAACACGTGATATATTTAAAATGAAATGACCTTTGGCATTCGAATGGGATTTTAAGTGTGTAAATGTTCGAATCTCGGTTCGTTTTTCCCATCTGAAAATTAACATACCTAAATAGTTAGACGTCAGATAATTATCATTAGGTAAAAGAGAAGTGTATAAAAGGTGAGATGTGTTCTAACTGAAGTGTACACTTAGACTATATCATTTATTTGTACAGGGTGTTTCATTACTAATTGGACATATTTCAACCATAAAATCCCGAACTCAAAATATGAAGATTTAACCCAAATCACCTAAATAAAATATGTCTCCTGTCTGAGTTACAGGGTGTTTTATTCAAAAATTTTGAAATGTATCTTGCCCAGTTCTTCAAAACTATTTGAGGGAAGTGTAGGTATTATACACTCAACTGAATTATGTGAAATGAACTTTTCTAGCTATTACCAGAGGCGTACGACAGGGGCAATTAACTGGTTGATCCCTCCTAAATTCTACGCCACTGGCGGAATTGCAATTCTTTCACAAATTTTCGATTCTCCAACAATTTTGATGTAGATATTGTACTTTTTCTCCATGGCGATAAAGTCATTATTTTTCGAGATATTTCAAGTTGAATATAAATCTGCACAATCATTTTGATTTCAATGTGCATCAATTTTGTCAATATTTTGGATCAATGGATTGTATTCATCAATAAAATGAAACTTTAATCCATATAAACAATGGAAACATAATTACATAACAGACAGGAGCTGTTACAGGGGTGTAATTATGTAATATATTAAAAAAATCAAAACGCCCTGTAACAGCTCGTATAGGAATATACGAAATTAGTAGTGATGATTGTGATAAAACATATATTGGCCAAACCAAGCATCCCATAAAAACAAGGTTCGAAGAACACTTAGCACATTTGGAATATGGTAGTTTAGATAAATCGTGTGTGGTCGAATACATGTTCAATGACAATCAAAACACACATATCAATAACCTCAAATTAGTCAAGCAAGTTGATAATGCTAGGAAATTAGATGCATATAAAAGCTAAGAAATATTTGAGAATAGTTATAGAATAATGTATGAGGATTATGGACCTATCCAATTCAGTTCTCTGTATAGTTTAGTGATATAAGACCAAGATAAACATGTGAACTCAACTCAATGACTAACATTAACTTAGAGGTTAGTGTCTTTCACGGTTGGGTGGACATATACCCAGTATATAAGTAGCACACTAGGATACAAAATTCAGTTGTAATCTTCTCCTGAAGATGCTAACATAGTTAACGAAACACATGTTGAGGCGTGAAATAATCGGGTTAGTTAGTGGTGAACAGTTCGTTCATGTCATTTCTCACCTTATAAGGTAATTTTGAAGAGGTGCAATTTATACCAAAGTCAAATTTAATTTATGGAAAAAATCAGCCACTCTCTTGTTAGTATAGATTAGATGCCTATTGTATGATAGGTGTCTGTCATTTAGAAGCTGAAAAGTTCAGTTTGGATAATAGTGATTACGCTTATCGGTGAAATCTTGAATCAGGTGTGCTTGGGATATTAATTATTCCAGCTCGAAGCGATATAATTACTGGTGCCTTTAAATTGATCTATCGTGCCTTATCGTCCTCCCATAATAAATTAACAACGCCTGATTTCTTATCGTTTTGATCCTTCACGCTTTCGGTATTCTATTATTTCTGATATTAATAAGAGATATGAATATACTTTTCTCATACTTTCAATCGATATTTTATACATGCCTAGTTAGCCACGGTCACGTTTGATACAGAGGTGTTTAGGAGGTATACCTATAGTAGCTTGGTCTAAGACATCGAACTTTTCGTGTGCACAAAATTATCACATCACACTTTGTTTCAGCTCATCAAACTGATATTTCAACACTTCATACGCTCTAGATTTTTTAGGATTCTATGAATGAAAAAAGGAGGAGTTTCTCTCCTCTTTTTGAAAATCTGGTCGACTTTGATCTATACCTTTTCAACTTCAATTTCGGAATCGGTGAGTTATATTTCGGAAAAAGTAATCTCGATTTCAGAATTGGTTTGTTCGATTTCAGAAATGGTGAACTCAATTTCGATTTCAGAATTGGTTTGTTCGATTTCAGAAATGGTAAACTCAATTTCAGAATCGGTGAGATGAATTTCAGAAAAAGTCCATTAAATTTCAGAAATGGTAAGTTGTATTTCAGAATTATTATTGGTAGGTTCAATTTCAGAAGATAAAATCCTTTTATATGTTCGAAATGTTTTTAATTGCAGAAGAGAAGATTGTTTACAGTGGATGGAACGGTGTTTGAGAGCCCTATGTTGAATCAGATTGAACATATATGGGGTGCCTTCAAGTCAGAAGTGAAGAGCTTCTTGCAAGAGCAACGCCAAAGGGTCATAACTGGAGATCCAAACAGATTGCTCAACCAGATAGAATTCAGACTGCGATGTCTTGAAGAATGTGCAGATCATTCAATGAAAATGATAACACCTCAAATGTGTTTGCATTCTTATAATCGCATGTGCAACGCCACTATCTTCCAGCGATTCAGATGGAAGGCATCTGTGGATTAAATTGTTTTTGAAAAAGTTGAATATTTTGAATATGGTTTGTTAATCTTACATGCAATTGGAAACATTTCGAACAAATTAAAGGATTTTTTTTATGAAATTGAACCTACCAATTCTGAAATACAACTTACCATTTCTGAAATTGAATGGACTTTTTCTGAAATTCATCTCACCGATTCTGAAATTGAGTTTACCATTTCTGAAATCGAACTAACCAATTCTGAAATCGAGATTACATTTTACGAAATATAACTTAGCGATTCCGAAATTGAAGTTGAAAAGGTATAGAGGTTTGAATAATATTCCCAAGGTGGATAGAATATGGTGTAATCACAGACAGTGTTTTGTTTCTCCTAAAACGCTTGACCGCAGATTCCGCAATTATGGCATATTAGTTCTCAGTTGTCCGCAAGATGGCGACACTTTTTACAGATTTCTTTCATGACAGGAAACAAAAAACGACGCTTACACACCACTTGCACCAGAAATGATAATATCATAACGCTCACAACATAACCTCAAATCGAATAAAATTAAATTTGAAAGTACAAAACTGTAATTTTGGGGAATTTTAATTATCATCAGTTCTAACAACCTTGAATTTCGGTCGAGATTTCGCCATATAACGGGTAAAATTCGACCTATATTCCGCGATATTGAAAAGAATCCATCTGTCAAATAGGACGTAGGTCAAGAACTTTGACCGAAAAACAGTAAATGGGATTTGATAGGAGTTTCTACACCATCTTCTGTTCATCCTGATTATTTCAATACATATGAAGTGAAAATATTGACCTCCTGTTGAAAATTTGACATAATGATATTAGGGCTTTTTCACTTGAAAATCTCTCTATACACTGTGCCCAAGATACAACATTGATTAAATGGGAAAAGAGTTGCGTGAGAGAAGGGCCTGAAATCACTTTCAAAAATCTTTGATATGTCATTTAATTTTTGAGTTATCTATCATCGATTTTCTGATCCAAAGCTTCGTCTCTGAGCAACCATCATCAAATTCATTTTTTCAAATCTTCTCTTACATTTCTATTGAGGAAAATTAGATTCTAATTGAATAAACAACAACTTTCAAACTCATATTCTCCTCAAGTACAATCTCGACTGAGATATGCAGTTTGTTTGTGGGGTAATTCAGTAGCGAAAATATTACGATGTATGTTTAATATGCCCAGGAGAACTTCTTGTAGACCGATTTTCAAGGAATGCAAAATGTCACTGGTATTTATATATTTAAAATGTGTAAGTTTGTTTTTAGGCATAAGGAGAAGCTCAACTCAAATAGTGACGTTCATAATTATCATACTAGGCAAAAAATAATTATTATATACCTTTTGCAAAACTCAAAATCAGAGAGAATCCTTACACCATATTATGTGGTTCTAAAATCACCAAGATATACCTTTCAGCTGTTAGGCTTCCATTTATGATCACATAACAAAAAACGTCCAAAGTAGTTTGACAAGAATGTTTCCTAAACTTTTGGCTTCTTTTTGGTGGCCCGTTATTTTCTTGGAAAGTGTATTTCAAATCATCTATTCAGAATGTGACAAACAATCACCTAAGTAGGTGACTTTCGAGCGTCAGATGAAATTTTCGGCAATAATTGCACTAGTGCATAAAAGTTACCGATAATTTTGCAAGAAAGCCTGTTATCTAAAAATTGCAATAGTTTATTTTCATATTTTGGCGGAAGAGCCCGAGTCCGAAGGACGAGCGCTCTTACAAAATATGAAAATAAACGAATGCAATTTGTATAAGATAACACGAATATAATTCATTGAAATATTTCACGAAGTAATGAATTCTGTCTGTTGAATCCGGTATTTTTTGGTTCACTTTCATTTATTACTTTCATTCATACTTTCCTTGATAGATTGTATGGAGTACTCACATTTTTATCACTTTTCGAAGTCCATCTGACATTTATTTGTACTGTTTACTGTCGTCTAGCGACATGGCTTCCTTTGAGACAAAGTTACAAAATTTGTATAGGAATCGTCAAAAAAAAAAGAGAAAAGGTTATCGGAGATTGAAAAAATCCTGAAAAAAAAGAGGATGAAAACTACCTACTTACACACAAAAATTCTTCAAAACTATGATAACACTTATCAACAAGATAATTCTTGAGTGTTCGTTTGAACATTGAAACAGTTTTGGATTCTTTTATAAAATCTGGTAGAAAAATTATAAACACGTGGAGCCTAGTCAGTAGATTCGAAAGCTAATTTGGTTTCTCCAAATGGTACAAAAACATTGTTTTTTGTCTTGTATCAATATTATATTCACATTTATTCAGTACAAACAATTTATTTCTATTCTCGAACACAGATAAGCACAATTCAAATTAAAAGACTAGGAACAGTTGAAATTTTGAAATTTCTGAAAGCCGGTCTACATGAATCAAAGAAACCTATGCCACTAATGATTCGTATGAGATTATTTTGTGCTATGAAGACATCAGAGCAGCTAGAGGAAAAACCCCAGAAGCACACTCCATATCTCAGTCTGGAATCCACCTGAGCATAGTACAGCTTCAGCAGCTGATCATCATTCAAAACCTGCCTCATATTCCTGAACTGATATGAAGTAGAGCTAATTTTTTCGATCAGAAAATCACAGTGATTCTGCCAATTTAAATGTTCATGAATGTGAAGACCTAAACATTTTAAGTTCTCACACTCTGTTGTTACAGTGTTAGAATTATCATTAGCTCTAAAGCTTATGATAAATGAGGGAAATATTCGGATATAAATGCACGAGTGCATAAAAATTATCGATAATTTTGCAAGGAAGCGTGTTATCTAAAAATTGCAAGAGGAGTTTCTTTTCATATTTTGGCGAATGCGCCCGAGACCGATGGAGGAGGGATCTTTTACAAAATGAAGAGTAGACTCAAATGAGGGGGTAAGTACCAAATACAGTTTTTTATTTTATAAAAAGGTGTTAAATACCATATCTCATGTCCCAAGAAGTTCCAAACGAATATTTTCTTCCCGTAATCGGCTACACAGATGGCGCACCTGTGTAAATGCCAAGCGTCGTTTCCAATTAAAGGGGCAAAGTGCCATCAGTATTATTTTGTTTGGCAAATAAATGAAACGTTTTTTCCTGCATCATTTATTTTGCAGTGTTTGCTCTCTCGGAAGCATTGTGTTTGTGCGTTCTTGCGTAGTATGAACAATAAAATGAATATTGGAAACGATGATGATAATGTCACAACAAAGTAGATTAATATTAATTAATAACCATGTCTCGATAAAATGGGTGATTCTACCATGTTACGATAACATAGAGATGGTTAATTCATCCATATCAATTTATAAAGGGGTTTGCTTGGCTTAATATTTTGCGAGAGGTAATATTCAAATAGGCACTAATAGTTTTAGGGGTAACTGAAAGTAAGACACTATATTCAAAGATAACAATATGTATTGAAGCATGAAACATTATGGGTGAAGTGATGATAAATATGAATAAACAAAAATGAATTTAAAGACAGAATAACAACTTACATTATAACGACCATTACGACGAGCTCTTGTCAAGAGTAGCCCCAGACCAGACTAACTTCGGAACCCTCACATCCAATATTTATATACAACAATTTACTATATATGCACGTTTCTCATGAGAGTTCCTTGGTCAGTTTTTATGATTCAATGTCAACGGATGATTTGATTTACTTTATGTTTATAAAACCCTCATGGTACGAAATTACTGATATACCGTATGTTCTACTCGTGACAATAATAATAAAAAAAGATAACCCAGGATATGTGTTTTTTAAAAAATCGCACAGTGATATCGAACGTTGGCAGAAGATAAAAGTCCTCAAGAAAAATATATCTGGAGACCAAATAAAAACCGTACAGATAGTTGGACAGGAATCGACCCCAGAACTTAATGAAGCTAAAAAGCAAAATTTACGTGCTATGATTCCTTTTCTTCATTTACCAGAGCACCGGGAGTTCTACCAAAAACTTACACTATAGTTGCCGGCACCCTACCATGGAAATGCTAGTGGTACTTTGACCTTTTCCATTTTTCTCATTTTCTTTTGTTTGTATCAAAAACATTTTGGATTTTTTTGTGTTTTTCTCACTTTGTTTATGTTTTGAGTTTGCAAATAAATAATTTCGTCAAATTACAAACATTTTTATTCATGAATGTTTGAATGATTCGGTTTTTTGAGTATGCTGAAAGTTTGTCTTTTTGGCACTTAGCCCCTTATTCAAGTCTACTCTTCAAATATGAAAATAACCGAATGCAATTTGTATGAGATAACACGCTTGAATCCAAAATTATCTGGTCATTTTTATGCACGCATGTAATTCATTGGAATATTTCACGAATGAAGAAATTCTGTCTGTCGGATTTGGTATTTTTTGGCTCACTTTCATTTATACTTTCCTGGATAGATTGTATGGAGCACTCACCAAAACGCGTCATTTTTTTCATCTGACATTCATTTGTATTATTTAATGATGTCTAGCGACATGGTTTTGAATGTTGTTATGACGACGGGATCTCTTCGCAGTGCAATTACCGATATAAGCGGGAAATTTTCGTAACAATAGGCATGTACACCTTAGTAGAACTTTTAACTCAAACCGATTTTATAATGATCCTTTAATACATAAATAATGATTGACGACATAATTCGATCGAAAAATTAAATGGAATGTTTCATTTTTGGACATGAATAATAGAACCTTCTGAAAACGGACCCTCTTATGACGTAGAAACCTCATCTCGCCATAGTTGAAAGAAAATACCAAACGCCCGACGGAGACTGAGGCAACTGATATATTAATTCTTTCAACTGTGATCCCGCGCTAATTCACTCTGTCAGAAATCATGTATCATTCATCTCTGTCTGGAATAGTCTTGTTTCAGTATTAGGGTTTTGACGTCACATCATCGCCTCGTTTTCAGACTTTTCAGAGGTCCGAAAATCGGGGATTTCAATAATTTTTTATGAAACGTAGGGAGCTCACAGCAAGAAACGGTTTGCGGTGGTGAGCTAGTTTGGGTGAGTTCTATCGAATTATGAGATAAAATTTTTTTGTGATATAAGCCCATTGCACGAGTGCATAACTATTATCGATAATTTTGCTAGGAAGCGTGTTATCTAAAAATTGCAAGAGAATTTTATTTTCATATTTTGGCGAAAGCGCCCGAGTCTGATGGAGGAGGAAAATATGAAAATAACCGAATGCAATTTGTATGAGATAGCACGCTTGAATCCAAAATTATCTGGTCATTTTCATGCACGCATGTAATTCATTGGAATATTTCACGAATGAAGAAATTCTGTCTGTCAGATTTGGTATTTTTTGGCTCACTTTCATTCATACTTTCCTGAATAGATTGTATGGAGCACTCACCAAAACGCGACATTTTTTTCATCTGACATTCATTTGTATTATTTACTGATGTCTAGCGACATGGTTTTAAATGTTGTTATGACGACGGGATCTCTTCGCAGTGCAATTACCGATATATGAGGGAAATTTTCGTAACAATGGGCGTGTACACCTTAGTAGAACTTTTAACTCAAACCGATTTTATAATGATCCTTTTATACATAAATAATGATTGACGACATAATTCGATCGAAAAATTAACTGGAATGTTTTATTTTTGGACATAAATAATAGTACCTTCTGAAAACGGACCCTCTTATGACGTAGAAACCTCATCTCGCCATAGTTGAAAGAAAATACCAAACGCCCGACGGAGACTGAGGCAACTGATATATTAATGCTTTCAACTGTGATCTCGCGCTAATTCACTCTGTCAGAAATCATGTATCATTCATCTCTGTCTGGAATAGTCTTGTTTCAGTATTAGGGTTTTGACGTCACATCATCGCCTCGTTTTCAGACTTTTCAGAGGTCCGAAAAATCGGGGATTTCAATAATTTTTTATGAAACGTAGGGAGCTCACAGCAAGAAACGGTTTGCGGTGGTGAGCTAGTTTGGGTGAGTTCTATCGAATTATGAAATACATTTTTTTTGTGATATAAGCCCATTGCACGAGTGCATAACTATTATCGATAATTTTGCTAGGAAGCGTGTTATCTAAAAATTGCGAGAGAAGTTTATTTTCATATTTTGGCGAAAGCGCCCGAGTCCGATGGAGGAGGAAAATAACCGAATGCAATTTGTATGAGATAGCACGCTTGAATCCAAAATTCATTTGTATTATTTACTGATGTCTAGCGACATGGTTTCAAATGTTGTTATGACGACGGGATCTCTTCGCAGTGCAATTACCGATATGTGAGGGAAATTTTCGTAACAATTGGGCAGTACTTGTAAATCTGAATGTGTTCAGGTGTGATTCAGGTGTGATTCTGCTTGTACCTACCCATACCTACCTTGGCGAATTCGAATTTCTCATGGTCCGAGAGCCTCTCGCATCCACTCATTCATCTCCCAATAATTATGAAAGATATTCCACAGCCACCTCCCAATTAAAAGCCAATAACATTTTAATGATACACCCGTTATTAAATATTAAACAGTTGATTAACCGTTTAATAGATAAGTGAAAACGATTAAAGCAAACGCTCGATTTTTCCGTTTCACACCGAAGTGTCGGTAAATATAGGTTTTGTGCGAGGCGAGAGAGCTGAGACCATGAGCCTGAGCCGAATCGTGCCTGAGATAGGATCGATCGGTGATGCGGTGCGAGTATTGAAGAGAGCGTCTCGCGCGTTTTCCTCGATTTATCTGGATGTTGTCATCTTCTCGTTTTCGTTTTGAACGGTTATCGGAATGCGATACCATCAGAATGAGCAAATTTTCGTTGCTCTGTAGCGACGTAAATCACTAATTTCAGTTTTTTAATATTTTGTGTATTTTTATAGTTATTTTATTATTTCTGTATCTCAAAATAAGAATTCATAATCCATACCGGATTAGTATAATAATACTAGCTGCCCTGGCTACTTTTTTTTAGTTTGACTATCCATAAAAGTGTGTTTCATTTGTTTTTCAATTTTCAAACTACTATTTATTGCAATAGCTGACCCGGCAAACGTTGGTTTGCAATATATACATTTATTTCTAGAAAATATTTTCTCAGTTGAATATTTAACAGCACACTTCTATCACTTTGCTTTCTACTTCTTTTTAGTTTGACTATCCATTGAATCGCGTTCCTTTAGTTTTTCAAACTACTATTTCTTCTCTAAACTGGGCGTCAATTGAAACGTTAATAGTGAAATTTGGCATCAAGTTTGACTTCTCGTAATTTCTAAAATATTGAACGAATTTTGAATTGCCGCCCAGATTCTGAATGCCTTTTTCATCGTCTTTCGAACCATTCCTTACAGCTTCTTCTGAATTGATCAGGATCCATGATACAGGGTGAAACAAAGTTTCGTGCATTTTGAAAAAAATTTCTCCGCCCCCCCCATTTTGTCGGAAGACCGCGATGCTCATATTTTATTCAGGCATTTCATAAATAGCAACCATACCTCGGGACGTTCTCGAGTTTTTGCCAAAAACTATTGTGGTTTCCGAAAAAAAAAATTTTTTTAGCATTTTTTTTTAAATGGACTAATTTCAGAGAAGTTCCATAAATGGATGCTTTTATGCATTTCAGGAAATCGTTGGAGCAGATATGTATACCAGGTTACTCAAAAACAATCAATAATTTATTACTTCGCAGTCTATGATGAAAGTTTTCTACCTTAGTGAGCAGTAAATCAACACATCTCATCAACAAAAACAAGCAACGATACCTTGTTTCTATAACAACGTATTGTTGAAACAATGTAGGTATGCATAGAGGTTATATCAATTGCCAATTTTCATGAACACGTCAGTGTAATTCGGGTCCTAAAAAATTTAAAGATGCCTTGTTCAAATCGGGTCGAAATGGAAAATATCATTAGGAAAGATCACTATAGTGATATAAACTATAATTCAGTACAGATAATTATTATTTCAGGTTACGACGATTAGGATACACCCAAACTCATTTAAGTACAATTTTCAATAAGTCAGTCATGACAATAAAGAGACTGATTCTTCGTTTTGGTGATACAGGTAATTAGTCCATTAAAAAAAAATGCTAAAAAATTTTTTGTTCTCGGAAACCACAATAGTTTTTGGCAAAAACTCGAAAACGTCCCGAGGTATGGTTGCTATTTATGAAATGCCTGAATAAAATATGAGCATCGTGGTCTTCCGACAAAATGGGGGGGCGGTGAAATTTTTTTCAAAATGCACCCTGTATCATGGATCCTGATCAATTTAGAAGGAGCTGTAAGGAATGGTTCGAAAGACGATGAAAAAAGGCATTCAGAATCTGGGCGGCAATTCAAAATTCGTTCAATATTTTAGAAATTACAAGAAGTCAAACTTGATGCCAAATTTCACTATTAACGTTTCAATTGACGCCCAGTTTACTTATTTTTAGTTCGACAATCTATCTCTCCAGTTTTTCAAACGAAACTATCAATTTTCTACCTCTTTTCAGTTTGGCCCCAAGTTTGGCTATCTATTAAAGCGTGTTTCATTATAGTTTTTCAAACTAATATTTATTACGAAGCTAGTCAGCCATATTGGATCCGCCATCTTGAATTACCCAATTTTGAAGAAAAAGATCATAATCTCCGACCCCGAAAACCTCTAGATACAAATTTTGATCGGCCATCTTCAATTTCCTAATTCGACGATGGAATCATAATTTCCGACCCCGAAAATCCCAGATACCAATCTTGAATAGAATTATTGGATCATAATAATAAAACTTGTTCGCTTCATCGGCTCTGCCATTTTGAATTTCTCAATTTTGACGGAAGAATCATAATCTCCTACCACGAAAACACCCATATACAAATTTAGAATAGAATTGGAACATGATTACAAAATCCGTCCGCCATATTGGATTCGCCATCTTGAATTTCCAAATTTTGATGAAAGAATCATAATCTGCAATCCCGAAATCCCACAGATACATATTTTGATTGGAATCGCATCATAATTACAATACTCGCCCGCCATATTGGGAATCCAAGATTCCAAATTTTGATGAAAGAATCATTATCTGCGAGTCTGGAAACCCCCATATACTAATTCTGAATAGAATCTGATGATAATTAAAAACTGGTATGTCATATTAGATCCGCCATTTTGAAGTTTCTAATTTTGCCGAAGGAATCATAATCTCTGACCTCGAAAACCCCCAGTTACCAATTTTGATAGAATCTGACCATAATTACAAAAGTCGTTTGCCATATTGGATCCGCCATCTTGAATTTCAATATTTTGACGAAAGAATTATAATCTCGGACCCCGAAAACCCCTCAGATGCCAATTTTGAATGAAATCTGACCATAATTACGAAACTCGTTCGCCATATTGGATCCCCCATCTTGAATTTTCGATTTAAAAAATAGATTTCGAATGATTCTCATACCTACCACATACGTACAAAAAATTTCATACGAATCGGTCGAGCCGTTTCGGAGGAGTATATATCCAAAATGATGGATATTAGACAACTATACTTTCACAGCATTATATCCTACTTATACAAAAATGGAACCTACCTAAATTCTATTGCTCATCCTTATTTAACTCGTGATAAAATGAAGAGAATGGTACAGATTGACACTACTAGCTACAACAATAATAATAGCGATTACTTATTTCTCTCCACACTCCACTGTTTTGGCTCGAAATCGTTGTTTGAAAAAAAAAAAACTATATTTAAATCTCCATTATGGGTATGAAATGCCAAATCTGCCGAAATCGGGAACGAATCAGGTAACTGAAGCTCAACTTTAGCTTCTAAGAACTGAATGTGTTGCCTAGCAACATACCTATGTTTGTGTCAGTAATAGAAACGTCAATTCAAGAGCAAATTTTGGTATTAAAATGGATGATTTTTGTGTCGGTTGCAGAAAAAAAAATTGATATTAACAATATTTCATTTGTACGACTAAATGGTAGCACAAACGCGGTTTGAATAACCATTCATTGGTGTGACATTTACTAAGTATTTATTTTTGATGCTAGAGTATTGACTTTCGTGAATGTGAGTGGAAATCGGTGAAGGAAATATTGAAACGGTTCCACACGATATTATAGAGGCGAGTCAAAGTCCAATTCCTAATAAGAATCTACCATTCGTTCATTGGGTGGAATTACTTTTACATCAAAGTCATTAAAGTAACTTAATGGATACGGTAAATTTAATAAAGCTTGAGTCACAAAAACTTGCACGTGTTTGTATCGGTACAGATGATACGGTATAAGAAAAGTCGTATATTTTATGTACTTCGACAGTGATGAAAATTACTGCAATATTATTCCAGAACAACAAGAACGAATTGCTGGAATGTTGTAATGGATAATGAAGAAATAAAGTTTATTATCCAGCTTGAGGGCAATAATAGTTATTCGATTACAAGTAATTATTGTGATTGCTTTCGAATTTGCAATAAAATCCGATACCATATCGAAAAATACTCAAATTATCACCTTTTGTTTAAATTACATTTATGGACATTAGTGATGATGTTCAACATACATATCACACAATATAGCCGATGAAAATATCATGAACATGTCAAGCTTCAGAATTTTGGGAATTGATATATCCTGGGGAAATTCCTGCAGAACCCCTGTAGCAAAAAAAATTGGAACTTGGTGTACCAATCCAAATTAATCAGAGTAATCACAAGGAGTTTTCATTTTTGAATTTCGTCAACCAGTGTAGTAGAGTAGAAAAACACGGGGAATCTCTAGCTGTCGCGTTGGACATATCGAAAGCATTCGACCGTGTTTGGCACGAAGGACTCCTCCACAAACTACCATCATACGGCTTACCACCTCAGCTATGCCATCTCTTATCGAGTTTTCTTTCAGGCAGATCGCTTCACGTGGTGGTGGACGGTGTATCGTCTGATACCATTGGCATCAATTCCGGCGTTCCACAAGGATCAATTTTGGCACCAACATTATTCCTGCTTCTTTTCAATGATCTGTTGGGAGTAACTAATTGCTCCATCTACAGCTTTGCAGATGATAGTACCCTCCATACAGCGTTCTCTTCCAGAATTCCCATTTCTTCCCAGGAAACTAAGAACTCACGACGCAGGCAGGTCAATGCTGTCAATGAAGATCTTGCTGAAATCACAGCCTGGGGAACAAACAACCTAGTTGAATTCAACGCCACCAAAACTCAAGCCTGCATTTTCTCTAGAAAGGCGGAACTCAGTATGCCCGATATTGTAATGTCTGGCTCCACCATCCCCACCAAGCCCACCATATCTATGCTTGGTTTTTCCATCAGCAACACTCTTTCATGGAATAATCATGTCAGATTCATCGCAAAAGCTGCTTCACAAAAACTCGGATTCTTGTTCCGTGCGAAAAACTACTTCACACCTCAACAGCTTCTCATGATCTACAAAGCGCAGATATGGCCTGTTCTAGAATACTGTTCCCACATATGGGGTTCAGCACCAAAACATACGCTGATGCTCTTAGATTCCATCCAGAGAAGAGCCATTCGCCTGGTGGGTGACGCCACACTCACTCACTCTTTGACATCATTGGAACACCGTAGAAAGGTCGGCGACCTTTCACTTTTCTATAGATACTTCCACGGGAAATGTTCTTCGGAAATCTCTGCTATCATCCCTTCACTAGCAATACCAATCAGACGAACCAGACAAGCCCAGTCAGCACATCCTCTCGTTGTCAACCTCGAAAGATGCACTTTATCAAGACTCCTTCATCCATAGAACGGCTAGGCTCTGGAATTCATTGCCTGTGGGAGTATTCCTAACAACATATAATCTCCAAAAGTTCAAAAAAAATCCAATACCTACCTCCTGTCCCTATCCTCCCTAGGAACGCATGATGTTCTTTGAACATTATAGGGATTCCCTTTCGTGCGCTCCAAGCGATAAAAAAAGTGGAGTAGTAAGGTTCGTATGTCGCAGATGAATTATCAAATTAGTGAATGACATCAGTTAGGATTATCCAATACTCAACCTAAAAGTAATTACATTCTACATGCCTAAATGTAGAGGTTCCGGAGATATTTGCATAGACTACAGAAGATAAACTATAGTAATCTTTGATATTTCCGAAAAACTTAAGACATGTCTTGGGGTAATATTGAGTACAGGCCTTTTGCTGCGTACCATAATCGCATAATGCTGATATTATACGAGATATCGATATTACTTTTCAACCTCAGGAATATTTTTGAATGTCGAAAATATTAAAAATATTGTGTGTGTGGGTCAGAAGTGAATCGACAAACTCGAGGTTAATAGTCGTAAGCCATCTTAAATTTGTCAGACCATCAAACTATTAAAACAACGGTTTTCAATTAAGGGAAACCATGGCAACGTTTTCATTAGGTCAAACAGTAACAAATTTCAATTATTAGCCTAAGAGATTATTCGGCGCATAGAATATTTATGCGCTAAAAGAAATACGAAGAATAAATTCGAAGCAAATGTTCAAATGGACTTCCATTTTGTTCAATACATATAATTGACATCTTCTGATCATGGACTGTCGCACGTTTCGGAAGATGCCTGGTGTATTCTGGATTACCATGCCTGCTGCTAAAATTCTATAACAGTTAAATCTTCTACAGATTCTACAGGTGTAGAATGGACTATGGATTTGAGGTACTCAAAGGAAAAAATCTAATGGAGTTAAATCGGGAGAAGGTGCAGGCCAATGAACGGGACCATATCTACCTATCCACTGATCAGGAAAATTCTTGCAAATAAACTGACGAACTGTATTTTACGGAACTTGAGCACAACAAAAGCCATCAATAATGGATGTGATATATATCCGGGAAAAAATACTACTCACTTTTTTCCCGTGGGAAAGAAGTAATTAATGACAAGTGACATTTTATAACCTGTCGTCAACAGAGATGAAATGTCAAACTTTTCTTCCGTCACAGAGAAAACTATTGAAATCAGATAACCTATGAGAAATACGCTACTTTTCATAGTAGTTGTAGAAAAAGCACACTATACCTACAAACTGCTTCGAATTTTCCCATGGAACATTTCCATATACGATATCCTCAGCTCGTTACATTAATAGCTAGAAATCAGTGAGAATTCTGATCTATCGTTTGTCTTTTCAATGAAAACGTCTTCGTCGAATTACAATCATCATGACAATGGCGACCACTGTTGCCAGATGACAATTTTCTGGAGCAGTAGATGAGGGGAAAAACAGTATATTATCAAAATTGAACAGTAGATTTCAATAATCATCACAATTTGCTGTAATGAATAAAAAAACCTGAAAAACCTATTAAAATAACAAAAAAAAGTGTTTGCTTCCTCACCTACCGGATAATTCCAGTATATTTTTATCATTCATCTTCTCACTGTGATGCCCCATTTACCTATGAATTCTTCATCACATTTTGAATTGAAACATGACGATTATTGCCTTGTAGATGAAAAATAATTTTTGGTATGGAGCAAAACCACATTGCTAACTGGCCACTACTAACTACTGACAGAACCCGATGACGTGATGTTAACGTGATACGTGGCATCAGCCAAAATGAAAATTAAAAACGGCTGAGTTGATGATTGTTGATGGTTCAACAATCTGATGCTCGCTACACAATTTCTACAGCCGCTTGTATGGAATTTCATCATCTTGTAATGCAGTGTTTTTGAACCATCTTCATTACTAGACTGGTTTTGATTAATATCTAAGTACCTGAGACTGATTCGAAATAGTTGAATTTCAGTTGTTCGAAAGCTCGAAACCTGAGAACCTGAGAGAGCTGAGTAATTAATTGATTCCTGACTTTCCAAAGCTTCTCCTGAAGGTAAACTCTGATAAACATCATAACAACCCTAAAGACTTCAATATTTCTCAACCCTTTGCTTATGATTTGAAATTTGGATTAATTATTTATCTGTTAAAATGATGAATGTTTACCTGGTCATAACTTTTTTGTTATTGGATATTTCCCAGTCAAATTCATTCAGTAGCATTAGCAAGGGTAGTAGACTCTGTTCCTGTCCCCATTTGAGGTTGGTTAAATGTCATTTCTCCGCATTTTTGTGAGTTCAAGAACATATGCTTCTGGATGTTAGTTCCTGCAGGCATAGTTGAGGATTCCGACCAATAAGAATCTAGGATCGAGCTGTCCTTGTACCGAGGACGATGGGGAATATAAATACTGAAGACAGCTAAGGGGTCTCTCTCTAATCTCTACCGTCACTAGTCTCTATCATCTACGCTAGACACTCTATTCTTCACCTGTGTCTCTCCTGATGATTCTCTTGCTGATCTCTTAGTGCTCTTATAGTTCATTCAAAGTAAAGTATCAATGTATAGTGATTTCCTGTTGCACATGACGTAAGTTTGTATAATATTTTTCACTATTATTATTCATCCTGTTCATAGATTCATTTCATTCCTGTTGTTTTTCATACCGATAATCACCCGACCTGTGTAACGAATCCAGAAATTTGTATTTACGAATAAACAGTTTTTTGTGGTTGCATATTCCATATTTTTTTCTCTGTTGTCATTGTTTTCAGTTCCGAATAGTTCCAATAATAACTGACATAGTCAGTTGTCAATTCTTCTTCTTCTTCTTTCCCTTGAGAAATCCTGTCCCTGTGCTTGGTATCCTGTCAGGCTGTGGCCGTTATTGGTTAATGAAACTTTGACATGGATAGAGAAATATGATTAACCTCACTAAAACTCCGATATTGAAAAATGAGGAAAGCGAAGGAGGAATTGAATCTGTTTAAGTCGTTTGGAACTGTGTTCCCGATTCTCCAGGCAGACTTTATAAAATAGTTTAAATGAATGATTTTCCAGGCCTAACCTAGAAATACAAGAGATCCGGAAGATCGCTTTGATTCCTGTAATTATCCAGACTAAAAATAGCAACCAGTATTCCAGGCCAAACCCAAGATTTGTAATTGAAGCCTATACACTCCCTTGGCTCCTTATTGATTTCAGGTCGATTCAATAACATTGACCCATGGTTTATACTGTAGGTACCGAGGTAGGTATACCTCCTGTGCCTGTCTTCACTGGTGCTACTCTGGGCCTCTCTACAAAAATAGCTTTGTGCAGAGCAGGTGGAGTAGACCACCTTATAAACAATGTGGCGCCCGAGACCCACGTCAAATAGTAGAGAAGTCTGTGTCCGAACAAAGTGCCAAATTGAGGGCCCAGAAATAAAGGCTGTAACAATTTTCAAATTTTGCTTCTGGTTTAATGAGAAAAAAAAAACAGTAGTTTTCATGCCTAAAACAGAAGAACAGTAGAACGGAGACAAAAACAGTATATCAACAGTTGGAACAGTAGGTCTGGCAACGCTGATCATCATGACAATGGCGACTTTATCATTCGACCGTCCTCAGGCGGCATGCTTTCTTCTCACAGTCACACGAATATTTCAATTATTACAGCACTGACAAAGCAGCGATCGTACCACGAGAAAATTTCAGCGTCGGTACGACCGCTCGATGGTACCCTGAGCGACGATTAGTGGTTAACAAATAGTGGTACCGCTATGAGATGTTTCGCTCATATTTCACAGCACATTAAACTGTCATGGCGTCTAATAACATAATATAATAACATAATCTCTTCGGGCTCGGATAGGTAGTTCTTGTCGCTATAGTCGAGGTGCGGAACGCTTCACGTCAAAGGATTTTGTTGTATCTAAAACGAAAATATTCTATGAACAGATATTCGAATATTAATATTCGACTTCGTTTTTCTATAATTTTTACTTATTCAATGAAGTCATGATGTTCATGAGTTTCAATTTTGTTTTATGTTCTGGTTTCCACGAAAAGGGATATCCTGTGACGTTCAGAGAACATCGTGAGAACCAAGGGAAATAAGGTAGGAATTGGTGTTCTTCTTGAATTTCTGGAGGTTATATGCCTCGGGGAACACCTCCCTTGGCAATGTGTTACAGAGCCTCGCTGTTCGTTGGATGAACCAGTCTTTGGACAGAGATGTTCTGCAGGTCTCCAAAGTGACCACGAAGGGGTGCGAAGCCTCAAATCGACGGGTTAATCTCGCAGGGACTGCCAAGGAAGGAACAATTGTTGATATTTCAGAAGAGCATCGTCCATGAAAATATCTACGAAACAGAGCCAGATCGCCAACTTTTCTACGGTGTTCCAGAGAAGTGAGTGAGTTTGTGAGCGAGGCATCACCCACGAGACGGATTCCCCTTTTTTGGGCAGAATCCAACAGTTTCAGGGTATGTTTGAGTGCTGCACTTCAAATATGGAAACAGTATTCCAGTACAGGTCGGATTTGTGCCTTATAGATCATAAGCAGCTGACTGGAAGTGGAATCGCTCCTGGCCCGAAACAGAAAACCAAGTTTTTGCAATTGATCTCACGTGATTTTCCCAAGAAAGGTTATTGCTGATAGTAATACCAAGCATCGAAATGGATGTCTTGAAAGGTATGGTTCCTCCTTACATGCTTATGTTTGGCACAGTGAAATCGGCTCTTCTAGAGAAAAGGCATGCTTGTGTTTTGTTTGCATTGAAATCTACCAAGTTTCTGGATCCCAATTCGAGAATTGTTGCCAAGTCCATATTTATGTTGACAACATTTCTCCCTCGTTCGTTTCTGATTTGCCTGGCTGGTATTGGAGCCCTGGAAGAGAAGGCGGTATGGAGGGTACTATCATTCGCGATCCTTGCGGAACACCAGCATTTATGATAAGAGTCAGATGAAACTCCGTCGACTACTACATGGAGAGACCTACAGAGAAAACTAGCTAGCAGAGAACATAGCTGGGGAGGCAAGCCATAAGATGGAAGCTTGGCGAGGAGTCCGTGGTGCCAGACTCGATCGAATGCTTTGGAGATATCAAGTGCCACGGCTAAGGTTTCACCATATTTTTCAATAGATTGCTGCCACTAGTGCGGGAAAATTACTCTTCCCAAACTAAATTGCGTGCGGGTATAGGGTGAATCACGCACGCTTGTAGATAAAATGTTTTTATCAATTCAGTCCATTAATCATTTTTCAATAGGCTATGAAATAATTTGTAAACCTGTGAATTGTATGAATATAACATCTGTCAGATTCAACGATTTAATTCAATTCTTTTTCGTCCACCTCTACAAAAATTACATTTTACGTACTTTAATTCACGAATCAAAAATCGGATATTTTTGAAGCCAATTACTTTTTACAGTTGTCAACTGTCATTTGCTGTTGTTAAATGAATTATAGGCTTTACATGCGAATAAAACTGTGGTGTGTGGATATGAGTGGTCGAGGTCGTCGAAGAAATTGAATATGCACCTCGACGAATAACTGTCTATTTGTATCACCTGATTGCTCGGCCGGGCCTCGGCCAATAACTTCAAATGTTTGAATTAATTGAAAATGGAAAAGAATCTGGATATATTCCTAAAAATGAATTGGTTGAGGAAAAAAGTACAGCCCTGGGACATAATTGTATTATAATTATGTTCATGTTATAATAAATAATCGCAATTGATTCCTAATCAATTTGCAGTACCAAGGATTCCAATAAATTAACGGTGTATTGTGAATCTATCGATATAAATTGATAAAACCAGCCTGTGCATGTTCTAGCAGCCAATAAATCATGCTTATGAACTATTGGAAAGTGTTAATTATCAGTTTCTGTAATATTAATAATGAAATTGTTATTAAATATGCAGCCAAGATCGGGAACTGGTGACCGTTAATGCTATATTATTAAATGAGCGATTTGTTTAATATGCAAATGAACAGTGCTAATTATTTTCTAATGTCATTAAATATCGTTATTGAATATTAATTATTCGTCAAGGGAATAGTCGTCATTGAGTCAAGGAGAGTAATTTCAAGTTATTCAACTGGTTAAGGAGAAGATGTGATCCAGTTTTTTTTATATTGAAAGTGCTGAATATCATGAATATCTAAAGAATGATGCAAATGACTTACCTACTCATGTGTGCCAACAATAATTGTCTATACTAATCTTACAACTTCAACCAAGACCATTATACTACTTCTCACAGGGTGATCTATATAGGAATGCGGAGAATTAGTTATTGGGGTTTCCTCAACAAATGGAGTTCAAACAATAATATTTTGAAGCGGAATTTTAAATAATCACATATATGACAGCAATCTATTGAGAAATATGGTGAAACCTTAGCCGTGGCACTTGATATCTCCACAGCATTCGATCGAGTCTGGCACCATGGACTCCTCGCCAAGCTTCCATCTTATGACTTGTCTCCCCAGCAATCTTCTCTGCTAGCTAGTTTCCTCTCAAACAGGTCTCTCCATGTAGTGATCGACGGAGTTTCATCTGACTGTCGTATCATAAATGCTGGTGTTCCGCAAGGATCAACACTATTATTAGCACCAACACTATTTCTACTCCATATCAACGATATGTTGGAAGCAACTTCATGTCCAGTACACAGCTTCGCGCATGATATTACCCTCCATACCGCCTTCTCTTCCAGGGCTCCAATTTCATAAATATGGACTCGAAAGGGGATCCAATAACTTGGTAGATTTCAATGCAAACAAAACACAAGCATGCCTTTTCTCTAGAAAAGCCGATCAAACTGAGCCCAACATGAGCTTGTCAGGAGTAACCATACCTTTGAAGACAACCATTTCGATGGTTGGGATCACTATCAGCAATAACCTTTCTTTTGAAAATCACGTGTTTCGGGCCAGGAGCTATTTCACTTCCAGTCAGCTGCTTATGATCTATAAGGCACAGATCCGACCTGTCCTGGAATACTGTTCCCATATTCCCATTCGTCTCGTGGGTGATGCCTCGCTCACAAACTCTCTCACACCGTAAAAAAGTTGGCGATCTGATCTATTTTATAGATATTTTCATGGACGATGCTCTTCTGAGATATCGACAATTGTTCCCCCCTTGGCAGTCCCCGCCAGATTAACCCGTCGAGTTGAGACCTCGCACCCCTTCGTGGTCACTTAGGAGATCTGCAGAACATCTCTTTCCAAAGACTTGTTCATTCAAGGAACAGCAAGGCTCTGGAACACATTGCCAAGGGAGGTGTTCCCCGAGGCATATAACCTCCAGAAATTTGAGAAGAACACCAATTCCTACCTTATTTCCCTTGGTTCTCACGATGTTCTCTGAACATTACAGGTTATCCCTTTTCGTGGGAACCAGAACATAAAAAAAATAGAAGTATTCTCAAAAACCTCGAAAAGTTTTGAAAAATTCAACACCTATCGTCTCTCCCTACCTTTTCTAGGTACGCGCGATGTTCCACGAACATTATACAATTTTTCTTTCCGTACCTACGTTCCAAAAGATAAAAAAAAAAAAAAAAGGGAATAAGTTTCATACCGTTGTATCTTGATAATTATGCATTTTTGGAGCTATGGCCACGTGAACTTTTTGTACTGAAATCACTGAAAAATTCGCCGCTTGAAGTTTGGCCACATACCTAAATAGCACCCTGTATATTCAATTCGTCCAAGTTTTAACACTGATGCTCGATAGGTAACTACTACCGACCAGTCGAATTTGAAGTGCTCGGAGGTAAGGAATCGACATCTGTTCGTTTCGAGTTGTCTATTTTTCGAAATTTGGATCGCCCACTGGGCACCCAGGTAAAACTGGGTGTGGAGTTTGCGGTTAACGTTATTAAAATTAATTAGTTTTTAATTTATAGCCATCATACACCTGCTTTATGTCGAAATTATTCAGTAAATTGTAATGTTTTTATTATATTTACATAATTTCGTGGATGTTAAGCTCACAACTTAATTATAGTAATAACAGAAAGAGTGTCCTGTAAGTGGGAAATCGTTTCTTTTGACGGCTCCAACATTGCGTTGCATTGAGTTGGCATTGGCCTTGAAAAAGCACACATTTCTACATCTAACGATTTCAAGTTCATGATAAATTATCTGATATGAGGTGTTATGAGAACACAATGCTGATGTTTCTGGATGTATGATAAATTGATATTATATATACAGTGTGTCCCACTTACCATGCTCACCATGGGTATCTTTTTAACGGTGAGAGATACGAGGTCGGTTAAATGACACCAAATGTGGAGTTTGTCAAGGCCAACTATAATGTGAAAAAATATTTTGATAAAATCTATTCGTTTTTGTTTGATACGCAAAAAACAGATTTTGATCATTTTCATGTCTCCTCCGTATAACTTCTTTATTTATGAAAATATTCAAATAGGAATTTCACATTCTCATGGCAGTTTTTCAAAGTGATTTCGAGAAAAATATGAAATTTATACCAACTCTTCTAGAACTTCAGATATCAGCACCAACTTTAGTTTTTCAAATGTAGGTCATAGCTCACTATGACTTAGTTACAAATACCTTTTTT
Source organism: Phaedon cochleariae (assembly GCA_918026855.4). NCBI lineage: Eukaryota > Metazoa > Arthropoda > Insecta > Coleoptera > Chrysomelidae > Phaedon > Phaedon cochleariae. The sequence goes on along the minus strand of OU896707.1, from coordinate 283,015 downwards.
TTCTCTTACAGATGATATGTCGCAGTAATAGTTTTGTGTTGATAACAACGGAGTTATCGTCATTTATACAAAAACAAGAATTTATTTGGAAGCCGCCATCTTGAATTCATGAATTTTAACAAAAAAATCATGATCTCCGACCTCAAAAACCCCCCCTTACCAGTTTTGAATGGAATCGGACCAAATCTTGTCCGCCATCTTGTAGCAGCCATTTTTTTTATTTAATAATTCAATGCAGAGAGTTTGAGCAGAAACTAGTCACAATACATTTTGTGTAATATAATTTTTGTGGTCCACCGAATTGGTGTTATTTTGTTTTTTCTTTGTAATAACTATTATGTTTGTATTCATAACTCGGAATCTTCGAACGTGATTTTGACCCATTTCAAAACGTTGGATGTTCAAAACGAAGTACTAACCCTTACTGGTACACTGATGTCGCAAATCGTTTTTTCTCCAGAACTCTGCACACTTTCAAAATAATTATTGAAATTCGCGATATTTCGTAACATGAAAAACCCACGAAACGCGTGACGTAATCATCCGAAAATATTCTTGTCTGTTAGACAAGTGTGAGATTGTCATTTCAATCAAAATATGAATAAAGATCGCCTCCTCAGAAGGTGCTCGCGCTAGCCACCTCCAACCAACATTTCAAAATGTTCCTTCACCAAAATATCTGTTTTCTTCGAATACATTTACTGTGCTTTTTTGTTCAGAGAGACGGCAGTGTCTTGCACCAAATACTCGTATTATATGATGTTTCCGGAAAGGGAGCCTGATAAACGGTTACATAAGCCAAGGAAAGCAACAGGGGCGCAAAATTTCCCAATTCCACTGCGGGGTAGTACTTACAAAAAATATAAAAGAATTAAAATACACGCTGTTGTAGTTAGCCAAACTAAAAGAAGAAGAATAATAAATAGCTTGAAAAACTAAAGAAACGAGCTTTTATAGATAGGCAAACTATAACCTTCTTCCTATGAAGTATATTTTTTTGACACCGATCCATCGATCGTAGGGGACAATCTTTTTGGACAGTCGAATACACAACATAGAAAATATTTTTTAAATGTTTCCATCGTTCAAGTTTGAACCCCTTGAGTGGGTGAAAGTATTGAAAAGGAACATTCTCAGATATATTTATGAACACAAAAAAATGGATATATTATGGGTGTGAATTTGAAAACTTCCAATGCGAATATCTCGTGAAAGAAAAAAGTTAGAAAAACGCCGTTTGGCAAAAATGCTAAAGAGTTAAGGGGAACTAGAACCACCATATTTCGGTCAAGGGATGAGTCACCCCGTCGGCGCGACACACCCCAACTTTGAAATGTCAAATTGCACTACCTTTTTTGTGATGCCTCAAATGAACAGTCTCAGTCAGTAGTATTCACCTGTACAAGACTTTTTTCCACCCACTACAGGGTGTACGAAAAATATAAAGTCGAATAAAATAAAATGAATTGTGTTAAAAGGATATTTTATTTGATCAGATGTTCAAAATGCATTCCATTCTGTTGTAAGCAATAGTATAATCGATGTTCGAATGCCATTCTAACATTTTGGAACACATCTCTTGGAATATATCGGCATTCTGCATTTTATTTTATTCGACTTTATGTTTTCCGTTCACCCTGTAGTGGGTGGAAAATAAGTCTTGTACAGGTGAATACTACTGACTGACACCGTTCATTTGAGGTATCACAAAAGAGGTAGTGCCATTTGACATTTCAAAGATGGAGTGTGTCGCGCCGACGGGGTGACTCATCCCTTTACTGAAGTATGGTGGTTCTAGTTCCCCCTAACTCTGTAGCATTTGTGCCAAACGGCGTTTTATTTAGCGAGATATTCGCATTGAAAGTTTTCAAATTTAGAGCATCGAATTAATGTTTTTCGTACACCCTGTAGTGGGTGGAAGAAAAGTCTTGTACAGGTGAATACTACTGACTGAGACCGTTCATTTGAGGTATCACAAAAGAGGTAGTGCTATTTGACATTTCAAAGTTGGGGTGTGTTGCGCTGACAGGGTGACTCATCCCTTCACTGAAATATGGTGGTTCTAGTTCCCCTTAACTCTTTAGCATTTTTGCCAAGCGGCGTTTTTCTAACTTTTTTATTTCGCGAGATATTCGCATTGAAAGTTTTCAAATTTACACCCTGTATATAAAAAAATACATTGAGAATTCGCATTCACCATGTGATGAAAATATTAATTCTTTCTCGGTTTATTCAACAAAAAACAACTACTTTCCTGGCTATATGCCACGACGAATATTGAATTACATCTATTGAACACACACGATAAGAATTTGAAAACAAAATCTTCTGAAGTAGAGAATTTGCATTCTCCTTCAATATTCAAAATACTTTCTTTGGCAAATAATTCCAAAGCTTTGCCGGTCAATACACAAACGAGTTTTGGTGAAGAGTCGTTTGATATATTATTATTCGAGGTTGATGACAAAAGGATGTGCTGGCTGGGCTTGAAAAGTGACTGTGATTTTGACACCAATTGCTGCAAACAAAACAATAACAAAATTCCTAACCCTTTTCAAGTGAAATATGGTTGATTACCTACCTTTATGTCACTTTTCAAATTAGTCATTACATACTTTTCCAAGGGACGTTCATCTTCTGATTGTAATATTTTTGCAATGCCATCAGTTCCATCTCGAACGAACCGGTTGAAAAGAACAACAAAAAAATCCTTTATTCGAAATTAAGTCACAAATCAATACGAGAGAGCCTTATCGTTCACAAACTTAATTGCATTTCAGCCGAAATCTTGCCGAGATAATCTGGGCAGGGGGGATGGGTGGCCAGCAAATTTGGGGCGTACGTCGAAGGGGGGGGGGGTTAAGGGGAGCTTCGAACTATGGTGCATAAATCGAGACAGGAGCGACGCCCATATATACAGGGCCGGACTGTATGTACAACACGAGCCGGTTGTATTTCCCCAAGTATGCTAACTCCCTGATGAAAAACGTGCGCCGCTGGCAATTTTTAATAACGTTGAGTTTTACTCCAAAGTCAGGAGATTCAAAGTAATAATTACGAAACTTTGTTTTCCTTCGATGAGATGAATCATTTTATAAAGTTATACGTGAAATAGAACAAATAAAAAAAATAGAACTCGTTGAGCACGTTCTTCCATTCTTATTCACTATACTAGCTGACCTTGCAAACGTTGTTCTGCCATGAACATTATTTCTAAAAAAAAAATTTTGTTACTATTTGTTCTTTGTTTGGCTATCCATGAGAGCGATTCTTTAGTTTTTCAAACTATCCTATTTATTCACTTCTTCTTTCTAGTTCTGCACTCTATTCTTCATTTTTCATTACTACTTTCTTTCTCTACTCACTTTCTTTCAGTTTGACTATGTAACAAATCAATGTCGCCGCCCATGCTCTCTTTTAAATATAATCAAATATTCTTCAGGAGGCTAGGCAACCCATCTTTCATTAATACAGATTCAAAATCCGTGCGCGCACCTAGCTCGGTTATGGTTAGGAGAGGATTTCCGAAATGTCTTGCGGTGGTCATTTCACTCTAGAACGGGCAGTTTTCTCAACCAAGTGGAGAATTTAACATCCACGTCGATCGAACCCAAATTTGGTGTTTTTGGTTCTACATGTGCCCAATGTTTCTTTGGAACGTCTTGGCCTGTGCCTGCATTAAGATTGTTTATTCGACCCCTTCAGGTCACATGTTAATTATACCTACTTCTTTTTACTTATTTGTATAATGGCTTCACCTCTTATATTATATTATGTGATGTACTGTCCTGGGACTTATGAGCGCATTTCATATTTAGGTTTTCGACGTTTCGCTCAACCACGTGATTTTGGTGAACTTAAGAAGCAAATAAATAGTCTCCTGAACCATCAGTGTTTCTACCAACGAACCCACCAAACCCCTGAGACTGTTACAACCATCTATAAGAACGTGTTCCATCAGTTTTTTGAACTACTATTTATTACAATAATAGCTGATACGTTGTTTTGCAATATACATCTATATTTCTAGAAAATAGTTTCGTAATTAAATATTTATCAGTACACTTCTATTATGTCGTTATCTACTTCTTTCAGTTTGGCTATCGACGAAATCGTGTTTCATTAGTATTTCAAACTCGTTTTTCAAACTATATACCTACTATCAATTTTCTACTTCTATTCAGTTTGGCTATCGAGTCGTGTTTCATTATAGTTTCTCAGAGTACGTATTACAAAGCTCTTTCGCCATATTGGATCCGCCATCTTCAATTTCCCAATTTCGAAGAATAAAATCACGATCTTCGACCTCTAGAATTCCCAGATACAAATTTTGGATAGAATAGGATCATACTTACAAAACTAATCCGCCATAATGGATCCTCCTTTAATTCCCTAATTTTGATTAAAGAATCACAATCTTTGACCCCAAAATCCACCAGATCCAAATTTTGAATGAAATCGGATCCTATAGTTACAAAACTTGTCCGCCATATTGGATCTACTATCTTGGATTTCCAAATTTTGATGAAATAATCATTATTTTCGACTCCGAAAACCCCCAGATACCAATTTTGAATAGAATCTGATCATCATTAAAAAACTTGACCACTACAATAAATCCGACATTTTGAATTTCCTCATTCGGACGAAGGAATCATGATCTCCGACCTCGAAAGCCCCCAGTTACCAATTTTGATAAAATCTGATCATAATTACAAAAGTCTCTCGTCATATTGGATCTACTATCTTGAATTTAAAAATTCTGACGAAATAATTTTAATCTCCGACCCAGAAGAACCCCAGATATCAATTTTGAATAGAAACGAATGATAATTGAAAAACTCGTTCGCCGTATTGGATCCACCATCTCAAATTTCCAAATTTTGACGAATACATCATAATCTCCGAGCCCGAAAACCCCTTGCCAATTTTGAAAAGAATCAGACAATGTTTGAAAAACTTGTCCGCCATATCGGATCCGCCATTTTGAATTTCCTATTTTTAACGAATAAATCATAATCTCCGACCCCAAAAATCCCCAGATACTGATTTTGAATAAAATTGGATTACAAAACTCGTCTAAAGAAAACATCCTGTAACTCATATTTGATTGCCAACGTCACCAATTGTCACTGAGAACTGAAAAGTGTCAAGAAAAATACGAATTTGCTATTCAAATATCCAAGTTTTATGTTGAAAACGGGAACAGATTCGTTCCCGAAACGTCAATAGTGAAAATTTTATATTTTTTCAATATACCTTTATTTCTCTTCTCCAAATCTTTTTCAAAACGAATTGTCACTGACAAGCTATTGATTTTTTCTTTCAGGCTCTCTGATAGGAAAATTCCTTGAACGCAGTGACATTTTGTGATATGTCCTTACTACACGTACATTGAAATAATATTTATATTCTTATTTAATAGAAAAAGATTTGTGAATAAAATGCACATGTTTTTGTATAAATTTCCAATTTCTACCAAATATCTGGTCGAAAGTGAAGCTTCTACAGGCAGCCCTGTCCGGCTCAGTCCGGCTCTGCCAATATACGAGATAAACTGCCTTTTTGGCCATATGCTCTGCTGACTTATCGAGTCTCCGGTCTCCTTTCTTTTTGCCCCCTTTTGCCCGCACCCCTATTATACACCGCGTGTTATCTGACCTTTTCCTTTCCGATATAAATCTGCATTAGGATGAACATGAGCCAGGAGAGGAGTGAAAATTACTTTGTTTTGATTCGATCGGTACCGATAAAATCGAACGTTAGATTTATGGAAGAAGCTGATAGAAGTGGGAATATTTTTTCGATGGAATCTTTGGAGAATTGGGCAGAGGAAGAATCAAATTGTCCAGTATTTTCAACGCTTCATTGATAGAAATTTTTCGTATTTTGAACTTGTGACTGATGATTTCCAAATTCAATGATACTCTTTCACGGTCATAATTCAACAAAATTTCAAGTTTATTGTATATTGTTGACTTCTGCTCAGGAACCCGAAGTGGAAAAATCAAAATGTTTTAGTTTTTGAAGTTAATGTTAGAATATTCTTCGAAATCTATCTGCAGTCAGTCTGAGATTTGAATCTGAACATGAAACCAAATGTCCAAAACTATCGTAATTGCAGGTTTGCAGTTGAAATTTTCTTTAAACATTCTCTGATGAGAGTTCTATGTCGTTGAAAAAAATCTGGACCGATGATTCAATATAATCTCACAGTTTGAATTTTGTAATGTTACAAAATATACTATTTTCTTAGATTTCAGCCTGAATGAAATATAGAATTTGATGTTACATCATAACACAAAATTATTATATACAGTGCTTTTCTTCAAAGTCCTTCCCCCCTTTTATTTTTTGAAAGGGTCAACTGAAAAAAATGGAGTATTGGATAATGCAATTGATGCATGAATACTATATTTTGAAGTAAGATTGACAGATGGAAATTTCAATATGGCGACTGGGTGCCATCTGGGGATAACAAATTGAATGGGAAGGGTAGTCTGGTGACACATATTTTTGAAGCTCCTGACGAATACCTCACAACTCTAGAATATCAAGTCAATATCTTCAGCTACTACAAAATGGCGGAACATTTATAATATATAGTTGCCTGAATACAAACATTCCAATATAGATTATATTGTATCCCAAAAAGATGTAGCACACCATGTACTATACAAACAGGTTGAAAATATTTGGATAATACGTTTTCCGGTCGATGGATTGGCCGTCGAGGTCCTTCCGAATGGCCATTCCGCTCGCCAGATTTGATACCTTTAGATGTTTTTTGTTTGGCTATTTGAAGCAAAATGTGTACGTAACTGCACCTGTTTCAATATTAGATATACGACAGAGAATGATAAATATTTGTTTGTAACATCCACGTTACTGTGTTCGGCGTAAAATATCGGATATGCTGTTTTTATGTCAAGAAGTTCAAGGCAACCATTTCGAGCATCTAATGAACAGAACTCAGTTTATTACCTCGAATTATTAAGTAAACGTCGATGTATTCAGGCAATTATTGAATGGTCCGCCATTTTGTAGTAGGTGACGATTGCCTTCACATTCTAGGGTTGTAAAATATTCGTCAGGAGCTTCAAACGAATATATCACAAGATTCCCTCTTTTTATTTAATTTTTTTTTCCAGATGATACTCAGTCGCTATGTTGGAATTTTCATCTGTCAATTTGACTCTAAAATATAGTTTTCCTACGACCACCTATGAAAACAGCACAAAACACATTGATTTGTTATTGAGAAAGTGACTCGTTTCACTATGACAACATATAACAGTTAGAAAGTTCGAAAGCAAAACTCACATGGGTGGAAATATTCGAAAATCGCACAGTAACAGGGTCTATAGATTATGATGTACCAATGAATGATTATTATGCTGAATTATGGTGAGTTAAATTATGGTCAAGTTAATGGAAAGTTAGTGTCGATTTAACATGAGTTATTGTCGTTAATGTTGACGTAATGTTAAGTTGATGAAAAGTTGAAATCAAGTTAATTTCAATTGAAAGTTGAATTAATGTCAATGTATTGGCAATTTAGTGATTTAGGTGGAGTTAATGTCAATTTGATATTTTCAAGTCAATTCTGAGTTAATGTTGATTTAATTTTGAGTAATGTTGAATAATTATTGAGTTGATGTTGAGTTGATGACGTCAATGTAAGGTTAATTTTAAGTTAATGTTGAGTTGATGTTGAGTTAATGTTAAGGTAATTTCAAGTTAATGTTAAGAAACTGTTGAATTTATGTTAAGTTGATGTTAAGTGGATGTTGAGTTGATGTTAAGTTAATGTTGAGTTAATGTTAAGTTCATATTAAGTTAACGTTAAACTAATGATGTCATTTAAATATTTAAGTAAAATTAAATACATAATAATGATAATGATATCACCTTCATGTGATCGAATATGATTAGAAACATGATCCCTACTCTGGTCTTATAGACACTCATGACATATAATATACATATTTGTGGTCGTAGGAAAAATAGTGTACAAAACTCCTTGAAAAGTGCATTTCCTGCGCTCGTTTCATTTCCGCACTCGCCGCTCTGCGGATCGTGCTAAACGTCCACTCGCGCGTAATATGTCATTTTCCACACTAGTTATGTAATATACTAATTCATGCATCAATTTCATCACTCCACGTTTCATTTTTCACTTTCCAGTCGACCCATCCCTAACGGCACAGTGGAGTAATTGGATGCCAATTATTCATCATCATTCCAGTTACCCACTACTCAAATCAAACCGAATATTGCATCAAATGAAATCAATAGGATATACAGGGTGTCCCATAAACATACCGACAAACTTTAAGGGATGGTAGAGGACATCAAAATGAACATTTTTGCTCGATAAACATAAGTCCGGAAACTCTTCGTTTTCGAGATACAAAAAATGATTAAAAGTCATTAATAATAATTAATGATTAGTAAAAAAAAGTTATTGGGAGTTTTATTAGTTTTTCAATATTTCAATAAACGCATTGGTAAAATGTAAGGTATAATTTTGAAGCATTTAATTTTTTTTTTCATAGATGTAAGAGATATGTTTTTTTTTCTTCAAAACGAAGGTAGATACGGAAAAATTTCAAGGGACAAAAAAGTTGCATTTCTAGTTGTTCATTTTAAAAAAATTATCATAATCACAAAAAATCTACTGGGCGATATTTTTTTTGCGCAAAAACTATCCGACATAGCCCGTGGGCACGCCCCTGAAATTATTGGGCAAATTCTGATAGCTCCAAAAGATACCTTATGAATGTATCAATAATCTGTGAAAATTTCATTCAATTCGACCTAATCGTTTTTACGATATTAATAAAAAATTGCTTTAAAAAAAAATAACACCCTGTATCTAGAAAACGAAGAGTTTCCGGACTCATGTTTATCGAGCAAAAATGTTTATTTTGATGTCCTCTACCATCCCTTGAAGTTTGTCGGTATGTTTATGGGACACCCTGTATAGACTTGAAAGTATGATTTCCACAAAAGTTCTATTCAATACTCTGAGTCGAATGGAACCAACTTTCATTGTGAAGATTTTGTGCACTTTTTTTATTAATTCCATCTGAATCCAATAAATGAGAGTAAAAATTTCACATTAGTTGTTTTGATGTGGTAGATAACTGTTAATGATGATGATGACGAGGCCGATGACTGCATTATGGCTAGGTGCACCTCTTCCATAGCCCCACCGACGGCCCCCCCGCTTGCACAATAACACTCCCATGATTTACGACGTGTACGATGTGTTGGGCCCCCGCGGGGCTTCCCACCTCGACCCCCGGGCGCTTCTCTCTTCTTCTTCTTCTCTGGTGTGTCTGTCGGCCTAGCCCGATTATCCACCCTGACGGCTTTATTATCCAATGAAGAAGAAAAAATAGGTCCGAGTTATTGCTGGTGAGATATGCGACCGCATCGACTCTTTGTTACATTATTATACAGGTGTCTCTATAGGAGGGAATCTACCACATATCTTTTCTTATCTCTTGGAGCGCACGAAAGGAAATTCCTATAATGATCGTGGAACATTGCGCGTTCCCAGGAAGGACAGGGAGAGGAAGTTGATGTTGGCATTTTATTTTAAATTTTGTGTTGTTCTACATTTTTCAAGGTTAACGACGAAGGGATGTGCTGACTGGGCCTCTCGAGTTCGTCTGACTGGTATTGTTAGTGATGGAATAATAGCAGAGATGAAGTATCTATAGAAAAGTGAAAGGTCGCCGACTTTCCTATAGCGTTCTAATGGAGTCAAGGAGTTGGTGAGTGTGGTATCACCGACCAGGAGATTGGCTCTTCTCTGGATGGGATCTAAGAGCATCAGCGTATGTTTGGGTGCGAAACCCCATCCATGAGAACAGTATTATGAAACTGGCAGGATATGTGCTTTGTAGATCATAAGATGCTGTTGTGGTGTAAAGTAGATTTTCGCACGGAACAGGAGTGACCATAACTTTGTAGACATCCATTTCGTTGCTTGGTATTACTATCAGGAATAACCTTTCTTTGGAAAATCACGTGAGATCAATTGCTGAAAGTGCATACCAAAAACTTGGTTTTCTTTTTCAGTCAGGAGGTATTTCACTTCCAGTCAGCTGCTTATGATCTATGAGGCACAGATCCGAACTGTCCTGGAAAACTGTTTCAATATTTGGAGTGCAGCCCCCAAACATTCTCTGAAACTGTTGAACTCTTTCCAAAAAAAAGGAATCCGTCTCGTAGGTGATGCCTCGCTCACAAACTCACTCACTTCTCTAGACCACCGTAGGAAAGTTGTCGATCTGGCTCTATTTTATAGATATTGTCATGGACGATGCTCTTCTGAAATATCAACAATTGTTCCTCCCTTGGCAGTCCCCGCGAGATTAACCTGTCACTTTGGAGACCTGCAGAACATCTCTTTCCAAAGACTCGTTCATACAACGAACAGCGAGGCTCTGGAACAAATTGCCAAGGAAGGTATTTCCCGAGACATATAACCTCCAGAAATTCAAGAAGAACACCAATTCCTACCTTATGTCCCTTGGTTCTCACGATGTTCTCTGGGCATTACAGGATATCCCTTCTCGTGGAAACCAAAACATAAAAAAAAGATGGATCGAATATCTTTTTCCCATGAGAGAGTATTGCTGATGGTGATACCGGGCATAGATATAGTGGTGTTGGTGGAAATGGTGGTACCAGACATTGTTATAGCAGGCATACTGAGTTCTAGAGAGAATACAGGCTTGCGTTTTGGTGGCGTTGAATTAAACTAGGTTGTTGGTTCCCCAGAGGCTGTAATTTTCACAAGATCTTCATAGACGGCGTTAGCCTGTCTTCGTCGCCATTTCTTAGTTTCCTGGGATGAAATGGGAATTCTAGAAGAGAACGCATAGTAAGGAAAGTACTATCGTCTGTAAAGCTGATATGGAGTAGGAACAATGTGGGTGGGTGCTAAGATTGATTCTTGTGGAATGCCGGAATCGATGGCAACGGTATCAGACGATACTCCGTCCACCACCACATGTTCGTGGAATAGTCTTTGAAGTTTTCCATATATGAGTGAGGTAGGCAAGTAAATCTCCAGTTGATCTTCGGTGTCATTAATGATTCCTGAGCTTTCTAGATATTTGATGAGCTCAATCTTGATGGCTTTCTCCATCACTTTGGAGATGACTGATAACAAGGCAATTGGCTTATAGTTGTTGGGCATCATGTTCTTGTTTCCTTCTTTTGGAATTGGTTGGACTCTAGCTATTTTCCAGCAAGATGGAAAAATACCCGACTTGTAGAGGATGGTAAATAGCTTGCAAAGCAGAAGAATGGGTGAATTTCCAATGTTGAGGTTTTTCGGAATACAGGCTGATTCACGGTGGATGACACATTAGAAGTTTCTGGAGAAAGCAACGTAGGATTATACTGAAAATATGGTTTCTTGGATAATTAATTGTGTTCTATCGACCTGGAATATTCTCAACACCTCGACGTTGCCGCTTATATCGAAAAGTAGCAACATATTTGATTTTTTGAATGAGACACCCTCCATATTATTCCATTTTCAGATTCTTCCTAAATGTTATGATGATAGATCAAGACTCTGTATATAACTGGTATTCGTCATGTATTGCTAGGGAGATAGGGAATGAGTCCTGATCCTAAAAAAATTAATGCTATTTTGGATTTACCTATTCCTCAAAATGTTGCAGAAGTAAGAAGATTTTTAGGTATGGTCAACTACTTTGGAACATTCATTCAGAATTTGGCGGATAAAACTTATAATCATCGTTTATTATTGAAAAAAAATATTGCTTGGCATTGGACAGATTCACATCAAAAAGAATATGACTCGCTGAAAATAATAATCTGTCATGTACCTGTGCTAACATATTATGAGCAAAAATTTCCATTAAAGTTGTCTGTTGATAGTTCAAAATTTGCAGTTGGAGCAGTGATAATGCAAAATAATCGCCCAATTGCATTCTCTTCAAAGTCATTAACAGATTGTCAAATGAAATATGCGCAAATTGAAAAAGAATTGTTTGCAATTCAGTTTGGGTGTCGACGTTTTCATCAGTATATCTATGGACAGAAAGTTGTTGTAGAAACCGATCACAAACCATTGGTAGTATTATTCGATAAACCTTTGTTGAATGTACCATCGAGGCTTCAACGTATGATGCTGAGTTTACAACAATATGATTTAGAAGTTATTTACACTCCTGGTAAAAATCTTTTCATAGCAGATACTCTCAGTAGAGCACCTGTTGAACCAGCTGATCTGGATGATTCGTTAGAGGAAGAATTACGTATTCATATGAATTTCTTCGTTTCCAATTTAGCAGTTTCACCTACTAAGCTAGAAGAAATAAAAAAGGCTACTTTGGAAGATTTAGATTTGCAAATAATAAAAAATTATTGTCTCAGTGACTGGCCAAAGTCTAAAAGTGGAGTAAGTCCATCGGTCAAGAATTATTACAATGTTCGTGACGATATTCATACGATTGATGGTTTGATTTTTAAAAATCACAGACTTGTGATTCCTGAAAGTTTGCGTAGCCAGATGTTAGATATTATTCATGAGGGTCATTTGGGTATTGAAAAATGTCAAAGACTATCTCGAGATTCGATATATTGGCCAAACATTAGTGTAGATATAAAAAATAAAATTGAGCAGTGCACTTCTTGTTTAAAATTTCGAAATGCTAATCCCAAACAACCCTTATTGCCTCATGATATTCCAAATTATCCATGGCAGAAAGTTGCAGTGGATTTTTTTCATTATGAAAATATAACGTATCTGCTTGTAGTTGATTATTTCTCAAAATATTTCGAAATAACTTCAATGAAAATAACTACTGCCAAAGAAGTAATTATTAATCTCAAATCTATCTTTGCAAGACACGGTATTCCCTCCATTATCATTTCTGACAATGGTCCACCATTCTCGTCATTAGAATTTAACAATTTTCTCAAGGAATGGGATATTATTCATTATACTTCAAGTCCTAATTATGCAAGAAGTAATGGTTTAGTTGAACGTATGGTAGGAATCGTAAAAAATATTTTTAATAAATGCCGTGAATCGAAAACAGATCCCTATATAGGCTTATTGCAATATAGAAATTCCGCACTGAGCTGTGGATTTTCTCCTGCTCAATTACTCATGTCTCGTTGTCTCAGAATGAAACTTCCTGTCAGTGAAGATATTTTGAAGCCAAAAGTAATTGATTTTGATGAATATAATAGTAAAGTTGAGAGTAATACTAACAAAATGAAATCTCATTATGATCAACATACAAAATCACTTCCACCATTGAGAGAAAATGATGAAGTGATGTATAAAAAAATGCCATCATCTCCATGGTTGCCTGCAACTGTTGTTCATGAAGGGCAGTCTCCTAGGTCATATATTATCAAAACACCTGATGGGGCCGAATATTGTAGAAATCGACAACATCTGATGAAAGCTAATGCAACCATACCATCAGCTGCTGTTGGAACTGATATTGAACCAAATAATCATTCTGTTAGTGGGAATACAATACGACATGACCTAGAATCTGAATGTGGAAATGATACGAATGTTATGGTCACCAGAAGTGGTAGGCAAATTGTTAAGCCACCACGATTTTCTTGCGCTTCCGAAATTGATGTTAACAAGCCTAGTACTAGCTATAGATATTAGTAATATTTAGTGTTAATATTTAGTTTTCATAATATTGTTTGTTGAAATAATAATTATTTCATTTCTTCAGAAAAGAGCGTGTTATGATGATAGATCAAGACTCTGTATATAACTGGTATTCGTCATGTATTGCTAGGGAGATAGGGAATTGTCAGTAGATACTTGACATGCATGTAGCGCAATCAGTCAATAAACGTCTCAAATTAATATCTGGTTATTTATACAATAAATAACATAACACTAAAGAGCTGATTTCATAGATCTATTACACTATGGGGTCTAGAGGGAATGATAAAAAAGATATAGTGTGTGAAAAATCGAGATTTTTCAACTTCAAGAATTTCTTGTATGGAAACACATAGTAAGTCAAAACGGTTTTTATGTTCCTATCTCAACTTGTTATGTACTATCGATTGATATTCAATTGAAATAGATACAGGGTGGTTGAAAATCCTAATTCTTAACCACCCTGTACCTATTTCAATTGAATATCAATTGATAGTACATAAAAGGATGGAAAGCGATTTGATCAATTATGAATAGTTTCGACACAAAACAATTACCTCTGTAATTGACACTACTAGACCCCAAGTATTATAAATCAATGAAATCAGCTCTTCAGGAAAAATCTGAAAATGGAATAATATACAGGGTGTCCCATTCCAAAAATCAAAAGTTGTTGCTACTTTTCAATATAAGCGGCAACGTCGCAGCACTGAGAGTATTTTAGGTCGATAGAGCACACCCTAATTATTCTGGGCACCAAATTTTCAGGATAATCCCAAGTTACGTTCTCTAGAAACGTCTAATGTGCCTTCAACCGTGAATCAGCCTGTATATTTTTTCTCGGAATGACTGGAAAGGTCCATTCAAAGCATCAGTCAACACTAAAATGATTCCAACCTCGATCCCGTGGCTCTTCTCTCTTCTTCTTCTATGGTGTCTGTCGGCCTGGCCAGATTATCCACCGCCTGACGGCTTTATTAGCCAACGAAGAAAAAATAGGTCCGAGTTATTGCTGGTAAGATATGCGACTCTTTGTTACTTTATATTACATAAAGAAGAAGAATGAATGAATATACGAGCCTTAATAAATATGGCCGGGTGGCTGTCTTTGTGGATTTGACGCCTTTCGTGTCGAAGGTTGCACGTGAAGATCGCTTTAACCGAGCTCTCATTGATTTTATATGGCTGCTATTTTGTCAGGTTGCGTGAAGGTAACTGTATGAGATAAATATTGGACGCACCTCTCTAGCAACACGAGAGATGCAGATATTTAATAATAATAATAATCATTTATTATTTACCATTAACAAAATAAGATTCCTATGTATTTAGGTCTAAACACTAATACAATAATAATAATATGGTGAATAAATAGTGGAATGTTAGGTCAAAGGCCGATTCTTCCACACTGCCCGATGAACTAAAAGAAATGAAGTGAGATCAATATGCCGCAAAGACATCTAGAGAAATTAATAGTGATACAATATGAAATATGCCAAACTGAATGTGCCTGCCTACTTATTGTAGAATACACAACAATAGAAAGAAAGAGAGGAACGAAAAAAAAAAAACAAAAAATGGAAGAAATCATAATAATCAATCATTATTGCCCAAGTAATTGTTTTTTGAGTTTGTATTTAGAGATATTCACAGACGAAGCATGATGAGGTATATCCAAAATATGTCCATATTGAGAAATTTGATAGGAAAAAGAATGTTTGAAAATTTGTTTGTCATGGAATGGAATATTAATATTATTTTTTCGTCTCAAGTTTGAATTATGTATATCCGACCTGAAAGTCATTCTGTTTTAAAGATATTGTGAAATTTTGGTCTTCAATAATTTATAATAGAAACAAATAGTATGTAATATCGTCTATTGAACATGTTCAGCCAGCCTGCATCCTTCAACTCACAAGAAATCGTTCGTTTTTTTTACACCATATATAAGACGAAGACATAAGTTCTGCACCTTTTGAATTCTTCGGGAATCGTGTGCATCCAAACAGGAAGACTAGAATATGTACAGGGTGTAAATTTGAAAACTTTCAATGCGAATATCTCGCGAAATAAAAAAGTTAGAAAAACGCCGCTTGGCAAAAATGCTAAAGAGCTAAAGGGAACTAGAACCACCATATTTCGGTGAAGGGATGAGTCACCATGTCAGCGCAACACACCCCAACTTTGAAATGTCAAATAGCACTACCTCTTTTGTGATACCTCAAATGAACGGTCTCAGTCAGTAGTATTCACCTGTACAATAGTTTTTTTCCACCCAGTACAGGGTGTACGAAAAACATTAATTCGAGGGTCTAAATTTGAAAACTTTCAATGCGAATATCTCGCTAAATAAAACAATTAGGAAAACGCCGTTTGGCACAAATGCTACAGAGTTAGGGGGAACTAGAGCCACCATACTTCAGTAAAGGGATGAGTCACCCCGTCGGCGCGACACACTCCATCTTTGAAATGTCAAATGACACTACCTCTTTTGTGATACCTCAAATGAACGGTCTCAGTCAGTAGTATTCACCTGTACAAGACTTATTTTCCACCCACTACAGGGTGAATGGAAAACATAAAGTCGAATAAAATAAAATGCAGAATGCCGATATATTCCAAGAGATGTGTTCCAAAATGTTAGAATGGCATTTGATCATCGATTTACTAATGCTTACAACAGAATGGGATGCATTTTGAACATCTGATCAAATAAAATACCCTTTCAACACAATTCATTTTATTTTATTCGACTTTATATTTTTCGTACATCCTGTAGTGGGTGGAAAAAAAAAATCTTGTACAGGTGAATACTACTGACTGAGACTGTTCATTTGAGGCATCACAAAAAAGGTAGTGCCATTAGACATTTCAAAGTTGGGGTGTGTCGCGCCGACGGGGTGACTCATTCCTTGACCGAAATATGGTGGTTCTAGTTCCCCTTAACTCTTCAGCATTTTTGCCAAACGGCGTTTTTCTAACTTTTTTCTTTCGTGAGATATTCGCATTGGAAGTTTTCAAATTTACACCCTGTATATCACAATGGTTGAAATGGGATAACATGAGAGAATCACGAAGAATTTTTTCAATAGTCACGTTCAAATATCTACGATGATTGAAAACGAGTTTAAGGGAGCCGTAAGCAAGGCGCAATTTGTTAGTAATGTGATTCTTGAATATCAAGTTCGAATCAAGCGTCAATCCCAAATTTTTGCAATGATCAGTGAAAGAAAGGACGTTATTTACTAAATGTAGTAACAATTGTTGTTCAATATCAGTCATACTTCATTATCCCCAAATAGCATAGCAGTAGATTTGTTAGAATTGACTCTAAACTCATGACCCAATGAAGCAGTGAGAAGAGCTTCCAAATCTTCGTTGACTCTGTGATTTATAAGTTGGATATCAGATGGTTCTGAAGAGTAGTATAATTGAGTATCGTCAGCGTGAAAATGGTTAATGCAATGCGATAGATATGTATGGAAATTCGATGTGTATAACGTGTACAATGAAGGACCCAATATACTACCCTGTGGAACTCCTTGTTCAAATTCAGCAGCATTGGAAATATTGTTATATACTTTGACTTGTCGAGTACGGTGGCTGAGGTAAGAGGCTATCAGATCCTTAGCAGTTAGACTGAAACCTACAAAATGCAATATATTTCTTCTGCAGAAATAACCTGCTCTTCCGGTGGACGTTCCGGAGCAATATAATGGCAAGGCGCTCTCAAACCCTTTATAGGACTATCAGAACCTTCTTCCTTTTTATCTCTTGGAACGCACGGAAGGAAATTCCTATGATGTTCGAAAAACATCGTGCGTATCTAGGAGAGATGGGAAGAGAAAGTAGGTATTGGCCACTGACTATGAATATATTTTGTCTAAATACTCTTGGTTAGTGTGATATAAACTGTATACTTGGTATGGTACCGAAATTCGTTGCGTAGGTACCAGACTAAAATAATATGATGATCAAGACGGAGTACACATTTTGGTCTACTTTTGTATAGCCTTGAATTGACTTGAGTTCAAGTGGCAGTTATTTCATGAGTTCTAATAATTATATTTCATTCAATTTCAGCTGATTTCGTATCCTACTGAAAGTTTTTATTCTTAATTTACGAATTCAAGTGCAGTTCCACAACCTAACCTCAAGAAAATGATCAAATCAAAACAAAGTTGGTAACAGGTCTGCTATTGGTCATTTATAACCTTGAACGCGTTTTGAACCAATCCTTATTCCTATCGGACGGGTATATACTGTGTTATACAACTACAAATAACAAGGAGTATGTGCCAGCCTCAGCAAGAACATACATTTTTCCGAGCATTTTTTAGTAACGGGAGTTGAAATAGCGTGGAGGAAGAAGAGGTCTTTAGCCAGGATGAAGGTCACGAGTTTGGCGTCTGATCTGGCATGGTTCTTAGGTCGTGCTTTGGCTGTGGAGTCAAAGCTTTGTCTCTTCAGGTGAGCATAGGATGTGGAAAAGAAATTATTATCATTATTATTATCATATTTATTGTCAAATTTGAACAATGGTGAAGGTTCAGAAGTCACTAACCTCTTTTACATGATATAATAAACGCCTGCTTGGATTGCCAATCAGGTATGCAGATTGAAGTCATGTGGTGTTTTTTCTGGCGAGTTGCAGAATGCTATGAGTCTGTTTGAAGCAGAAGTTGCTGTCGAAACATATATTTCACTTTGAATCCTCTCTTTCTCTTTTTATTCGGGATCCAGAGCAGGTATGAATCTGGTTCCCTCGAAAAGGGATATCCTGTGATGTTCATAGAACATCGTGAGAACCAAGGCAAATAAGGTAGAAATTGGTGTTCTTCTTGAATTTCTCGAGGTTATATGCCTCGGGGAACACCTCCCTTGGCAATGTGTTCCAGAGCCTCGCTGTTCGTTGGATGAAACGAGTCTTTGGAAAGAGATGTTCTCTCGCGGGGACTGCCAAGGAAGAAACAATTCTTGATATTTCAGAAGAGCATCGTCCATGAAAATATCTATAAAATAGAGCCAGATCGCCAACTTTTCTACGGTGCTCCAGAGAAGTGAGTAAGTTTGTGAACGAGGCATCACCCACGAGACGAATTGCCCTTTTTTGGACAGAATCCAACAGTTTCAGGGTATGTTTGGGTGCTGCACTCCAAATTTGGGAACATTATTCCAGGACAGGTCGGATCTGTGCCTTATAGATCATAAGCAGCTGACTGGAAATGAACAAGCTCGTGTCCCGAAACAGAAAACCAAGTTTTTGGGATGCACTTTGAGCAATTGAGCTCACGTGATTTTCCCAAGAGAGGTTATTGCTGATAGTAATACCAAGCATCGAAATGGATGTCTTGAAAGGTATGGTTACTCCTGACAAGCTCATTCTGGGCACAGTGAGATCTGCTTTTCTATAGAGAAAAGGCATGCGAGTGTTTTGTTTGCATTGAAATCTACCAAGTTATTGGATCCCCATTCGAGAATTGTTGCCAAGTCCATTTCTCCCGTGGAAGTATCTTTAGAGAAGTGAAAGGTCGCCAACTTTTTTACGCTGTTCCAGTGATTTCGAAAAGTTAGTGAGTTTGGCATCACCCACCAGACGAATTGCACTTCTCTGGATGGAATCTGAGAGCATCAGCGTATGTTTGAGTGCTGAACCCCATATGTAGAAAGAGTATTCTAGAACAGGCTGTATATATGCTTCGTAGATCATGAAAAGCTGTTGAGGTGTGAAGTAGTGTTTAGCAGGATGCAAAAATCCTAGTTTTTGTGAAGCAGCCTTGAGAATATTTTGGAAGATTCCACAGCCAGTGGCTTGCTTGGTTGAATATCCAGTTATATAAGTCTATATTTATAGAATCTATAGGGCACATCAGGCTAGAGCTTGAGATTTCTGCTTGGTACACTCATATGGGCACTAGCGCTTACCATAACACCAATTAGACCATAAGTCAGGTCATTTCTGGGCGTATAACAGGAACTTAGGACATAAGTAGAGTTTGCATGAATTGCTTTTCCTCTTGCCTTACGAGCTGTTAGTTGTATTATCAATTTTCACCTAATCTGAGAGACGCCATCGTAGAAGCATCTAGGTTAACTTGTGTTTCGTGCATAACATCCGCTTTTCACGCACACCAAAATTTGATTGGATCGAGACCGTTTCTTTGAGCTATTTCAGATATTTAAGGAGATCGCCGTGATTAGCTAGGAAGGAATGACGTTGCACGAACGTGCAAATAAGCCGTCTGGCCCATAATTCGGTGGATCAAAACAACACAAAAGGACCAGCCGAGATGGCAAATTGAAACATCAACACGCGATCTCGAAGATTACGTGATGTGATAATCAGCGGCGTACGGAATTTTCGCCATACCTTTCACCAAAAAAATTTTACCCGCACTCCGAAGAGAAGTTCTGAGAAGGAAAAATTGAGAGTTGAATTACTCACTAGATCTGAACATTCATCTGTGTTGAGATAGGCAAAACCCTCAATGCACAACACAAAATTCTCAAACACACAGTGCTTTTGAGAATTTTGTGGAAATCTTATCGTTTGTGAAGTTTTTACTAAGGAATAAGATGACAAGAAGGGAAATCAAACAGAATAGCGGTATCAAATGTTGATTTTTTTTTATGTTCTGGTTCCCACGAAACGAGATATTCTGTGATGTTCAGGGAGCATCGTCAGAAGTAAGGGAAATAAGGTAGGAATTGGTGTTCTTCTTATTTCTGGAGGTTATATGCCTCGGGGAACACCTTCCTTGGAAATGTGTTCCAGAGCCTTGCTGTTCGTTGGATGAACGAGTCTTTGGAAAGAGATATTCTGCGGTCTCCAAAGTAACCACGAAGGGGTGGGTGCGAAGCTTTAACTCGACGGGTTAATCTCGCGGGGACTGCCAAGGAAGGAACAATTGTTGATATTTCAGAAGAGCATCGTCCATGAAAATAGAGCCAGATCGCCAACTTTTCTACGGTGTTCCCAGGAAGTGCGTGAGTTTGTGAGCGAGGCATCATCACCCACGAGACGAATCGCCCTTTTTTTGGACAGAATCCAACAGTTTCAGGGTATGTTTGGGTGCTGCACTCCAAATATGGGAACAGTATTCCAGGACAGGTCGGATCTGTGTCTTATAGATCATAAGCAGCTAACTGGAATTGAAGTAACTCCTGGCCCGAAACAGAAAACCAAGTTTTTGGGATGCACTTTTAGGAATTGATCTCAAGTAATTTTCCCAAGAGAGGTTATTGTTGATTGTAATCCAAAGCATCGAAATGGATGTTTTCGACGGTATGGTAACTCCTAGCAAGCTCATGTTGGGCACAGTGAGATCGGATTTTCTAGAGAAAAGGCATGCTTTTGTTTTGTTTGCATTGCCGAGTCCATTTCTCCCTCGTTCGTTTCAGATTTGCCTGGCTGGAATAGGAGCCCTGAAAGAGAAGGCGGTATGAAGGGTACTATCATCCGCGAAGCTGTGTACTGGACATGCAGTTGCTTTCAATAAATCGTTGATATGAAGTAGAAATAGTGTTGGTGCTAGAATTGATCCTTGCGGAACACCAGCATTCATGCTAAGAGAATCAGATGAAACTCGGTCGACTACTACATGGAGGGACCTGTTTGAGAGAGAACTAGTTAGCAGAAAACATAGCTGGGGAGGCAACCAATAAGATGGAAGCTTGGCGAGGAGTCCGTGGTGCCAGACTCGATCGAATGCCTTTTTTTTTATCGATTGGAGCGCACAAAAGGGAATCCCTATAATGTTCAAAGAACATTGTGCGTTCCTAGGGAGGATAGGGACAGGAGGTAGGTATTGGAATTTTTTTTGAATTTTTGGAGATTATATGTTGTTGGGAATATTTCCACAGGCAATGAATTCCAGAGCCTAGCCGTTCTATGGATGAAGGAGTCTTGATAAAGTGCTGTTCGACATCTTTCGAGGTTGACAACGAAAGGATGTGCTGACTGGGCTTGTCTAGTTCGTCTGATTGGTATTGCTAGCGAAGGGATGATTGCAGAGATTTCCGAAGAACATTTCCCGTGGAAGTATCGATAGAAAAGTGAAAGGTCGCCGACCTTTCTACGGTGTTCCAATGATGTCAAAGAGTGAGTGAGTGTGGTGTCACCCACCAGGCGAATGGCTCTTCTCTGGATGGAATCTAAGAGCATCAGCGTATGTTTTGGTGCTGAACCCCATTTGTGGGAACAGTATTCTAGAACAGGCCGTATCTGCGCTTTGTAGATCATGAGAAGCTGTTGAGGTGTGAAGTAGCTTTTCGCACGGAACAAGAATCCGAGTTTTTGTGAAGCAGCTTTTGCGATGGATCTGACATGATTATCCCATGAAAGAGTGTTGCTGATGGAAATACCGAGTATAGATATGGTGGGCTTGGTGGGGATGGTGGAGCCAGACATTACAATATCGGGCATACTGAGTTCCGCCTTTCTAGAGAAAATGCAGGCTTGAGTTTTGGTGGCGTTGAATTCAACTAGGTTGTTCGTTCCCCAGGCTGTGATTTCAGCAAGATCTTCATTGACAGCATTGACCTGCCTGCGCCGTGAGTTCTTAGTTTCCTGGGAAGAAATGGGAATTCTGGAAGAGAACGCAGTATGGAGGGTACTATCATCTGCAAAGCTGTGGATGGGGCAAGTTGTTACTCCCAACAGATCATTGATATGAAGCAGGAATAATGATGGTGCCAAAATTGATCCTTGTGGAACGCCGGAATTGATGCCAATGGTATTAGACGATACACCGTCCACTACCACGTGAAGAGATCTGTCTGAAAGGAAACTCGATAAGAGATGGCATAGCTGAGGTGGTAAGCCGTATGATGGTAGTTTGTGGAGGAGTCCTTCGTGCCAAACACGGTCGAATGCTTTCGATATGTCCAACGCGACAGCTAGAGATTCCCCGTGTTTTTCTATTGAAGATTGCCATAAATGGGTGACGTAGGTAAGTAGATCTCCAGTAGATCTTCGGTGGCGAAAGCCGTATTGTCTATCATTGATGATTCCTGAGCTCTCCAGATATTTGATAAGCTCAATATTGATGGCTTTTTCCATCACTTTGGAGATTACTGATAACAGGGCAATGGGCCTGTAGTTATTGGGCAGGTTCTTGTTCCCTTCTTTGGGGATTGGTTGGACTCTAGCTGTCTTCCAGCATGATGGAAAAATACCCGACCTGTACGAGATGGTGAACAACTTGCAGAGAATCGGTGTTAATTCTGGTGCACATTTTTTGAGGATAATAGGTGGAATTCCATCAGGACCGTTAGCCTTATTCGTTTTGAGACCAAGCAAAATTCGTCTGATAGTGCGTTGATGGAAGACGATTTCGGGCATTCGACTCTCAACGGGTGGAATGTCTGGCGGCAGTTTTCCTTGGGAATCTAAAGTAGAGTTTGCTGCGAACATTTCTGCAAAAATATTCGCTTTCTCCTGCGATGTTGTTGCTAATGTGCCGTCGGATTTGGACAGTGGTGGAAATGAACTATCAGTGAAATTTCTTCCGACCGCTTTAGCAAGGGACTAAAACGAACGGGAGCCATTGGGGCAATCTATGAGTTTCGATCTTATCTTGGCCTTGGAGATATCAAGTGCCACGGCTAAGGTTTCACCATATTTTTCAATAGATTGCTGCCATATATGTGAGACGTAAGCGAGCAGGTCACCAGTTGATCTCTGATGACGGAAGCCATATTGCCTATCGTTTATAATACCAGAATGTTCCAGGTATTTCATGAGCTCGATTTTGATAGCTTTCTCCATGATATTTGAAATAATAGATATCAGTGCGATCGGTCTGTAGTTGCTAGGTTGTGTCTTTTTGCCTTTTTTAGGAACTGGTTGTACTCTTGCAATTTTCCAGTGAGTGAAAATAATGAAAATTCATATAACGAAGGAATATATTGTATTTGTGATTGAATTGAAGAAGAACTATGTCGCTGCCAGAAGGATTTTTTCATTGAGGATTCGTGGATTCAATAAGTTATCATTTACTATAAGGTATAGATATTTCTCGTCGTCGTTGAATCCATGCAAATAATGGTATTACATGAGGAAACTCATTCATATTCCATTTGCTGAAAATTTTCAAAATTCAATTTCAGTTCAGTTCAGTTCAGATTATCAGTTCCTATGCAGAGTATAGCTAAATTGAGAGTACTATGGGAGGACAAATATTGATGAGTATTGATAGTTCCAAATAAAAAACTATCTTGAGATTCTGTTCCATTTTTGTTTTCACATACATAAACTGCATACTCTCTCTGTACTCGTTACCGTTACTCTTCTTCATTTTTCCATTGATAATCACCAGAATTTGAATCCATAATGGAAGTAATAAATAAGCGACTGAGACATCAAAATAACTCTTTGGGAATAAATATGGGTTCTCTCTTATTAGAGGCTTGGGCATAAAACAAACTTTTGATTTATTTAATGTTGTAAGTTTACGTGTCGATCGAAATTATACGTTTCGGTAAGTATAGAGATGTGTGAACGATAATGACTCAATAACAAGTTACACATATATGCGCGCCCGGTAATTATCTTTCATTTTGTGGAATTTCAGGTGATTGACCAATTGACCATCTCACTATTGAACCTGAAATTTGATTTTTTTTATTCGCCACTATACAATTCTTGAACTACTATTGATAAAACGTTTTATTCATACTGTATAATAATAATATTATAAAGGTTTCTTAACCCGTATCTGAATGGTCGTTATATATGCGGCATTTAAACAATTAAGTGAAATATATTTAATCGATTATTGTGAAACATTGATACTGATGAAAAACATTATTTTCATTGATATTCATAAACAATAAATCTATTATTCACATCCTCGACATTTCTATATTATTGTCTTTGTCGGTACATAATTTTATAGTTCAATAACATGACATGAGGTCGTCTTTATCTTTGTAGTTCGATATAACTTCCGTTACATAAACTTTTTATCTCATATATTCCTGAAGATTAAAAAGTTCATTCATGTATGCATGACAATTATTATCGTAATTAGTTTCAAATAAGACAGATTTATTGTTCTCTCAGATAAAGATCAATAAACGTGGAAAATTATTAACCATGAGCGACTGAATTTGTGGAACTATATGAAAGTTCATTGTTTTGAAATGGTTCATTTGCTTGTGTGCATTATTTCGGTTTTTCATAGTGATTTGAGCAAAGAAAATTGTTCATTTGTGTACTCTCGTTATTCGAGAGAGCTTTTCAGAGATTTTCTTCCAATAAAGTATGTTTCACTACTCCAAATCCATGAGATTCGCAAAATAAAATCATCTCAATTTCAGGTTACGTAGTAAAATGAATATTACAAATTAACTGAAGTGAAAATGATATTCACAAAGTAGGTACCTATTTGAGATGTATGTATTATAGTCGATTTATCTACTTACATGTGTATATGCAAGAGAAAAAGTCCTCAAAGCTGGATGTATCTGCGAATAATTGATAATAATAATAATAATAGTACTGTGTCTTTATTCTTCAATACAACCAATACATAGAGTGAATACAATCACTAGCCCTGAATAAAATAAAACAATATAATATAATGAAGAATAGGCGAGGTGTCAGGTGAGCATGATGTGAATCACACCCTCTGTTTTTCAACCTAACCATGATACAAAACAAGGAAATATAACAACAAAAAAAAACTACTTTCATTCAGACTATCCAATCAACTCAATAATCCTAATATCTTATATACAACACCTAATTAACAGCATAGCTATACTACACTTTGTTTCATTAGTGTGAGTAAAATGAAGGTTCAAATTATGTTAAGAGTTTAGCAACAACAGTAAAGAAAGAAATAAAGAAATGAAAAAAAGGAAAAAAAAGTCTGACAACAAAAATAGTGATAAAATACTGACAGGCACTTATACCTGATCAGAAGTCTAAATTTGTTGATAAAATAGAAGTTTTCGCAGCTGATATTTGGAAGACATATAGATAACGATTTGAATGAATCCGGTAAAGAATTATACAGGCTCGAAATTTGATATGAAAATGAAAATGATCTATCTACCTAGTAGGAAAACTTGAACATATATGCTTTGTTTTTGAGTGAGGACTTCATTTTTTCAAATTCCTACTGTAACTTTTCACTTCTGGGAATGAAATGCAACTGAATTCAATTTCGAAGTTGAGAGAAAAGCTTTCAATTATACAATGATTGACCATCTCACTATTGAACCTGAAATTTGATTTTTTCTATTAACGCCACTATACAATTCTTGAACTACTATTGATAAAACGTTTTATTCATACTGTATAATAATTATTATAAAGGTTTCTTAACCCGTATCTGAATGGTCGTTATATATGCGGCATTTAAACAATTGAGTCATCATTTTCTCCAAAATACAGTCAGAAAGATTTCATGAATAACAAGTGAAACGAAGCAATACTGATTTAAGATACTCTACTTGAGAATTCAAACCCGAAAAATATCACAAAACTCCGGAACTTTCGATAAAATTCATGGAAGCTTGAATATAAACAAACATTCAATGTGCATATATCACTGGAGATGACTCCACTTGGTCATAGTGTGTATTTTCAGTATATCTACCGCTCCTGCAAAATTTCAGAATTCTAACTCAACAATTACGAAAGATACAGAGTTGTTTCCATTAGAAGTGAGACGACACACTATGTATAATGTTCATCTTGTGTCTATACTCTAATCTTCATATCTCTTTATCTGAAGTTTCATCTTTAAAATGAGCCTGCGATTTTAAAAATCGGTTGACGAGGAAAAAAGTTGTGACTGCAAAATCAAAAAGTAAATTTTTTGAGATCACTCTGTGAATGAAAGAGATAAGAAGATAATTTGAAACATTTCCCAAGGTAATGAGATTATTTCCATGTCTATGCTGGCAAAGTTGAAAAAAAAAGTTTTCGTTCATTTGGGATTCGTTTGAAATTTCCTAAATTTTCCGAATTCAGATTGTTCAAAGCAGAAAAAAGTTCATATTTCAACAGTGGCAAAATTTTGGGGTGCGACGAAATTAGATTGGCGTAGTTTAGATGCTGAAATCAAAATATATGTTCTGAGCATGATGAATAACAGATTTGATTGGATGACAAATGGATAATGACGTTGACATTCATGCTATTATGCATAGTCATATGGAGCCATCGTTTCCGATGGTATTATCCTTATAACCGTGCACGTTCAGCCGGCACACAAATCCATTTAATATCCTATTTACGTGAAGATATCAGATTTGATTTATAGCAAGAAATAACACCGCAATTTGCACCTATCAATAATCGTTTATGATTGATGAAAATGGATATATTTTTTGGTTGTATCATAATTTCCGTGAGTAGATGGTATATCCCACAAGACTTTTAGTGTATATAGGGTACTCACGTTTACTATCTTATTTCAGACGATACGTTCAAACATATATCATATCACAACTCGTTTTTTCTTTCCGTGTTTATTGAAGAAATATTCAACCCATAGGGTATGAAAGAAAGCATTTCATCACCAACTTTTTCACCAATGATAATATGACTATCGAGACCATTTGGCCACCATATTATGGGTACAAGAGAGCAGAGAAATTTTGGCATCGGAATTTCATTGTTCAAATCGGATGTTGAATGATAGTTCTGCAAGTGATAAAATGATGAAAATAGTCTTTTTTCTACTCACATAACTAAAATGGCATTTAGCGTACGGATATGTACCACGCTAAATGATCGATTAATCACGGATTGACGATCTGTGATTTATTCAAAATATTAAACACGTTACCATGGCAACAAGATTTCTTAAACACATTACCATGGCAACACAGTTAATTGAACACAGCTTCAGTAATTTGAGACATGTCTGATGGTCTGTCAATTGTATCAACTGTCAACTGTTATTTTCAAATTTTGTATCAGAATTATTCAAACAATATTCGTTTGTATCAAAATTCTTCGTTGTAAATATATGCGAAATGTAGACGAAAGTGAAATCGAAGAGAATGTTCTGGTACTTGCATATCTCCAAGAAGTGTAAAAATGAAGCATCCATCTTTGAGAACAATTTATTTATTCTGCGCTAAGCATGACAATAAACGTGACACAAAGGTTGGTAAGCAATGGACTGGACACATCTACAACCAATATCACATATACGTGTCTCGCTGAATGCATGCAGTTGCATGTATTATGTTCTCAATTCCCATTCCTTTCGAATTAGTTTGTAGGTTAGCAGGAATAGCAGGTATGTTAATGTTATTTTCGGAGTTCGTAGAAAAAGCATAGTATGTAACGCGTTTATAAACTCTTCTAGACACTCGTTCATTAAACACTCGCTCCGCTCTGCTCCGCTCGTGCTTAAAATACTCGTTACTTAAAGGACGTTTATAACACTTGTTACATAATAGACTAATTATTTGTCGACAAAATACTCAGGATAATTTCGGTCAAAAAATATTCATAAACGTCTCAACTCTCAATACGTATTCCAGTTGAGTTGATTATTAGCTGAAATTGTGGTAGGTTCGGGGTATTTCCTAGAAATTATCATCGAATCATCGAGGGTGATTATTGATATTTTATCACAAGAATTTCTGTGATTGGGAATGGATTGATAGGATATGCTTCCTAAACTATTGAGTTTCTTCAGTTCGTCACACGTTTCAGAATTTTGATATCATTCGTAGTTATATTATGATGAAAGTCTGAATTTCGTACACCGTATGCTTAATAGTTTCAGGCATTTCCTTCAATGGCAGGATGAGAGTTCATTCAGGCCGAGTCAGGTTAGGTTGTTTAGGAAGAAAGTTGATTGACGTAGAGTTTGGTTGGATTTCATTTAGGAAAAGTAGTCTTCTCTTTTCTGCTTGCCCTGCGGCAAACAGAGTAACAGCTGAAAATGGAAGTTACACTGTTATACTGTTTGACGGCAATACGTAAAATGACTTGGCGTTTCAGGGAATGACAGATTCCACTAATTGACGCCGACATATACTAAAGATTGATGAAAAATGGTTAAGTAGGTTTGGCTTTGGTGTGAAAGCATGACTAACAAACTTTAATAATATTAGTAGGAATTTCTTTTTCATTTTTATCGGTGTATCTGGTTCGTGAAATTTCTATATGCCCATCATGATAAAATGAAAGATGGTCGACCTGAAATGCGTGACCAATAACAGCATTATTTTTAATTGAATAATCACTTCGGATGTCTTCATATTTCCACGTCATTCAGAAATTCCAGATGAGAATGAGACAAAATGGGATTTTAATAGCCTTTCCTTATATTTCGAAGAAAAGTACCGGTTGCACCTGCCCGTTCATAGACAACTCAGATGAGGCAGAGATTGAATTTGATGGGAATGGAACCCAAATGGAACGTGAAATTAATCCTTCCCTCCCACAAAAATAAATTATCATAGTGCGTGATAGATGATGAGTGATGAGAACTTCAAAAGTAGGTATAGGCTTCATTTCAGAGAAAAATAAATAATGAAGTTTATGCGTTGTTCAAAGTTGTTGAATTTCAGAGCTCATTCCAAACGTACCGTCATGACCGCCATTTGGCAATAAGTCGAATAAATAGTGACGTCAGTTTTTATGCTGTTTCGATATTCCATTCCCACTCATGAAGCAAGGTTGTCAAGTTACCAATTATAATCAAGTTATTAAAAATATATTATTAGAGTCTTGTCGTTGAATAAAACACGATGGATTCTGTCCAAAAAAGGGCAATTCGTCTCGTGGGTGATGCCTCGCTCACAAACTCACTCACTTCTCTGGAACACCGTAGGAAAGATGGCGATGTGGCACTATTCTATAGATATTTCCATGGACGATGCTCTTCTGATATATCAATAATTGTTCCTCCCTTAGCAGTCCCCGCGAGATTAACCCGTCGAGTTGAGGCTTCGCACCCCTTCGTGGTCACTTTGGAGACCTGCAGAAGATCTCTTTCCAAAGACTCGTTCATCCAACGAACAGCGAGGCTCTGCACATTGCCAAGGGAGGTGTTCCTCGAGGCATATTACCTCCAGAAATTCAAGGAGAACACCAATTCCAACCTTTTTTCCTTGGTTCTCACGATGTTCTCTGAACATTACAGGATATCCCTTTTCGTGGGAACCAGAACATCATAAAATACATATGAAACACTCTGTATACTAGAACAACTGAATATGAGAGAACAACTGAATATGGGAGAACAACTGAGAAGCACTATTATGAAAGAACCTGGATATTAGGTATTTGGTACAAAAAAATGATGAATCTTAATTAAAGTAGGATCCGGTGAATATCTTATATTTCCCTTGGTTCTCACGATGTTCTCTGAACATTACAGGATGATTCGTTTCGTGGGAACCAGGACATAAATAAAAATTGGATGAGGCCATAGTTCATTCTTGACTTCTTTGAGCAACTAGCATGTGCAAATATTTCTTATACTTAATAATACTCCATAAAATATCATAACATATAATGTAAATGTTAAAGACTTAGCAACAATGTCCTGAATGAGAACTGACAAGGCACCGCCCACAAAGTTATGTGCAGTGTTGTCACGTTCACCGGTTCAATTGTCCTCTAGTGTGAATTAGTTTATTAATTATTATTAACACAAATAGCAATAGCAGAAAGCAATGAACACGTGGGGGAATATTTTGAGACAATTGATTTTTCATTCATAATTAGGAATATTATCTAACAATACATAATTGAGAAATTATGAAATATTGAATAACTAATATTTCTGAAGTTCCCAAACGTATTTAAACATATGGCAACTGTGCTATGGTCTGCCCCTACTTGAAGAGTATAATTTCTATTTGGTCTAAGTGCCACTTTCACATATTTCACATGTTTTTGTAAGCGGGCAAAGTGCCAATGCAGTGATAATTTTTCCAGGTGTGCCGGAAAGATGGCGCAATCTGCATGTACCAAGGGCTATTAATATTGAAACGGTCTAAGTGCCGCTTCTACATGAAGGTGGACACTGGTAAATGCTACAAAAGCCCTTATACTGTTGTACACATGGGACAGAATGACTTCAAGAATCTGCACCATTTCGACGATGCATACATAAATATTTCAAAACTTAATATTTCCCAAGCATCCTGTTTGGAAATTTCAAAAGATAACCCTTTTGTGGTATCTATTCAAAAATCTATCTAGCGTAGCACCGTGGGAAACCCGTAATGATCTGAGGAAAGGAAAACAGCTTGCCACTTTCAGATCAGACCCGATCCCATTACTGGAATGCAAAAACCGTATCACGAAAGAAAAATTAGACAACTTGAGGTCTATGTTAGATTACATTCCTTTGGCATATCTTGGTTTTTATGGAAATTTGATTGCTGAAACCACTGAACAAGTCTAACTGAAGAAAACCCAGATCATGAGAGAACATAGACTTCAGTTGTAACAACGCTTGAGAATAAAACATTCTTGGCACTTGGACTATTCACTAAACTTTCAAACATTTAATATGTTTTCAAGGATAGTTCGCTTTGTTCTCAGTTATTTTTTCGTTTATAATGTTTACTGGGTTTCTCAAAATAAAATAAAAATATAAACCGATATACATCTGTTTCAATACTATGATATTCAGTTTTTAGTGAATATTCCGGTTCGAGATTTTTGGCACTTAGACCATATAGAAGTTATACTCTTCACTTATGAAATCGTGACGTCAGTTTTTACTTGCGGTAAATTTCTAGCCTAGACAATATAAAGAACATAAGTTGTTACATATTCAAGCTAACAAGAACCTCGAAATCTTCAGCTACGCTTTGAATCATGATGGGCTGGCCACGCAGTGTAAACTATTTCTGAGGATCTCGTATTCAGCAAGAAGTCTTGTTAATCTTTGAAAGGCTTTTTTAGGGGCTTCCTCTCCTCCTAGGTCTTGGCTTAGTAGATGAGTCTGACTTTGACGATCCTACATGCCCATCTTTCGAAATATGTTGGTTGATACCTAGATCCGAAGCAAAAATTATCCTGGAATCATCAAGTTTGGTGTTCGAAGAGCAGCCATCGCTTGTGGGCTGTTACAACTTGTTTATTTTTTTGATATAATAGTATATACGCTTTTCTACTGATGATCAAATCTGATGAAATTGTTGGAACACGACCATCGTTGAATTAGTGTTCGAGTACGAATATTTGCAGTAGGATGTACAGTGACCACTGTTGATAGTACCGCTGTGGTTCGAAATAGGATGAAGATCGTAGTGGAATGGTACACTTCCATCGGCAGCGTAATGACTCATATCCAGTCTGTCTAAAGGTACATCAACTAAGACGTTCAGTTTTTCTACGAACCGATCCAGCGAGAAACGTTTCAGATGGATGACAAGAATTTCAGGGAACCCCTGAGTAGCTAATGACTTTGTACATTCTCGCCTTTCCTTGCATTTGGAGCAAGTAGGCTTGTCTTCGCCAGCCAATGACTCCTCTCTGCTGAATGAGTCCAAGCACTGAAACAAACTGAGTTGGCCCGTTTGTTGTGGTATTGGCGATGACAATTCAATTCAAGAATCTCGACCATGATTCCGAAACCTTTTCGTTGACATCCAAAATTTCATCGATTTCTGTAAACTTAGCATCCGGCTTTTTGAGGACCTCTCTGATATCCTCGTGCAAACCCAAGAGCATGAAGCGCAGGAACTCTTGAGATGTTCAACTGTTTTTCTGTAAACAAACTAATAGTTTCGAACCCGCTCGAGTGAATGCAAATCCCAATGAACAGAATATAAACAACTGTAAGGGACTCTCTGTCTGTTATTATTAATCAACTAGGTACCTATGAGTTTTCTTATTTTCCTTCAAGGATCAGTATTTTTTGGTAACAAATGCTTAGCAAAAGGAAATATACTGGGTACAGCATCTGGTTTCAACAACCTAGCAGTACCTGGTATGTCTAAATAAATAATCAGTTGGCAGGAAATGCTCTCCATAAAGCTTGCTGCTTTTAGATGGAGTCCAACTCTCTCTACGAACTGCCTCAATCCAAATAGGTATAGTTTTTGAACATACTCTGAGACTGGGAACATTGTACACCTAACTGATGATCATTTCAAGAACTATATTTTCCAAAAATCTGAACAATATTCAACTTACCCAGGGAATGACAATTTCCTTTTGTCTTGCTCGTGCTTGCATCCAAAGGTGACACAATAAATCACCATTGTTAATCAAAACCTTCTCAACAATCAGTTCACAGTGTTTACACCAACAAATTCAGTCCTTTTCATAAAACAAAACACGCCAAATGAATAGATATTTCACATAAACAAAGACAATGGACTTATGTCTTCACTTTCTTGCCTATTTAGATGTGAGAAAAAATCTAAAGTACTTTAATTATTTGATAAAAGCAAATGTTAACACCATCCACCATTAAACAACACGAGTAGGAAAAAGACAGGTTACCGTAAATCATGCTATCTTTGTTGCAGCTGCCCCTGACACACTGTGCTAGAGAACGAGAGAACGGTCGTCTCCCTTCCAGTTGTATTGAGTTCATTGGCAAATCCTAAGTTCACGAAAACAAGTTCTCCCAAAATGTCGGTGGACCCTTTGAAAATGTTTCTTTGTGCAACGTAAGATGTGTTAATCAAGTCGGGACGTTGATCCAACCCACAGTCTACCGAGTTTAATCCTACCTCGACTCTGTTTCAATCATCGCACCAATTCATCACCGAAATCCAATTATTTTATTAATTAAAAGTAGTGTTGAAAGTGGGTCTATAATAATTGATATTCTGGCTAATTCACATCATGATCGGTTATTATATTCCAAACAAAAAAGTCAGCTTGGCGGATCGAGTGCTATTGATAAAAAATAATAATTATCAAACTTTTTATCACCTCATCAACATTGCCGGGTTTTTCTGATTCGTAAATCAGAAGCAAGATTGAGTATACCATTTTGTACAGTAGTGCAAGTGCATAGAGGGATTGCTCACTGCAAATACACCTACACTCTACCAATTTTTTGATTTTGTCATCTGCTCCAACTCAAATCATCCTTCTGCTTTTGCTGAAGCTATACCTTAGAAGTGATAATACTGGGACAGAAAAGTGTGCGAAGGAAATATTATTCCAGTAAACCAAACATTCAGTTTGCATCAGCTGTGTGGTGGCCAGGCGCAAAAACCATCACAATTAGTTCAAGGCTGTGTCAACTTATTCGTTCGACCACACTGGTGATACCAGGATTATCAATGGCTGACTCGACTTCCATCAAAAGTTGGTAACGTGGTAACTTTGAGGGCAGGTTTGAAACGTGACCGATATTCCCAAACAATAAGAGAATGTGGTCGAATTAGAGTGGATGAACATCCTGGCTGTCATCAGAAGGTCAGGGAGGTTCATAAAGGACATTCGAAAAAGAATGTTTGATGAGTAGAGAGTAGGGATGGGCAAAAAGGCCCCACGAGGGCCTCCTTGCCTGGAAGTAGCCTCTCCACAATACTGCTACTACTATCACA
This sequence comes from Phaedon cochleariae, assembly GCA_918026855.4. NCBI lineage: Eukaryota > Metazoa > Arthropoda > Insecta > Coleoptera > Chrysomelidae > Phaedon > Phaedon cochleariae. The sequence goes on along the minus strand of OU896707.1, from coordinate 248,808 downwards.
ACTAATACTACTTGCCCCCAGTGGTACAAGGTGATCTGTATCTGAAGCTGTGACACAGCATATGCTGTGGCTGTGGAAACTTCGTCTATCTGGAACTAACTATATATTTCTATAGAGAGACTAAGAGAAAAAGAGCGTTACTAGATAAAGATTCACCATTATTTTCCCTCAGTGCGCTCATTGCCATTACCCTGTATTGAATAATGAAATGGGATATATCCGTCCGATTCGAACTTTTTGCGATAATCGGTCCAACAATCACACTGAATTTATGGCATGTTCCAATTATATTTATACAGTATCGGATGCATTAATTGCGGTTTTAGTCAGTAGCGCAACTTAATGTTTGATTATCTGCCATATCATTGGGAATTGTGAAAACTCAAACTCGCATGGCACTAGTAGTCAACATGTCTATCTATGATGATTACGGTACATCATTGCTGTAGTTGTTCAATTACGGTTATGAAATCCCCTGATGAGCAGCTGTTAGAGAGAAACCTACCTAGAGTCCACTCCTTTAGAATAAAACCAACAGTTATTACACAGATGATCTACCTGGTAGGTACTTGCTGGGATCAATGCGTACTATGCTTTGGGATGGAATAACATGTCATCCACGGATGTGGTGTCGAAGATAGATTTGGGCATTCAGAAGATCTGGTTTATGGATGGATGAATAGGAACGCACAGAGGAAAATAATAATACCAATGCATACGAAATTCATGGAATAGGAATTAATGTTCAGGATAAGTCAAAGAGGAAATGCTAAGATGAAACAATCCTGATGGTAGGTCTAACTGAGATTCAAAATGCACCTGAATAAATAAGGCTGCAGAGACATCTGATGGGAGATTGGATTAGATTAGATTCAGAATGGAGCCTTCGGGGTATTTGCCACACCGCAACTCTTTCAGATCCATTGTGTCTGCCCCCAAAATCGTTTGGAAACTCCATAGGCTACCTTTCAGATCCCCTGTGTAGCTTAGGGCTCTTTGTTTTCCTCTCCCAGCGTAAGGACCCAAGTCTTGACAATCCCCCACAGTGACAGAGTATGTGTACTGCTGTTTCCTTCTCTTCCTAACAGAACCTGCACAGCAATTCTTCACACCTATCGAACTCATGTGTATTCTACTAGTTGAACTTCGTTTCTGGCTCAGTAGATATTCGGTGAATATTGGCGATGGTTTTTCATTAAACTACTTTGCCTGTCTCATTCCTGGCGAGTTGGTCCACCATTCTTGAGATTTGGTTTGCATTCATGATTTGATACTTGTTTTTAATATAGCTTTCGGGATACTTCAAAAGGGTTCTCGACAACACAGAGCTTCATTTGTTCATGCTCGTGCATGTGAGTCTGCCTCTTCCTTGCCCTCGTACTTTTTTTCTTATTCTGGTTCCCACAAAAAGCGATATCCTGTAATGTTCAGAGAACATTGTGAGAACCGAGGGAAATTAGGTATAGGAATTGGTGTTCTTCTTGAATCTCTGGACATTTCATGCCTCAGGTAACACCTCCTTCGGCAATGTGTTCTAGAGCCTCCCTGTTCGTTGGATGAACGAGGATGAACGAGAGAGATGTTCTGCAGGTCTCCAAAGTGACCACGAAGGGGTGCAGACCCTCAATTTGACGGGTTAGTCTTGCGGGGACTACCAAGAGAGGAACAATTGTTGATATTCCAGAAGAGCATCGTCCATGAAAATATCCATTCTTTTCTACGGTGTTCCAGAGAAGTGAGTGAGTTTGTGAGCGAGGCATCTCCCACGAGACGAATTGCAGTTTCAGGGTATGTTTGGGTGCTGCACTCCAAATATAGGGACAGTATTCCAGGATAGGTATGGTTACTCCTGACAAGCTTATGTTGGGCACAGTGAGATCGGCTTTTCTAGAGAAAAAGCATGCTTGTGTTTTGTTTGCATTGAAATCTGCCAAGTTATTGGTCCATATTTATTTTGTTAAAATTTCTCCCTCGTTCGTTTCTGATTTGCCTGGCTGGTATTGGAGCCCTGGAAGAGGAGGAGGTATAGAGGATACTATCATCCGCGAAGAAGTGTACTGGACATAAAGTTGCTCCCAACAAATCGTTGATATAGAATAGAAATAGTGTTGGTGCTAGGATTGATCCTTGCGAAACACCAGCATCTATCTATGATAAGATACATGGAGAGACCTGTTTGAGAGAAAACTAGCTAGAAGAGAACATAGCTGGGGAGGCAAGCCATAACATGGAAGCTTGGCGAGGAGTCCGTGGTGCCAGACTCGATCTGATGCCTTGAAGATATCAAGTGCCATGGCTAAGGTTTCGCCATATTTTTCAATAGATTGCTGCCATATGTGAGATGTAAGCGAGCAGGTCACCAGTTGATCTCTGATGACGCCATATTGCCTTTCGTTGATAATACCTGAATGTTCCAGGTATTTCATAAACTCGATGTTGATAGCTTTCTCCATGATCTTTGAAATAATTGATAGCAGTGCGATCGGTCTGTAGTTGGTAGGGTATTTTCGCAATTTTTAGGAACTAGTTGTACCCTTGCAATTCTCCAGTTGGACGGAAATATTCCCAATTTGTAAGAGTAGTTGGACAACTTGCAGAGAACATGTGTTAGTTCGGGAGCACATTTCTTGAGGACAATCGGTGCGATTCCATCGGAGCCACAAGCTTTGTTGGTGTTGAGACCCTATAAAATCTTTCTCATATAGTACGTTGGCGAAAGGTGATCTTGGGCATATGACTGACTATTTGCGTTATGTATGGAGGGTGTTCTCTCTATGAATACAGAGTGGAATTCTCAGCGAATAAATGCTCAAAAATGTTGGCTTCCTCCTTGGCAGTTGTGGCTAGTGTTCCATCTTCCTTCCAAAATAAACAGTATGTGTTAGGACATTCATCAAGTTTTGATCTTATTTTATTTGTAGAAGTCTGACTGCCTAGCTCAGCAAAGGTTCTAAGCAGTTCCCGACTAGTTTTGAGTCTACTTGCATTGAGTTGACTGATTTGATTGCCGCCTAGCTATCCGAGTAGATTGCAATGGTTTTCTCTTTACACTCTTGCCTTATCGATTTTTTCACGCAATGATGTATTGCTATAATTTCTGCCTGAAACACCAGGGCTCAGTTAGATCCTTGTCTTCGGCTTAGTCCTATAAATACCAGCTCTTGACCCTTCCTCAGTTCTGGAACCGTCCGTGTAGGCAGCAATGTCTGCATTGATAGAGGGACCTCCCTTCCATGCTTCTCTGTCGGTGTTAGAAGTTTCTTCAGCGCTATATTTTGGAACTGTGACATCTGTTGGGGCGCTTCGGAACTCTTCATATAACTTTCTAGAGTTTTTACCGTTCGTGTTGCTTATGATGGGAGCAATTTCCAGTTCACTCTTTCGTCATCTGAGATACGCTCATGGTTTTGGTACGGCAAAAACGGGAAAATTCCTGTGCTGGTTCGGCTCTTGTGTCCTAGGAGGATTGGCCAGTCGAATTGCTTGCAACGTTATCGGGGGGCCCGAGGCTCAGAGAGCGGCCCGGGAATATCGGCCGTGCTAGCGTTAATTGCGCCCGGCTTAAATGCCCCCAAATCAAATTACAGTCAAATGGGAAATGTATGTTTTATGACTGCGGATTAAATTTATGTTTCGGATTAAATTAGATCGGAGTCGGGATGGGCTCGTATGTCTGTGTTGGTACGATAGTTATTGCGATTGCTGTCGCAGATCTGATTTTGTAAACTCGCATTTAACGTAAACATCCTTGTCAGTTGAGTAACCTTTCTCTTTGGGATATTGAAGCTTCATAATGCAAAAATAAAGTGGAGTTTAATTAAAACATGTCCGATGATCTAGCTATATGCACTCTGATTCCAATTTCCTATTGTCAGAGAGTTTCCCTTGTACAATTATCCGGTTTTTGAATTCGCAGTTAGTTCACTTCAGTTTTCTTGTGATTTCGCTCTTGTTAACTTTTTTCTACTAGTAGTCCAGCAGTCAGATAAAAAATGATAACGAAATAGCAACAATACCCAAAGTGGAATAAAATGTAAAATAAATACAAAAAAGCTCGAAATCATTTCCACACAATTTTCTAGCACTTTTCTGCGCTTTGTAGATCATGAGAAGCTGTTGAGGTGTAAAGTAGCTTTTCGCACGGAACAAGGATCCGAGTTTTTGTGAAGCAGCTTTTGCGATGGATCTGACATTATTATCCCATGAAAGAGTGTTGCTGATGGAAATACCGAGCATATATATGGTGGGCTTGGTGGGGATGATGGAGCCAAACATTACAATATCGGGCATACTGAGTTCCGCCTTTCTAGAGAAAATGCAGGCTTGAGTTTTGGTGGCGTTGAATTCAACTAGGTTGTTTGTTCTCCAGGCTGTGATTTCAGCAAGATCTTCATTGACAGCATTGACCTGCCTGCGCCGTGAGTTCTTAGTTTCCTGGGAAGAAATGGGAATTCTGGAAGAGAACGCAGTATGGAGGGTACTATCATCTGCAAAGCTGTGGATGGGGCAAGTTGTTGATGTAGAAGAATAAAAATAAAAGTAGTTTGGCTATAGATTAGTTTATTCACTATATTTTACGACAGCACTCAATTTAACAGACACACCGTATGTGTGATATATTTTCGAATCCAGATTTCCATGAAGATTCCAAAAATAGAATAACATACAGGGTGTTCCTTTTGAAAAAATTGTCGCAGACGTCTTAACTCAAACGTGAATCACCCTATATATCTGGTGTCCATTTATAAATAATGTGAAAAAATCGACTTGTTTCAGGAGATTGCTCAGAAATTGATAGTTTGGCTAACATGAATTTATTCAGTAGGTACTTTACGAAATCACTGTATTTTCGAATAATACATGTTTCATGAGGTTTGTGGATTATTTTTAGAACAAAACAAAAACTCATTTTATACCCGCTAGCCCTCCAATATAACTAAATCAATAAATCTGTTGATTCTTAACACTTACATCTGCAGCCTCGTGGAATTAAGCCATAAATAATACTACCTAATAATTAATTTACCTTCTGATACCTGAACTAATGTCGTAAATTTTGTATTATGCGCCTCTATCTCGATTTTACCATTCGCCTTGCTACTCGTTTTGCATTCGAAAACCAATTAGTTGTTTCGCTCGTATAAGTGTATACGTCATCTTCTTTCGCTGATCACTTTCGCACTTATCATCAGTGCATAATGAAGTTTTTCTCCAAATGACATTGAAAATAGCTTTTCAATGACGCTTGACTGGCATAAAAGCTGTATTTTTACTCCCAAGGCAGAACAAGTTTGTTGTTGCAAATTTTGCATTTGCAAGGCGGAGCGTCTAGCGAAGCCAAAGCGTCACTTTTGATCCTAATAAAACAATCTACTATTTTCTCCAAATGACATTGAAAATAGCTTTTTTCTGCAACCGACACAAAAGTCGTCCATTTTGATACCAAAATTAGCTCTTAAATTGACGTTTTTATTACTGACACAAAAAAAGGTATGTTGCTAGGCAACATATTCAGTTCCTAGGAGCTAAAGTTGAACTTCAGTTCCTAGGAGCTGGAGTTGAACTTTAGCTCCTAGGAACTGAAAAGGATCTACTGGACGTCATCAAGAATAAACAAAATTGTGACGGTTGGTTATTTGGGTTGAGACGCATACCTGATTTGTTTCCGATTTCAGCAGATTTGTCATTTCATACCTATGCTGGAGATATAAATACACCTTATTATAGTTTAGTATTGGAATTATAAACATCTCAGCTAAGTATTTTTGTTCGATCAGGGAAGCCTTCAAGATTCAAATACTTGCTTGATCTGTTATTTCATTCGTTATTCTCGGGATGGATAACTTGTTTTTGAATAATCATGGCAAGCAATAGTTTTTTGTCTCAAGCAACGATATTGTTTAGCTTCATTTTATTATTAGGCGAAAAACATTGTATTATAGAGAGGAGTGAATAATCGCCATTATCATTGTGATATGCTCATTAACCTAACATTTTCTACGTCTTGTTCCTATAGCTGGCACTGGCGCGGTATTTGCTATTAGAGCACCTGGTCCATACACAAATATGTCACTCTGTGATTGTACTTATATTGAAACTACAATTCGAACATCCTTGAACATTGAATGAACCTGCTGTTGATGCAGGTAGAATGTTCTCACTACACGGATTATTTGTCAATATTTGTTGAATTGCATACATATGGCACGGCATTGGTGGTAACTTCACATGTTTATTTGAGTTAATTGTTTCGGTTGCAGAAAAAATAGCATGTTTCATTCGGATCAAAAGTGACTTTGTTCGACTCGCAAATTTTGCTTTCGCTCGGCTTCGCTAAACGCTCCGCCTCGCAAATGCAAAATTCGCTTGTCAAACAAAGTGTCACTTTTGATCCTAATAAAACAATCTACTATTTAATGACACTTCACAGGTATAGAAGCTGCATTTTTACTCCCAAGGCAAAAAAGTTTGTTGCTGTGCAACGTTTCAAGTAATAATTTGAACCAAATTTGTAATCGAAATTGACACGGACATTGGATGAAATGATGGAGTTTCAAAAAAAAAGTACAGAAGGTACTGAGAAAATGGAAGTGTCATTTGAAGGAAATAACAAAAAAATATGCACTGTAGATACTCGCATAGCTCAGAACGACTGCAATAAATGAAGGAGCAAGAAACATAACAGCCTAAGTGACCAAATGATCTCCTGGTGATAGTGAGGGTTGAAGTTCAGTTGATTTGGAAAATTCCTATCGTTATATATGCTCTAATGAATTATAATTGATTCAGAATCCTGAAGGTGACAAAATAATTTCAAAACTTCGAATTTCTGAAATTTTTTTCACCCAAAAACTTATTTAGGCTCCTCTGCTTCTGATCAATTTGAGACTCCATGGTACAAATGTGACATGAGTAAAGACATCAAATTTGAAGAATGTATTGTTCATTCAATTCAGAGTAATATAAGAAAATAGAATACAAACTTTATTCATAATTAGTTCCACATAGTCATCATCAAGTTCGAAGAGGGTTTCCGAAGAAATTCCTATAATTGTGATACCTACTCCAATGGATATTTTATCATTCAATTCAGAAAATACAAATTCGAGATGTTCAAGATCTTCCATTTTAGCAAAATAAGAAAGTCTGATGCTTGACCAAAAATGACTCGAACAATGTCGATGACTGAAAAATATCTGATGAAATTTAAAGTGAATCACCTGCTACAGTTTTGAGATCAGATAGTATAAGTATGAGTACCTACTATGCTTTTTTGTAAATCTATATTATAAACAAAACGTATGATATAGACATAAATTAAGTGGCAGAGTTAACAAGTTTCTGATAAGAAAACAATTTGCATATGAATAGCGCAATTATCACAATCAGATTTACAAGAATATATAAATTTATACTTGGTAATTGCTTACGATACAAGAAGGAATTATACACATAACTTTAATGAACAACCATACACAGTGGATAATAATCGAACTGTATAGCATTTAAAAATTTTTCCTGTGAGCAATTATCGAGATGTCCTTGATATGTCACAAAACTACCTTCTCCCTAGTTCTTTTTAAAGCCTTTTCATGGACACAACAGAACATTTTCAACGCGTCTTGCGCACATTAAATCGCTGTAAAAAAAAACATTTTCGAGGTACTTTTCTGAAGCCTTTTGTCAAAATGAACTTTTGCATTAGGATTCCATTTCCCTTGAATGAAAAAATGCATTAAAAATAGATTGAACATAAAAATATTTTCTTGATATGAAATTACCTTGTTAATCGGTTTCCGAGTAGTACTTACTATACACAGACATATAATTGGAAATAGGTTTCCCAATTTTTGAAATGTTCTCCACAATGCATAATTTTGCAACTGCGGAGAAGCTGTGTTTTGATGAATTCGTACTTTTATATATTGATTATACTGAGGCACCGAGCAACACATCTTGCATCTGATGGTCATTATTACAAACTAAATAAGTCTTCTAACACAATAAACTTCACCGAATTCCTTTCTGTTCGTTAGCAGCGTGACACGCTGCAAACGCGAATGCCAATTGCCAACAAGAAGAACAAAATCGAAAACAAATCAGAATTCATCGTATTGTGACGTAAGCATGAGACGTTGTGGTGGGGCAAACAAAGAAAGGGCACATCAAAAGAACAAAAACAATACTTTCAATATCCTTCTAAGACCTCTTTGGGAAGTGCATATTACGCCTCAAAAAAACATCCTCATGCCTACATTTCTAAAACATCCCAAAACATCCCATCAGGGATACCTCTCAGTAGGCAAACAAATAAATGCCACAGAAGAACAAAAACAATACTTCAATATCCTTCAAAGATTTCTTTGGTCAGTGCATATTACGTCTCAAAATAACATCTTCATGCCAACATTTTCAAAACATCCCAAAACATCCCAGGGATGTTTGTGCTCGCTGGGATCTAGTAAAGCGAAACAGTTGTCTGTTTTTTTTGACTAAATAATGCACTAATATCACACCACCACAAACTGCTTTTGTGTTATGTTGGTTCAACTCTATCGAATCAAACGAAGCATCAATAAAATCCTTTGTCAGATATTCCATTTTTCACAAGGTTATGCCGTCTTGAGTTACAAAAAGGGCGTGCATATTTCCAGCAAATATAAATCCGTTTTTAATATCTACTTTGTGGCTGGCTTTTACGAGCCGAAGTAATAGCTGTTTAATTACAAGTTTCAATTATTTATTAGTTTATTAACACAGAACTAAAGACGTTATAATTAATAATAAGCCGATGTGATCGCGCACGAAAGAAAGAAACGAGAGATGGATGAAGCAGATTACCACGAAGATTATAAAAGTATAATATACAAAGATGGAAATATAAGATATTCACCGGATCCTACTTTAATTGGGATTCATAATTTTTTTGTACCAAATACCTGATATCCATGTTCTTTCGTAAGAGTGCTTCTCAATTGTTCTCCCATATTCAGTTTCCTACGAAAAAATGTCTTAGTATACAGGGTGTTTCATATATTGTTTTCAATGTTCGGGTTCCCACGAAAATGGATATCCTGTAATGTTCAGAGAACATCGTGAGAACCATGGGAAATTAGGTACGAATTGCGGTGTTCTTCTTAAATTTCTGTAGTATATGCCTCGGGGAACACCTCCCTTGGTAATGTGTTCCAGAGTCTCGCTGTCCGTTAGATGAACGAGTCTTTGGTGAGAGATGTTCTGCAGGTCTCCAAAGTGACCACGAAGGAGTGCGAAGCCCCAACTCGACGGGTTAATCTCGCGGGGACTGCCATGGGAGGAACAATTGTTCATATTTCAGAAGAGCATCGTCCATGAAAATATCTATAAAATAGAGCCAGATCGCCCACTTTTCTACGGTGTTCCAGAGGAGTGAGTGAGTTTGTGAGCGAGGCATCACCCACGAGATGGATTGCCCTTTTTTGGACAGAATCCAACAGTTTCAGGGTATGTTTGGGTATTGCATTCCTAATATGGGAACAGTATTCCAGGACAGGTCGGATCTGTGCCATATAGATCATAAGCAGCTGACTGGAAGTGAAATAGCTCCTGGCCCGAAACAGGAAACCAAGTTTCTGGGATGCACTTCTAGCAATTGATCTCACGTCATTTTCCCAAGAAAGGTTATTGCTGATAGTAATACCAAGCATCTAAATGTATGTCTTCAAAGGTATGGTTACTCCTGACAAGCTTATGAAGGGGCATAGTGAGATCGGCTTTTCTAGAGAAAAGGCATGCTTGTGTTCTGTTTGCATTGAAATCTACCAGGTTATTGGATCCCCATTCTAGAATTGTTGCCAAGTCCATATTTATGTTGTCAACATTCCTCCCTCGTTCGTTTCTGATTTGCCTGCCTGGTATTGGAGCCTTGGGAGAGAAGGCGGTATGGAGGGTACTATCATCCGCGAAGCTGTGTACTGGACATGAAGTTGCTTCCAACAAATCGTTGATATGGAGTAGGAAATAGTGTTGGTGCTAGAATTGATCCATGCGGAACACCAGCATTTATGATAAGAGAATCAGATGAAACTCCGTCGACCACTACATGGAGAGACCTGTTTGGGAGAGAACTAGCTAGCAGAGAACATAGCTGGGGAGGCAAGCTTGGCGGAGAGTCCCTGATGCCAGACTCGATCGTATGCCTTGGAGATATCAAGTGCCACGACTAAGGTTTCACCATATTCTTCAATAGATTGCTGCCATATATGTGAGGCGTAAGCGAGCAGGTCACCAGTTGATCTCTGATGACGGAAGCCATATTGCATTAAAAATGTCGGAGTGATTGATAATTGGCACCTACCTATATATATATATATATATATAAGAAAACTATGTTTTAGGAAAACAGCTAAATCTCTATTTTCCTTGAGGTTGCAGTCAAAGGGAATGGCCAATGTAGAGAAAAGACTCTTTGTTAAATTGTCGAGCTTTCGAAAAATTTTATTTTCATTATCAAGACATCTGAAAATACAAAGATCCATTATAAGTATGGTATCTTGTATGAAAAAATGAAACAACTTACTAACTTGAGTGGTTACATGGAAAACAGCTAATGCACATCATAGTAACTTTAAAACACTGCACTATTTTTGAAAACATATTAAAAATTATTAAAAAACATTACATTACAAGTCTTATAAGAACCTTACTGGTCCTGTGAAACTTTGTCAAGAAAATGAGCACATGGTGTTCGACCTTCACACGTTCCAAACGGAAAAAGATGTGACGTTTAGAATTCAAAAATGTGGGAGGAGCTATGTCAAAGCCGAACGACGTGTGTTCACTGTCAAAGGTCAATGTCATTAATGAAAACAAGCGGTTAATTTGAATTTGAAAACTAATGATTAGATTTGTTTTGAAAAGTGAGTAGATAACTATATATTGTACTGAGGTTTGCAATATCTGATCGTTTATTCATACACTTAGGTTCGTTGTTTATATGTACCATTTCTAAGAAAGTTCTTTTTTGATAGCTGGTTTGTGATTCTAAAATTTTAATATTCGTGAAATTTCCAAAATGATTAAATTTAGTGGTGTGTTCTGAAAGTGCACATCTTGTTTTTTTCAAATTACAATCACTTTTATGAGACGTAATGCGACCTTGTAAATTCCTTCCTGTTTGTCCTATATAAACCTGATCACAGTTGAGACAGGGAATACTATAAATGACATTGGAGCTTTCCAGTGTTGTCAATGGAGTTTTGATTTTGCTGTGTAAGGAATATATGGTTTTTATATTTTTTCTTGCAATGCGGAGTTTGTCAGATTTGAAAACATTGGTTAGTTTTGATGTAAGTTCCTCGATATAAGGAAGTGATCTGTATGTAATTTGTATAGGTTGTATTGGGAGTGATTGATCAACATTTGGATTACTGTTTGGAGATTGATATTGTGGCAAAATAGGTTGGTCTGAATTAAATAAAATTTTGTTAATTAAATTTGTTGGATATGAATTTTCTTTTAAGATGTTTCTCAGTTCCTTGAGACCGTCCAATCGAAAAGTTGGATGTGAGAGCTTAATCACTCTATTCTTTAGGGCAGTGATAAGATTCCTTTTCATTTTTTCAGGGTGGTAAGAATGGTAACTGATGAATCTGTTACTGCACATTGGTTTTCTGTACCATTTTGTTCTTAGGATGTTGTCATTACCTCTGCAGACTCTCATATCTAGGAACGGGATACTTTGATCCACTTCTTCCTCAGATGTGAATTGTAGGTTGATATCATAACTGTTGAAGTAGAACAGAGCTTCATCAGTTCGGCCTGATGGAACAGCAAGAATAAGATCATCAACATACCTCTTCACAAATGGAATGTCAAAAGGAATCAGAGAAAGCACATCTTTCACTAAGTCATCAAGTACAAAATTTACTAAGATTGGTGAAATTGTTGATCCCATGGGAGTTCCAAAAATTTGTTTATAGTATGTGTTATCGAATACTAAAAAATTTGATTCAAAAATAAAACCCAAAATGTCAATAAATGCACTCCATGTTAAAGTACAATGGTTTGAAATATTATCCCAATTTTTTTGTAGACATTGTCTAACAACTTCAAAAGGTAGATTAGTGAACAGGGAAACCACATCAAAACTAACTATTATATAATTGGCTGGTAGTTCATAATTGTTAATGAATTCACTGAAAGTAAACGAATCTCTTATATAGTATTCATTGTCTGTATCATATGAATTGGTCAAAATTTGAGATAGATATTTTGCTAGATTACTATTAGGGGCATTTATTGAGGAAACAATAGGTCTCATAGCTAAAGTAGGTTTGTGTATTTTTGGGAGTGCATAGAATCGTGGAGCAATTGAGTTGTAGATGTTTAACAATTTAACTGTGGCCTCGTCTATTAGTTCATCTTTGTGTAATTTTGAAACTAGTTTGTTCGCTTGTTGTTGTAATGTACATACTGGATTTCGTGGAAGTTTGAGGTAGTATTTATTGTCATTTAGAAGTTCTTGACTTTTAGTGAGGTAATCCTGTTTGTACATAACAACTGTCACGTTTCCTTTATCACTTCTGAGAACATAAAGGTCTGGATTTTCTTTTAGAAATTTTTTGCACTTAATGAAAATGTTATTAAGGGGATCTGTCTTGTCAGAATTTTTGTGTACAAAATTTGTAATAATATTAGTGCTTTTGGCTCGGTAACAGTCCCTTTCTGAATTAGGATAAAGTGAAATGATAGATTCAATGTCAGCAAGTAGTGATGAAATTTTCAGATCTTTAGTAGATGGACACAAACTGAATTTGGGACCAAGTGCTAAAAAACGTTTAACTTCTATAGGAATATCAACATCTGTTAGGTTTTTTATCCATTTTTCTTGAAATTTAATTGAGGAAAACGATTCTATTTGTAAGTTTTTGATTTTTGCTCTGTGTTTATTTTGAATTTCTTGATAATGTTTTTTGTAATGAATTTTTTGTCTCCTATTGTATTCAGTGTAAGTGTCAAAAGGAAGTGTGTTGCGAACTCTAGTTTTAACATTACTTAATTCTTTTTCAAATTTATTCAAATCACTGAAGGTTACTTTAATCTCTAAATTAATAATAGTTTTTTTCAACCTTTTGTTAAAACCTTGTATTTTCTTTCCTGTAGTGCCTTGCCTATGGTGGAGAATCGATGTGATATTGCAAATTCCATTACTAATGTGGTTTGGGAACAGATCCAGACTTCTACATCTTGTGAGGAAAATTTTTTTATTCTGTGCAGCAGCTATCTTGTTGTTCAAAGTGGCCCATCGTTTGAGTAACGTAACGCTAGTAAGTCCGTACTGACGATGAATGTTGTCGAAAAACCCCATATCTGTAATGTTTAGTGAAAGGGTAGTCTCCTGACTGGACTAGTTGAAGAAAACTATGTTTTAGGAAAACAGCTAAATCTCTATTTTCCTTGAGGTTGCAGTCAAAGGGAATGGCCAATGTAGAGAAAAGACTCTTTGTTAAATTGTCGAGCTTTCGAAAAATTTTATTTTCATTATCAAGACATCTGAAAATACAAAGATCCATTATAAGTATGGTATCTTGTATGAAAAAATGAAACAACTTACTAACTTGAGTGGTTACATGGAAAACAGCTAATGCACATCATAGTAACTTTAAAACACTGCACTATTTTTGAAAACATATTAAAAATTATTAAAAAACATTACATTACAAGTCTTATAAGAACCTTACTGGTCCTGTGAAACTTTGTCAAGAAAATGAGCACATGGTGTTCGACCTTCACACGTTCCAAACGGAAAAAGATGTGACGTTTAGAATTCAAAAATGTGGGAGGAGCTATGTCAAAGCCGAACGACGTGTGTTCACTGTCAAAGGTCAATGTCATTAATGAAAACAAGCGGTTAATTTGAATTTGAAAACTAATGATTAGATTTGTTTTGAAAAGTGAGTAGATAACTATATATTGTACTGAGGTTTGCAATATCTGATCGTTTATTCATACACTTAGGTTCGTTGTTTATATGTACCATTTCTAAGAAAGTTCTTTTTTGATAGCTGGTTTGTGATTCTAAAATTTTAATATTCGTGAAATTTCCAAAATGATTAAATTTAGTGGTGTGTTCTGAAAGTGCACATCTTGTTTTTTTCAAATTACAATCACTTTTATGAGACGTAATGCGACCTTGTAAATTCCTTCCTGTTTGTCCTATATAAACCTGATCACAGTTGAGACAGGGAATACTATAAATGACATTGGAGCTTTCCAGTGTTGTCAATGGAGTTTTGATTTTGCTGTGTAAGGAATATATGGTTTTTATATTTTTTCTTGCAATGCGGAGTTTGTCAGATTTGAAAACATTGGTTAGTTTTGATGTAAGTTCCTCGATATAAGGAAGTGATCTGTATGTAATTTGTATAGGTTGTATTGGGAGTGATTGATCAACATTTGGATTACTGTTTGGAGATTGATATTGTGGCAAAATAGGTTGGTCTGAATTAAATAAAATTTTGTTAATTAAATTTGTTGGATATGAATTTTCTTTTAAGATGTTTCTCAGTTCCTTGAGACCGTCCAATCGAAAAGTTGGATGTGAGAGCTTAATCACTCTATTCTTTAGGGCAGTGATAAGATTCCTTTTCATTTTTTCAGGGTGGTAAGAATGGTAACTGATGAATCTGTTACTGCACATTGGTTTTCTGTACCATTTTGTTCTTAGGATGTTGTCATTACCTCTGCAGACTCTCATATCTAGGAACGGGATACTTTGATCCACTTCTTCCTCAGATGTGAATTGTAGGTTGATATCATAACTGTTGAAGTAGAACAGAGCTTCATCAGTTCGGCCTGATGGAACAGCAAGAATAAGATCATCAACATACCTCTTCACAAATGGAATGTCAAAAGGAATCAGAGAAAGCACATCTTTCACTAAGTCATCAAGTACAAAATTTACTAAGATTGGTGAAATTGTTGATCCCATGGGAGTTCCAAAAATTTGTTTATAGTATGTGTTATCGAATACTAAAAAATTTGATTCAAAAATAAAACCCAAAATGTCAATAAATGCACTCCATGTTAAAGTACAATGGTTTGAAATATTATCCCAATTTTTTTGTAGACATTGTCTAACAACTTCAAAAGGTAGATTAGTGAACAGGGAAACCACATCAAAACTAACTATTATATAATTGGCTGGTAGTTCATAATTGTTAATGAATTCACTGAAAGTAAACGAATCTCTTATATAGTATTCATTGTCTGTATCATATGAATTGGTCAAAATTTGAGATAGATATTTTGCTAGATTACTATTAGGGGCATTTATTGAGGAAACAATAGGTCTCATAGCTAAAGTAGGTTTGTGTATTTTTGGGAGTGCATAGAATCGTGGAGCAATTGAGTTGTAGATGTTTAACAATTTAACTGTGGCCTCGTCTATTAGTTCATCTTTGTGTAATTTTGAAACTAGTTTGTTCGCTTGTTGTTGTAATGTACATACTGGATTTCGTGGAAGTTTGAGGTAGTATTTATTGTCATTTAGAAGTTCTTGACTTTTAGTGAGGTAATCCTGTTTGTACATAACAACTGTCACGTTTCCTTTATCACTTCTGAGAACATAAAGGTCTGGATTTTCTTTTAGAAATTTTTTGCACTTAATGAAAATGTTATTAAGGGGATCTGTCTTGTCAGAATTTTTGTGTACAAAATTTGTAATAATATTAGTGCTTTTGGCTCGGTAACAGTCCCTTTCTGAATTAGGATAAAGTGAAATGATAGATTCAATGTCAGCAAGTAGTGATGAAATTTTCAGATCTTTAGTAGATGGACACAAACTGAATTTGGGACCAAGTGCTAAAAAACGTTTAACTTCTATAGGAATATCAACATCTGTTAGGTTTTTTATCCATTTTTCTTGAAATTTAATTGAGGAAAACGATTCTATTTGTAAGTTTTTGATTTTTGCTCTGTGTTTATTTTGAATTTCTTGATAATGTTTTTTGTAATGAATTTTTTGTCTCCTATTGTATTCAGTGTAAGTGTCAAAAGGAAGTGTGTTGCGAACTCTAGTTTTAACATTACTTAATTCTTTTTCAAATTTATTCAAATCACTGAAGGTTACTTTAATCTCTAAATTAATAATAGTTTTTTTCAACCTTTTGTTAAAACCTTGTATTTTCTTTCCTGTAGTGCCTTGCCTATGGTGGAGAATCGATGTGATATTGCAAATTCCATTACTAATGTGGTTTGGGAACAGATCCAGACTTCTACATCTTGTGAGGAAAATTTTTTTATTCTGTGCAGCAGCTATCTTGTTGTTCAAAGTGGCCCATCGTTTGAGTAACGTAACGCTAGTAAGTCCGTACTGACGATGAATGTTGTCGAAAAACCCCATATCTGTAATGTTTAGTGAAAGGGTAGTCTCCTGACTGGACTAGTTGAAGAAAACTATGTTTTAGGAAAACAGCTAAATCTCTATTTTCCTTGAGGTTGCAGTCAAAGGGAATGGCCAATGTAGAGAAAAGACTCTTTGTTAAATTGTCGAGCTTTCGAAAAATTTTATTTTCATTATCAAGACATCTGAAAATACAAAGATCCATTATAAGTATGGTATCTTGTATGAAAAAATGAAACAACTTACTAACTTGAGTGGTTACATGGAAAACAGCTAATGCACATCATAGTAACTTTAAAACACTGCACTATTTTTGAAAACATATTAAAAATTATTAAAAAACATTACATTACAAGTCTTATAAGAACCTTACTGGTCCTGTGAAACTTTGTCAAGAAAATGAGCACATGGTGTTCGACCTTCACACGTTCCAAACGGAAAAAGATGTGACGTTTAGAATTCAAAAATGTGGGAGGAGCTATGTCAAAGCCGAACGACGTGTGTTCACTGTCAAAGGTCAATGTCATTAATGAAAACAAGCGGTTAATTTGAATTTGAAAACTAATGATTAGATTTGTTTTGAAAAGTGAGTAGATAACTATATATTGTACTGAGGTTTGCAATATCTGATCGTTTATTCATACACTTAGGTTCGTTGTTTATATGTACCATTTCTAAGAAAGTTCTTTTTTGATAGCTGGTTTGTGATTCTAAAATTTTAATATTCGTGAAATTTCCAAAATGATTAAATTTAGTGGTGTGTTCTGAAAGTGCACATCTTGTTTTTTTCAAATTACAATCACTTTTATGAGACGTAATGCGACCTTGTAAATTCCTTCCTGTTTGTCCTATATAAACCTGATCACAGTTGAGACAGGGAATACTATAAATGACATTGGAGCTTTCCAGTGTTGTCAATGGAGTTTTGATTTTGCTGTGTAAGGAATATATGGTTTTTATATTTTTTCTTGCAATGCGGAGTTTGTCAGAATTGAAAACATTGGTTAGTTTTGATGTAAGTTCCTCGATATAAGGAAGTGATCTGTATGTAATTTGTATAGGTTGTATTGGGAGTGATTGATCAACATTTGGATTACTGTTTGGAGATTGATATTGTGGCAAAATAGGTTGGTCTGAATTAAATAAAATTTTGTTAATTAAATTTGTTGGATATGAATTTTCTTTTAAGATGTTTCTCAGTTCCTTGAGACCGTCCAATCGAAAAGTTGGATGTGAGAGCTTAATCACTCTATTCTTTAGGGCAGTGATAAGATTCCTTTTCATTTTTTCAGGGTGGTAAGAATGGTAACTGATGAATCTGTTACTGCACATTGGTTTTCTGTACCATTTTGTTCTTAGGATGTTGTCATTACCTCTGCAGACTCTCATATCTAGGAACGGGATACTTTGATCCACTTCTTCCTCAGATGTGAATTGTAGGTTGATATCATAACTGTTGAAGTAGAACAGAGCTTCATCAGTTCGGCCTGATGGAACAGCAAGAATAAGATCATCAACATACCTCTTCACAAATGGAATGTCAAAAGGAATCAGAGAAAGCACATCTTTCACTAAGTCATCAAGTACAAAATTTACTAAGATTGGTGAAATTGTTGATCCCATGGGAGTTCCAAAAATTTGTTTATAGTATGTGTTATCGAATACTAAAAAATTTGATTCAAAAATAAAACCCAAAATGTCAATAAATGCACTCCATGTTAAAGTACAATGGTTTGAAATATTATCCCAATTTTTTTGTAGACATTGTCTAACAACTTCAAAAGGTAGATTAGTGAACAGGGAAACCACATCAAAACTAACTATTATATAATTGGCTGGTAGTTCATAATTGTTAATGAATTCACTGAAAGTAAACGAATCTCTTATATAGTATTCATTGTCTGTATCATATGAATTGGTCAAAATTTGAGATAGATATTTTGCTAGATTACTATTAGGGGCATTTATTGAGGAAACAATAGGTCTCATAGCTAAAGTAGGTTTGTGTATTTTTGGGAGTGCATAGAATCGTGGAGCAATTGAGTTGTAGATGTTTAACAATTTAACTGTGGCCTCGTCTATTAGTTCATCTTTGTGTAATTTTGAAACTAGTTTGTTCGCTTGTTGTTGTAATGTACATACTGGATTTCGTGGAAGTTTGAGGTAGTATTTATTGTCATTTAGAAGTTCTTGACTTTTAGTGAGGTAATCCTGTTTGTACATAACAACTGTCACGTTTCCTTTATCACTTCTGAGAACATAAAGGTCTGGATTTTCTTTTAGAAATTTTTTGCACTTAATGAAAATGTTATTAAGGGGATCTGTCTTGTCAGAATTTTTGTGTACAAAATTTGTAATAATATTAGTGCTTTTGGCTCGGTAACAGTCCCTTTCTGAATTAGGATAAAGTGAAATGATAGATTCAATGTCAGCAAGTAGTGATGAAATTTTCAGATCTTTAGTAGATGGACACAAACTGAATTTGGGACCAAGTGCTAAAAAACGTTTAACTTCTATAGGAATATCAACATCTGTTAGGTTTTTTATCCATTTTTCTTGAAATTTAATTGAGGAAAACGATTCTATTTGTAAGTTTTTGATTTTTGCTCTGTGTTTATTTTGAATTTCTTGATAATGTTTTTTGTAATGAATTTTTTGTCTCCTATTGTATTCAGTGTAAGTGTCAAAAGGAAGTGTGTTGCGAACTCTAGTTTTAACATTACTTAATTCTTTTTCCACGAAATCCAGTATGTACATTACAACAACAAGCGAACAAACTAGTTTCAAAATTACACAAAGATGAACTAATAGACGAGGCCACAGTTAAATTGTTAAACATCTACAACTCAATTGCTCCACGATTCTATGCACTCCCAAAAATACACAAACCTACTTTAGCTATGAGACCTATTGTTTCCTCAATAAATGCCCCTAATAGTAATCTAGCAAAATATCTATCTCAAATTTTGACCAATTCATATGATACAGACAATGAATACTATATAAGAGATTCGTTTACTTTCAGTGAATTCATTAACAATTATGAACTACCAGCCAATTATATAATAGTTAGTTTTGATGTGGTTTCCCTGTTCACTAATCTACCTTTTGAAGTTGTTAGACAATGTCTACAAAAAAATTGGGATAATATTTCAAACCATTGTACTTTAACATGGAGTGCATTTATTGACATTTTGGGTTTTATTTTTGAATCAAATTTTTTAGTATTCGATAACACATACTATAAACAAATTTTTGGAACTCCCATGGGATCAACAATTTCACCAATCTTAGTAAATTTTGTACTTGATGACTTAGTGAAAGATGTGCTTTCTCTGATTCCTTTTGACATTCCATTTGTGAAGAGGTATGTTGATGATCTTATTCTTGCTGTTCCATCAGGCCGAACTGATGAAGCTCTGTTCTACTTCAACAGTTATGATATCAACCTACAATTCACATCTGAGGAAGAAGTGGATCAAAGTATCCCGTTCCTAGATATGAGAGTCTGCAGAGGTAATGACAACATCCTAAGAACAAAATGGTACAGAAAACCAATGTGCAGTAACAGATTCATCAGTTACCATTCTTACCACCCTGAAAAAATGAAAAGGAATCTTATCACTGCCCTAAAGAATAGAGTGATTAAGCTCTCACATCCAACTTTTCGATTGGACGGTCTCAAGGAACTGAGAAACATCTTAAAAGAAAATTCATATCCAACAAATTTAATTAACAAAATTTTATTTAATTCAGACCAACCTATTTTGCCACAATATCAATCTCCAAACAGTAATCCAAATGTTGATCAATCACTCCCAATACAACCTATACAAATTACATACAGATCACTTCCTTATATCGAGGAACTTACATCAAAACTAACCAATGTTTTCAAATCTGACAAACTCCGCATTGCAAGAAAAAATATAAAAACCATATATTCCTTACACAGCAAAATCAAAACTCCATTGACAACACTGGAAAGCTCCAATGTCATTTATAGTATTCCCTGTCTCAACTGTGATCAGGTTTATATAGGACAAACAGGAAGGAATTTACAAGGTCGCATTACGTCTCATAAAAGTGATTGTAATTTGAAAAAAACAAGATGTGCACTTTCAGAACACACCACTAAATTTAATCATTTTGGAAATTTCACGAATATTAAAATTTTAGAATCACAAACCAGCTATCAAAAAAGAACTTTCTTAGAAATGGTACATATAAACAACGAACCTAAGTGTATGAATAAACGATCAGATATTGCAAACCTCAGTACAATATATAGTTATCTACTCACTTTTCAAAACAAATCTAATCATTAGTTTTCAAATTCAAATTAACCGCTTGTTTTCATTAATGACATTGACCTTTGACAGTGAACACACGTCGTTCGGCTTTGACATAGCTCCTCCCACATTTTTGAATTCTAAACGTCACATCTTTTTCCGTTTGGAACGTGTGAAGGTCGAACACCATGTGCTCATTTTCTTGACAAAGTTTCACAGGACCAGTAAGGTTCTTATAAGACTTGTAATGTAATGTTTTTTAATAATTTTTAATATGTTTTCAAAAATAGTGCAGTGTTTTAAAGTTACTATGATGTGCATTAGCTGTTTTCCATGTAACCACTCAAGTTAGTAAGTTGTTTCATTTTTTCATACAAGATACCATACTTATAATGGATCTTTGTATTTTCAGATGTCTTGATAATGAAAATAAAATTTTTCGAAAGCTCGACAATTTAACAAAGAGTCTTTTCTCTACATTGGCCATTCCCTTTGACTGCAACCTCAAGGAAAATAGAGATTTAGCTGTTTTCCTAAAACATAGTTTTCTTCAACTAGTCCAGTCAGGAGACTACCCTTTCACTAAACATTACAGATATGGGGTTTTTCGACAACATTCATCGTCAGTACGGACTTACTAGCGTTACGTTACTCAAACGATGGGCCACTTTGAACAACAAGATAGCTGCTGCACAGAATAAAAAAATTTTCCTCACAAGATGTAGAAGTCTGGATCTGTTCCCAAACCACATTAGTAATGGAATTTGCAATATCACATCGATTCTCCACCATAGGCAAGGCACTACAGGAAAGAAAATACAAGGTTTTAACAAAAGGTTGAAAAAAACTATTATTAATTTAGAGATTAAAGTAACCTTCAGTGATTTGAATAAATTTGAAAAAGAATTAAGTAATGTTAAAACTAGAGTTCGCAACACACTTCCTTTTGACACTTACACTGAATACAATAGGAGACAAAAAATTCATTACAAAAAACATTATCAAGAAATTCAAAATAAACACAGAGCAAAAATCAAAAACTTACAAATAGAATCGTTTTCCTCAATTAAATTTCAAGAAAAATGGATAAAAAACCTAACAGATGTTGATATTCCTATAGAAGTTAAACGTTTTTTAGCACTTGGTCCCAAATTCAGTTTGTGTCCATCTACTAAAGATCTGAAAATTTCATCACTACTTGCTGACATTGAATCTATCATTTCACTTTATCCTAATTCAGAAAGGGACTGTTACCGAGCCAAAAGCACTAATATTATTACAAATTTTGTACACAAAAATTCTGACAAGACAGATCCCCTTAATAACATTTTCATTAAGTGCAAAAAATTTCTAAAAGAAAATCCAGACCTTTATGTTCTCAGAAGTGATAAAGGAAACGTGACAGTTGTTATGTACAAACAGGATTACCTCACTAAAAGTCAAGAACTTCTAAATGACAATAAATACTACCTCAAACTTCCACGAAATCCAGTATGTACATTACAACAACAAGCGAACAAACTAGTTTCAAAATTACACAAAGATGAACTAATAGACGAGGCCACAGTTAAATTGTTAAACATCTACAACTCAATTGCTCCACGATTCTATGCACTCCCAAAAATACACAAACCTACTTTAGCTATGAGACCTATTGTTTCCTCAATAAATGCCCCTAATAGTAATCTAGCAAAATATCTATCTCAAATTTTGACCAATTCATATGATACAGACAATGAATACTATATAAGAGATTCGTTTACTTTCAGTGAATTCATTAACAATTATGAACTACCAGCCAATTATATAATAGTTAGTTTTGATGTGGTTTCCCTGTTCACTAATCTACCTTTTGAAGTTGTTAGACAATGTCTACAAAAAAATTGGGATAATATTTCAAACCATTGTACTTTAACATGGAGTGCATTTATTGACATTTTGGGTTTTATTTTTGAATCAAATTTTTTAGTATTCGATAACACATACTATAAACAAATTTTTGGAACTCCCATGGGATCAACAATTTCACCAATCTTAGTAAATTTTGTACTTGATGACTTAGTGAAAGATGTGCTTTCTCTGATTCCTTTTGACATTCCATTTGTGAAGAGGTATGTTGATGATCTTATTCTTGCTGTTCCATCAGGCCGAACTGATGAAGCTCTGTTCTACTTCAACAGTTATGATATCAACCTACAATTCACATCTGAGGAAGAAGTGGATCAAAGTATCCCGTTCCTAGATATGAGAGTCTGCAGAGGTAATGACAACATCCTAAGAACAAAATGGTACAGAAAACCAATGTGCAGTAACAGATTCATCAGTTACCATTCTTACCACCCTGAAAAAATGAAAAGGAATCTTATCACTGCCCTAAAGAATAGAGTGATTAAGCTCTCACATCCAACTTTTCGATTGGACGGTCTCAAGGAACTGAGAAACATCTTAAAAGAAAATTCATATCCAACAAATTTAATTAACAAAATTTTATTTAATTCAGACCAACCTATTTTGCCACAATATCAATCTCCAAACAGTAATCCAAATGTTGATCAATCACTCCCAATACAACCTATACAAATTACATACAGATCACTTCCTTATATCGAGGAACTTACATCAAAACTAACCAATGTTTTCAAATCTGACAAACTCCGCATTGCAAGAAAAAATATAAAAACCATATATTCCTTACACAGCAAAATCAAAACTCCATTGACAACACTGGAAAGCTCCAATGTCATTTATAGTATTCCCTGTCTCAACTGTGATCAGGTTTATATAGGACAAACAGGAAGGAATTTACAAGGTCGCATTACGTCTCATAAAAGTGATTGTAATTTGAAAAAAACAAGATGTGCACTTTCAGAACACACCACTAAATTTAATCATTTTGGAAATTTCACGAATATTAAAATTTTAGAATCACAAACCAGCTATCAAAAAAGAACTTTCTTAGAAATGGTACATATAAACAACGAACCTAAGTGTATGAATAAACGATCAGATATTGCAAACCTCAGTACAATATATAGTTATCTACTCACTTTTCAAAACAAATCTAATCATTAGTTTTCAAATTCAAATTAACCGCTTGTTTTCATTAATGACATTGACCTTTGACAGTGAACACACGTCGTTCGGCTTTGACATAGCTCCTCCCACATTTTTGAATTCTAAACGTCACATCTTTTTCCGTTTGGAACGTGTGAAGGTCGAACACCATGTGCTCATTTTCTTGACAAAGTTTCACAGGACCAGTAAGGTTCTTATAAGACTTGTAATGTAATGTTTTTTAATAATTTTTAATATGTTTTCAAAAATAGTGCAGTGTTTTAAAGTTACTATGATGTGCATTAGCTGTTTTCCATGTAACCACTCAAGTTAGTAAGTTGTTTCATTTTTTCATACAAGATACCATACTTATAATGGATCTTTGTATTTTCAGATGTCTTGATAATGAAAATAAAATTTTTCGAAAGCTCGACAATTTAACAAAGAGTCTTTTCTCTACATTGGCCATTCCCTTTGACTGCAACCTCAAGGAAAATAGAGATTTAGCTGTTTTCCTAAAACATAGTTTTCTTCAACTAGTCCAGTCAGGAGACTACCCTTTCACTATATATATATATATATATAATATTTTTATTTATTTATTTATATATTGATAGGAGAACGCTAAAATGCGTTGCGTTAGAGCGTTAGTATTGAAAATATATCCCTATTATTGTTTTTTTGCCTCGACTACGAAATACGTATAGTGATGTCTGTGGCGACGTGCCAAGGTCACATTTAATATCGAGTAGGTACTTGGTGGTTTGCTTGGTAGTATAGGATTAATGCGAGGTATCAGGTAGAATACTTTCAAATGAAATCAGTAGACATAAAATGATTTCTCACACTGCATTTTGTTTTAAATGCCATGGATATGTTGTGAGAAGACACAAAAAGTCTGAATGTCCAAAGAACAGAGGAGAAAAGCCTAGATGTCATGCAGTTCAGAAGGAAGAAGAGGAAGAAAAGGAAGTGATTGCATTTCTGACCGCGAAGGAGACAATTGCAGAAGCAGAAGCACAACTTTGTCAATCAGGAAACAAGAAAGACATTGCTAGCTTTGTTGTGGACAGTGGTGCAACGAATCATCTGGTGAAATCAACTTTTGGACAATTGCTGAGGAACGTGAAAGAAGTACATCATAAAATGAATGTAAAAAGAGTCGAAAAAGCAGTAATCGCACGCAGAGAAGGAAATTTGTATCTGCAGACATGTGATGGAAAACAAATTGTCATGAACTTGAACGAACAGGGGTAAGAATTTCGTTTGAAGAAGGAAGGCTGTCTAATAGGAAATTTGTATAAATTTAATTTTAAATTATGTTCAAGTGAAGTTCATCTGACAGAGAATAATATCAACCTATTTCATCGACGTATGGGACATTCTTCTAGATTTCCTAGTGAATAATTCTGCAAAACGTGTGTACAAGGGAAGCACAGTACGTAGGACCATTTTCAAGTTATCGGATGAAAGGAAGGAGAAAAGAATTCTCGAAGTGGTATCATCTGACGTTCGTGAACCCATCCCTTCATCTACAGTAGACAGAAAGAGGGATTATATATGTAACATTCATATACCATTTCTCCCATTTTGCCATCTGCTACCTCTTAGAAAACAAAAATGAAGTTCTCAATAAGTTCAGATGGTATATAGCAATTTGTAATGAAAATAGAAAGACAAAGGTTTGACAATGAGGGAAGTATGTATACAATGAATATCGTAATTTTAGCTCTCAGACAGGAATCAACATCCAGTATGACATGAATGACAAATTGTAGTTGATTTAGTAAAAGTGTTTTGTTTTGACAAAAGAAAATTATTGAATGGTAATTGTTTCAATATTTTGAATATTAATTCATGTCGCGTTTCTGAATAAAAAGTAAAACTATTCCTACTGGAAGCTTATTTTCCAAGTCAGAATTCTGAATTGCCACATAAATCAATCTATAAACGAGTAAACAAGTGTTTTTCACGTAGAACATAATATGGAATATCATGATGTTATGTTCGCTGATGAATTCTTCTATACTTTGAACCGTACTTTCTGATAATTGTCTTGTATCCTATCTCGCGTTTCTGTAATAGACTCAGAGATTTGATTTTTTTTTCGACACGAATTTATTAAAATGTAGACAACACCACTCGCTTAACCGAATGAAGCTCAATCATATTTTTATTGTCCGAGTATAAAATGGAAGAGGTAATTTGAATTCATGGCGTCGTTAGTAAGCGGTATGCACAGTGCAAATTTTCACCAGGCAATCCATTCTACGGCATTATAGAGCCATGATTGATTGCTCGCATGATATATTAATTTCCATGTTGGTGCCAGTGCAGGTGTTAATTTGGATTGCGATACCGCCACTGTGAATGAGAATTCAGTCGACTTTCGACATGTGCTACATTGATATTACTGAGAAGTCCTGAAATATGGAAACGATTTGCGGAGAAAACTTTCATCCACTGAAAGTTGTAACCTATCCTATTTCGAGGCGAATCACTTGGTATTCTTGATATTCTTCATTGCAGCACCAACATTGTTCATATACCTCATATCAATGATCTGTTAGGAGCAACCACCTATACCATATCCACAGCTCCGCAAATGATAGTGCTCTCCACACTGCGTTCTCTTCCAGAATTTTCATTTCTTTCCAGGAAACTGAGACCTCACGGCAAAAGCAGGTCAACGCTGTCAATAAAGATCTTGCTGATATTACAGCCTCATGGGAAACCATTAACCTTGTTGAATTCAACGCCACCAAAGCTCAAGCCTGTATATTCTCTAGAAAGGCGGGACTCAGTTCACAGTGAAAAAAAAATAACACCAGTTTACACCAGCTAACACCCTTGGGTGTCCCCTGCGGTACTGATTATTTTAGTGATAATTAACTCTGGAAAAAATTAAAATATAGTAAAACTCTCCAAGTCGTCTCCACAATATTTAATTCCAAATTCAAGAAGGGGGGGACATGTTTCGGACCCAAAAGGTATCCATCATCAGCCAGAAAGAAATTATTCTACAAAGAACAACGACAGGTATCATTATTTAAATTGGGGCCCTGTACCCCAGATATTTGCTCAACGACCCCGTACACATATGAAACATGTCCCCCATTTCTTTCATTTGGAATTAAATGTTGTGGAGACGACTTGGAGAGTTTTATTATACTTTAACTACTCACATAACTAAAATGGCATTTAGCACGTTAACTGATCGAATAATCACGGATTGTCGATCTGTGATTTATTAAAAATATTAAACACGTTACCATGGCAACACGATTCCTTAAACACATTACCATGGCAACACAGTTCATTAAACACAGCTTCAATAATTTGAGACATGTCTGGTCTGTCAATTATATCAACTGTCAACTGTTATTTTTAAATTTTGTATCAGAATTATTCAATCAATATTCGTTTGTATCAGAATTCTTCATTAAAAATATATGCTAAAAAATAGACGAAAGTGAAATCGAAGAGAATGTTCTGGTACTTGCATATCTCCAAGAAGTGTAAAAATGAAGCATCCATCTTTGAGAACAATCTATTTATTTTGCTCTAAGCATGACAATAAACGTGGAACAAAGGTAAGTAATCAATGGACTGGACACATCTACAACCAATATCATTTATACGTGTCTCGCTGGTTACATGCAGTTGCATGTATTATGTTCTCAATTCCCATTCCTTTCGAATTATTTTGTAGGTTAGCAGGAATAGCAGGTATGTTAATGTAATTTTCGGAGTTCGTAGAAAAAGCATAGTATGTAACGCGTTTATAAACTCTTCTAGACACTCGTTTATTAAACACTCGCTCCGCTCGTGCTTAAAATACTCGTTACTAAAAGGTCGTTTATAACACTTGTTACATAATATACTAAAAACTACTCCACTCCACTTCGGGATAACATGGACTTCTACAGTAGATTAACACTAATATTTTCAACACCGTCATAGGTCGTCATTGGTTCTTACATATAGAGTCAAGAACTACACTAGAGTACCTAGTGCTAATTTGATCGGTTCGTGTTATTCAACACCAAAGTGGTGTACTATACAATCATTTGATGATTATTCTGACACTGTATCTGTTGCGTTTTTGCTTTTACTGATAATATTATGATGTTCGAATGATTTTAGGATATTTTCCTGTTGTGAAAACACAGTTATTGAGTGTTATCACTTTGAAAAGCGGTGCTTTCCTGTCTGCATTTGAGTGTTGAATAACACGACTCTGATATAATAACATTAGTATTCAGTGTATGGAATGATCCATTGTAGTGAGAGTTGAGACATTACAAAACATCTCTGAGCTGATACTATTTGAAGGCTGTCGAGAGACAAGCGTCGATGGAGGGCTAGTGTCGCCATCTATTAAGATATTTACTCAATATTTTTCTGTACAAAAAATGTATACTTCGATATTCAATTTAATGTTTCAATTCGGTTCGATATAAGTACCCTATATAGCTTCGCAATCTCGAAATCATGATATATAATTGATGAATCAACTTCAAATCTATTTAATGCATTATTTTCACGAAATCATGCCAAAAATCATCAGCAATTTCAGTTATGAAAACCTTGATATATAGGTACTGTCTCAATTTTCGGTAGATATTGTACTACTCTACTACCCATAGCAGTTTGATGTTAGTTACCTCGTATAAAATAAAAGTTGTTCATCGTAAC
Source organism: Phaedon cochleariae (assembly GCA_918026855.4). NCBI lineage: Eukaryota > Metazoa > Arthropoda > Insecta > Coleoptera > Chrysomelidae > Phaedon > Phaedon cochleariae. Next base: position 220,380 of record OU896707.1, on the reverse strand, counting down.
TTGAGAAAATATCATTTGCCATATAAGCCGACAATAGTTTCTGAAGTAGATAATGGTGTTTGAAAAGGAGTATAGGTCCCAGAAGATGTATATTTTTCTGAACATCTTATATGCAATACATATAATTGGGATACAATAATATCCGAATTCCATCCAGAAGGGTCGATAATGTTCAAATTTTGAGGAGTGTAGAGTTATGCACGATTGGAAATCTAATTTCCAGAGTTTTATTTCAATAAAATCACCGTTTCAGGAGCAAATTTGATTAGAAAATTGAGCCATCTCATATGTAAATTCGTTGAATCAGTTCTGGCACTTATAGTAGTATATTCCTTCGTTTCCCACCGTGTTTCTGTAATTTCTTTTCAGATTCTCAAATGAAACTAAATTGGGAAACTCTTTCCCGTTGGGTCAAAAGCAGCGACCCATCTCCGTTTCAGCTACACTATGAAAGTTAATGAACTTCATTCCACTATCGTAACTACTGCACGAAAATACCCTTCATTGCATGATGTCCTTAATCTTTGATACTATTAAATAACACTAGAAATTTCTATTAGTGTACTCATTTTTGACCTTATCGTGGAAACATCTAGCTGTAAGGACTATAACGACCCCCAAACAATAACTAAATCACCACACTGCTCGGGTTTTCATGTTTTTCCCTACATATAATAACTTCATTAGGCCCACAAAACCTGTCATTTACATTTTAATCTAACACATGACCTGCTCATTAAAGCCCGTCGTATACACGTGATCGAAGTGTAGTTTGTTCTATTTCCAACACGCAATAGAATGTTTATTTTCATCGTGGCCATATTATTTTCTGGTAATTGAATTATTATTATGTGGGCTATTCGAGAAATGCTGCTGAGATTGTTTCTGACCCTACGAGGTCTAATTTTCATTCTTCACGTATGTCGAGAAATCATCACGCAACATGCGGTGATGGATTTGGAATATAATTCGTCAGGATGCATGAACGAATAAATAATCAGCCCAAAACATTCAAGAAAAAGTTGTGAGATAAGTGATGGGAAATTTGATCGTTCAACACGCAAGCATCATATTTTTTAAACAAATATAGGGCGCTTTCTGTATAAGATAATTGTTATACGAGGTCAGGTACCTCGACGTAACTGAAGATATTCTCTTCAAATTTGGTATGGAGCTTAAATTTGGGACGTTGAATTCATTATTTTACCAGGTGGAATAGAAAACCAGGTTCAGCTTCAGGAAACATTTATTCGAACTAAAGTAAAACTTTTCAGTTTGTGGAAAACACTTCATTAATTGAATGATGCTATTTCAATTTTTCAGAATATTGATCGAGAAATTCCTCATTCCTCTCAGTCATGGTCAGAGGTTAGATAGAATTGATGGGTTTGTTTGTTTATCTTTGCACTTCCTAATTTCTATCTTGTCATGATATTTCCAGATCTGATTTGATCAAGGAAAATGAATCTCAGCTGCCAATAAGATAGGTAAACATTAGTGGAATTTGTTTCAACAAACACAAAGAGGATTCGAAGATTGTTTCACCTTCAGCCTATAAGGCTTCATCGACCATCAAAGGGCGAAGAACTTTCTTCAGACCACTGCGATTAATTAATTCCTGGAACTAAAGAACCAAACAATGGCAAGACTTCGTCTACAACCGATAATAATTACCTGATTGCACAATTCAACAGTTTTTATTCCTCATGCTCGTCTCTCAGGTGTTGTTCAACTATAAGTGTCTATGCTGAACTGATTCGTTTTTCTCATAGACTTCTCGTCCTGTGGCGTCGTAGTTAAATCGACGCCACAACACTCCGAGGAAGACGACAACAGCTCGTGCTCGCTGCCGTCACAGATCAACAAAAGGTTTGTTAATCTGTGCTGCCGTTCAACGTATCCGATTGTTACCACCGATAAAACAAGGCCTGCATGCTCCGTGGGTGACGTCACTTAGTCAGGCCTAACCAGCGGCTCGAAACGACAAGTGCTTATAGCGCTATAAGGCGACCGCGTATTTCGATTTTAGTTTTAGATCATTATTGAGCCGATTTTGCTTTTTTTTTTTGAGCTTCCGGTTGAAAGAGGATGCCAGCCGTCAACTGAGCCCTTCTTCGCATCCCATTCTATTTTATTATGGAAAAACGAAGTTTCAAAGCAAAAACCAGAATAAAACACAAATACCCACCTACAGCAACCCATTCGAATTAAATATATTGGCAAAAATTGTAGTGATTCATTAGAGGTAAACTTCACACCTACTTATACAGGGCCCGCAGAACATAAACTCATCATGAGATTGATCGAAAGAAAATTGGGGAAAATGTATTTCAGTTTGATAGACATGCCGTTTGTTATACCTAATTACCTATATTTATCTTGGAGAATTCCTATTACCTAAAAAATTAGCCAGTGAGTGTTTTCAATTTCCTGTTGTTGGATTTTTTACCCAATTGGTCGTTAGACTTGAAACAGTGATTTTTAAGTAGAGTGTTTGTAGTACATGTTAATATAATAGTTGCAATTTGATCATTGGAATGAATTCTGCATTCATTGCCACGAGGCAAATGACCGTTTTCAGAAAGAAATTTGAGAATGTATCGAGTCAGAAACCAAACCCTCTTTTTCTGATTATCAAGACATTTTCCCGAATTATGTATCTCGTTTTTATCTATTTCAATTAGTAATTCCTTGATTTGATTGATATTATTAGAGATAAAAGGTGTTTTCAGATTGGCTTTTAGAGATGTTTGTATCGCTTGGTCATACAAAAATGATTCCACATTCAAAACAAAATCAATCACAACCGAATATGTAATTACGGGCCCTGGAGAATAATGTGACTTTTTGCAAATCGATAATTTTGAACCACTTTTCGGGCAACTGAAAAGACTCTAATACAACTAGAAATTCTTGAAATTCTGTGTAGCAAAATGATTTTTGGTAATTTTCGAATTCAGTTTCACTTTTGGTAAGTGCTTGTGCCAAATTCTTAGTCTCTAGTATCTCAAGTTTTTCATCACGACTTGTGCGTAATTTCGATAAATAAGATGGACAGTTGGGAAATTGAGTGGGAATAACATCTCGTTTGAGCCTGGGAATTTTCAAATCTATTGTTACAGTTTTGCCAGTTTTTGAATAGGTTGCACTAGATGAAGTAATAATATCATCTTTAGTAAAATGTAATTTACATACTTTACTGTACTTAGATGGAGTCGTAAAATCCTTGCGGTGAATTGCATGTACCCACTTTTTCGATAGTTCCTTGTCCAACGGGAAACTAAAAGCATGAACTTTTGGACCACCCACATAATTCCCCCGACAAAAGGGAACACAACACTTGTAAGGCATTATTATTTCGCCATCACAACACGAAATATTTCACAAAACAGTAATTTCTCCGCCAATTATTTTGATGAATAAACAACAAGAGAATTCGAGCACACATGGAGCACACGCGATTTACCTACGCCACCGTTCTTAAACAAAAACAAACTGACGATCAATCGACGCGAATGCCTGGCCTGAGTATGCGACGTCACGAGCTGTTTACGTCAGAGTCTGCTGGCCTTGTTTTATCGGTGGTAACGATCCGATTCGCCGCCCGAATCCCCCACCACGTCGATGTCGCTGTCACTGTCGGGCAATTCGGCGCCGCGTTGCGACAGATAGTCGCACTTCAAGGCCACAAAGTCCACGGCGAAGCCTTCGCTGCGCACCAACAATGTTTCAAACGTGTTGAGCAATTTTCATGATTTTAAACATTCCAGACTTTATGCTTGGTGTCTATAGAACCTTATGAGCTATAGATACACGAGATTAGTAGCTTTATATGACGAGATTACTAGCTATATAAGACCAGATTACTAGCTGTATAAGACGAGATTACTAGCTGTATAAGACGAGATTACTAGCTATACAAGACGAGATTACTAGCTTCATATTACGAGTCTACTAGCTTGATATGACGAGTCTATTAGCTCCATATGACTAGCCTACTAGCTTGAATAAGGAGCCCACTAGCTTCATATGACGAGACTTTCAGGTTCAAAGGACAAAACCATAAGCCTCATATGACATGGTTATTAGATTTATATGAAGGGATAACTACCTCTATATGAAAGGTATACTGATTTCAGGAAAAGAGCTAACTAGATACTCATTTTCACATGCCCAGGTTACTAATTCGGTAAAACGGGATTTCTACCTTGATATGCCAAGATTATCTGAATCTCTAGGATGTTTATCTAGGAATATATGGAAGTGATTCAGTTTTTAGATACCAAAGTGTATTTGGAACAAGTGACTCGCGTCGGATAATTTCAGAAATCCGCTTTGCTGTCACGCCGGGTATATGACATTCAGATATCGAGTCTATGAATTTCATATATTCGGTATAGGATTATTTTCCGTGTAGCTATACTCTATATAAAACCACTTATCGTATGAGAAAAATAGTGGATTGAAGGAAGGGTTTATAGTTTTGGAAGAAAAAGCATTCTATCGAATAAATAATATTTTATTATACTATGATACAGTAGTACTGCAGATCACTGGTGAAGAATTCAAATGCAGGTAACATCATCATCAACTATAGAGTTACCTCTGATATACTTTTATTTTCGTTGTATATTATAATTCATTCTTGGTACAGATTATGTTTTGGTTGGAAAGACAAATATTTGTGTTATTTACAGATCACGCTACAGAAAATGTTTCTAATGAAAGCTCGAGACGTGTCGAGTATATTTATAATATGATGGTAAAATAAATAATAGGTAAGTAGACGATTTGAACTTGTTCTTAGTATTGCTGCACAATTGTGTCTCTTACACCTATAGGTAGTTAGTAATAAATTATTAATGTTTGGAATGTTTCAAGGAACATATATTTACATGGGATGGTACTATATACATAGATTATGTTATAGTTTGGACGAACGAGGTGTTTCGAAAATATACACTATGCGATATAGGTATTATAACATTTTTATGTGTATTGATTTCATTCAAAAACACTCTCTAGATGAAGGAGTGTTGAAAGATATGTATATAAAGATATTTACACTTATTTTACAAACATATTACAACATAACAGTCAAGGAACATATAGAAACAATAATACAAACATTTGAGATCGTATGAAACTGGAATTTCCTATTATTTTACTGAATGATCAATCGATTCATTAACTGATTTATTTTATGCTCAATGTTACGTGCCTTCATTGTTATACATTTTAGATATTTTTAATAAAACACTGTAGGAGGAGCAAACCTATTCATTAATTGAATGATGCTATTTCAATTGTTCAAAATATTTATCGAGAAATTCTTCATTCTTGTCAGTCATGGTCAGAGGTAAGATAGAATTGATCGGTTTGTTAATTGATTTTTGTACTTCCCGATATCTATTCTGTCATCGAATTTGATCAAGGAAAATGAATCTCAGCAGCCAATAAGATTGATACTATAGTGGATTGTTCCAATTCAAACTAAAATAGTTGTTGCCTCAGATATTTCACATCACAATTCCCTCCAGCCTAACAAGACTCCATCAACCTTGAGAGAACCACTAACCTTCTTCATACCACTGCGATTAATTCTTTCCCGGAACTAAAGAATGAAACAATGGCAAGACATCATCTACAACCGATAATAAATACATTATTGCACAATTCAACAGTTTTCATTCCTTATTGTACTCATTGTAGTCACTCAGGTGTTGTTGTTCAACAAAGAGTCTATGCTGAACGGGTTCGCTCTTCTTACCGACTTCTCGTCCTGCGACGTCGCAGTTAAATCGACGCCGCAACACTCCGAAGACGAGGAGAACAGCTCGTGCTCGCTGCCGTTCAACGTATCCGATTCGCCGCCCGAATCCCCCACCACGTCGATGTCGCTGTCACTATCAAGCAATTCGGCGCCGCGTTGCGACAGATAGTCGCGCTTCAAGGCCACCAAGTCCACGGCGATGCCCTTGGCGCGTAGTTTGCGCGCCTGCCTCTCCAAGGCCTTCTGCAGCTTTTTCCTGCGGCGCGCGCGTTCGCGAGCGCGCAGCTCGGCTGGCGGGATGGGTTCACCGCTGCAGGATTGCGGGTGGGCGTTGTGGGCAGGTCGGCCGGGGCCCTTTTTCGTGTGCTCCTTCTTGCGCCATTTGGCGCGACGGTTCTGGAACCACACCTGGAACGAGAAAGGGGTATTTCAGGGGGTGTTCTTCTTTGGGATGGAATGTAATAATAATAATAATAATAATAAAAATAATAATAATAGGTCTTTATTTTCATCTAAATCATTAATACAACTTCATATTCTAAATGGGGCGACATTCAACATCGTTGCTCTTCCATGCAACCCCGAAAAGTACCATTTCAAATTGCTGTCGTAAATGTTAAACTATGTAGACGAAAAAAAGAAAAAAAAAATTTGGCATTAAAATTAGAGGCTAAAAATACTAAATCAACGTACAAAATATCGTGGCAATACAGAGCAGATATTCAACTTAGCTGTCAGCTAATATTTTCTAAGGTTCACAGGCTCATGTGACCTAGCAACTTCAAAATAGAGTGCGCACCTCAACTAGGTGGGATTTGACTTGTCTCTTAAAGGAGATTATATTTGGAGCATCTTTTATCGAACTTGGTAACTCATTGAATATTTTCGTGGCAATATATGTAAATGATCTCTGGTACTGAGCTGTTCTATGATTCGGTATTACATATAAATCATTATTTCTGGTTGATCTGTCGTGGACATTACTTCCCCTGATTGATTTATTATGCAAGTATTGCGGAATTCTATATTTATTGATTTTGTAAATCAAAGAGCAGATATGGAGAATGAACCGTTCATTTAAATTCAACCAATTAGATTCAGCAAACTGTGAACTGAAGTGATCGTATTTTCTCAAATTGTAGCTGAATTTTACACAAGAATTTTGCACCTTTTGAAGACTTGTTTTGTCTCTGTCTAAGAGGGTAGGCCAAAATGCAATATCTCCATATGATATCCTTGACAAAATAAGGAAGTCGCAGAGTTTTAATTTTAAGTTTGTGCTGAGAATATCTCTATACATATAAAGTAACTTCAATTTATAATATGATTTTTTAACTAATATATTCTGTATATGTACTGGTATAGCAATCGATATTCAATCGTTCACTGCAGACAGGCTGCTTTCCCGCTTACTGGAAGAGCTGTTATATTACTCCTATTTTCAAATCTGGGAACCAGGAGGATATTACCAATTATAGAGGCATATGTTTTCAATCAAAAATTCCCAAAATGTCAGATAAAATGGTAACAGCACAAATCTCGAATATAATCATTACTGAACAACATGGTTTCTGCTCTGGTAAATCTACCATTAGTAACCTCTCAACATATCAGAACTTCCTGTTGAACGCCTTTGAGAATTATACCCAAGTTGATAGTATCTATACCGATTTTTCAATCAGGAGTTCCTCAAGGCTCTCATTGTGAACCGTTACTTTTCAATTTGTTTGTCAACGATATTAGCAGATATATTTTTCACTCTGTTTTCACGTTATATGCAGAAGACTTCAAAATATTTAAAGAAATTCAGTATCATATAGATATTGATCTGCTGCAATCTGATTTGAATAAGTTCAATGTTTGGTTTAGGGTTAATTATTTGGACCTCAATATTTCAAAGTGTTTTTGTATCAGTTTTTCAATGGGTCATAATTATATTGGAACGCTTATAGAATAAATAATTCTGTATTGAAGAGATTCAATGAGATAAAGGACTTAGGCATAATATTTGATGTTAAACTAACTTTTAGAAGTCATATTACTAAGGTAGTGAACACTGCTTCAAGGAATACTGAACAGTAAACAATTCTCTCCTGAAACACTCAGTTCACTTTACTGCCATTTGGTCAGACCTTCACTAGAGTATGATTATTCCATCATTTGGACACCTTTGTTGCTCACCGAGATATCTTAATGGAACTCAATCTCCCAACTTTAGAAAATCGTAGATTAGTGTTGAATATGTGTTTCCTATATAAATTGGTAAATGGCCTTATTAATCCTCCAGATCTACTTAGTTTGATCAGATTCAATACGTCGGCCAGAACAAGAAATCCTCCTTCATTTTTATTGACCTTTCACTCAACGAATTATGGCAACAATGACCCTATTTCAAGGCTTCAAAGGAATTATGTTCTTCTTCAAAATCATTGTGACCTATTCTGTGGCAGTCTAAGTAAATTCAGAACTAATGTTGTGAAAATAATTATGAATACCTAGTTAATGTAATGAGTATAATTAACTTTAGTGCTATTTTTCTATGAGTGTAATTTTCATTGCTCCTATTATTATTCATCTTTTGTTATTATTTCTTTTATGGAAATGGTGTACCTAACCGTTGAAATAAATAAATAAATGGATTATTCCTATGGCAATGAGTCTTCAAATTTTTTTCATTATTGATGTTCATGGCAAATCCCACTGATTTCATTCAACGAGAATCACCAACCAATCAAAATCAATTTGACGCGATATCTTTCATATAGCTCGTTTACTGAAGAGTCAGAAATAAATCAAGCAAGTCGATATGCAGATAAGGTTACTAATTGTTATCTGCCACACACTATCAAATCCAATTAACATCTCAGTCCGAATTTGATTAATCCCACGAATTAATTGTTAATAATTCACCGTAAATCACGGAATACAAATTGGATTCGTGCTAGTGAAGACAGTGGCGTTCGTGCAACAAGAAGAGGATAAATCAGTGGAAGCAGAAATTGCCCTCCTGGATTTACTTTCGGGTTCATTTATCCAGACCATCCAGAGGTAGAGGTAGAAAATCAAAATGGAAGAAAGAAGAAAACTACAAAACATATACAAACATCCCAGAGTTTTTTCACTACGTTTTTCAATAAAAGATGTTAATTTTTTATTGTCTAGGACTGCTCAAATATATAGGGTGACACTAAACCTAAATAATGTGGCAAGTGCTATAGTTTCAAACGTTTGTAGTGATAGTCTTTTTTTTATCGCTTGGAGCGCACGAAAGGGAATCCATATAATGTTCGAAGAACATCGTGCGTTCCTAGGGAGGATAGGGATAGGAGGTGGGTATTGGATTTTTCTTGAACTTCTGGAGATTATATGTTGTTGGGAATACTTCCTCAGGCAATGAATTCCAGAGCCTAGCCGTTCTATGGATGAAGGAGTTTTCATAAAGTGCTGTTCGACATCTTTCGAGGCTGACAACGGAAGGATGTGCTGTTACTGGGCTTGTCCAGTTTGTCTGACTGGTATTGCTGGTGAAGGGATGAAAGCAGAGATTTCCGAAGAACATTTTCCGTGGAAGTAGTATAGAAAAGTGGAAGGTCGCCGGCCTTCCTACGGTGTTCCAATGATGTCAAAGAGTGAATGAGTGAGTGTGGCGTCACCCACCATCAGGCGGATGGCTCTTCTCTGGATGAAATCTAAGAGCATCAGCGCATGTTTTGGTGCTGAATCCCATATGTGGAAACAGTAGTCTAGGACAGGCCGTATCTGCGCTTTGTAGATCATGAGAAGCTGTTGAGGTGTAAAGTAGCTTTTCGCACGGAACAAGAATCCGAGTTTTTGTGAAGCAGCTTTTGCGATGAATCTGACATGATTATCCCATGAAAGAGTGTTGCTGATGGAAATACCGAGCATAGCAGATATGGTGGGTTTGGTGGGGATGGTGGTGCCAGACATTACAATGTCGGGCATACTGAGTTCCGCCCTTCTTGAGAAAATACAGGCTTGAGTTTTGGTGGCGTTGAATTCAACTAGGTTGTTGGTTCCCCAGGCTGTGATTTCAGCAAGGTCTTCATTCCCAGCATTGACCTATTGTTCTCAAATTAATCGTTCTAGACCACAAAATTGATATAACATATATATGCCAAAATATACAGGTTGGCCAAAAACAATAAGCTCATTGGGTAAAGAAATATCAGAAAGAGCTGCACCAATTGCTTAAATTCACAACCCCTAAATAACAATTTTCTACTTCTCTCGAGGTCCAAGATATTTCCTGTCTCAATCTTCGCGAGACATCCTGTGTAATGAATTTCACCATGCTGAACGGAATAATATCAGACATTAGATAACCTTGTGAATCTTGTTACAAATCAGTCAATAGACATCAAGAATAGGATATGCATTCACATTTTCACATGTGACAAAGATATACTGTTCTGGCTTTTCAACACGCTTTTATTAGCTTGGTATTGGATTTATAAAAACTTCAATGAATCGAACTTTGCACACTTATTAAAGACCGATAACAATAGAGTAATTCAATAGTTTTGTTCCATTGATCAGAATCTTCAAAATAAGCGATTTTTTTTCTCGAATAAAATGGTGGATGATGTCTTGCCACCGAAATTCCGAATGCGCTTTCACCAAAATTTAAAATGTACGTTTTTATTCATACGAATGAATTCTTACAATAAATTTCATATACAACGACACGGCAGTGTCTTGGCCCAAGCACTCGTATAAATATGGACATCCAGAGATATGGTAGGGTCTTGCACTTACACCAAATACTCGTATGAAATTGGACGTTGTGCAATAATAACGGTTGTTCTTCTATTTGATGAAGAATCGCTATACTGTCATGATAATACTATATACTTACCTATCTGAATATGGAAGAATATCTGTTACAAAATACGTAATGACAGCCAACAAAAAAGGAAGCCGAGAACGAGGCATCGCGCCACAAAAATTATTGAAAAATAATATTACCTCTGATCACGCTATAAGCACCTTGGTCATAATATAACCCCGACGGCCCAACACTATAATTAGCATAGTAATTTTGGGGCGGGCCGGTTGATACTATTTCTTGGTGGCGTGTAGTGGCCAGCCTGAACATTAGACAGTCAAGATATTACGAGGGATACGTGATTGTTAGAAACCCAGTGGCTGCCTAAAATAGAATGTGTCATTTTTTTGGTTGCAAGTCTTTAGAATGAACAGTAATACCTGTGCTGAATTTGACATACATGAATTATTTTTCCTGGGAACGTTTCAAATTTTTATATGGTCGTAGATTGTATCTATAACAATTCGTAGCCAGAAGAACACCGCTTCATTAAATTATGTAGAATATGAACAGATCAGGGTGAATATATTGATTGACATATCGATAAATAATAATCTGTTTCATAAATCTCATGACAACCGCTATTCTGATTCATACATATCTATCAACTTCTCCATATACAGAGTAGGTACCTAACAGAATCTCAATGGAAAGAAGATTTATGGAACATGGTTTGTGTTCAAGCGAAGCAGGCTGTGTATCTTTGGTAATGCATAATTCAAAGTCGCTCTTCTCCCAAGTGGCCTGCTCTGTCGGAATGAACTAACAGTACCTTTTTCACGTGGCAAACTCTATAATTTCATAATTTTCAAACGAAATCACAATAACGTGAATATCAGAAGTAGAAGGGATGTTTTTACACTTACTTTCCTCCGCATGTGACATCCCTGAATAACATATCAATTTTCGAAACTGTATTTTTTTGTAAAAAAAAAAAAAAAAATTTGTAAAATTTGTATATCGCTACTTCAAAGTTGGGAACCAACTCCCCAGAAGTCGAAACTTGTGCGGGGTTAGGAAGAGCGGGACCTACAGCTTATAGTGGAATCTGAACCACTTCTAGGGCATCGAGGTGCTGCCAGGATTACAACCATGAATCAGACATTTTAAAGAAAAATGCTCAGCCGACAGCCGGATTCGAACCGACAGTACCTCTGCATCGTGAACGGCTATCTAGCGAATTTCAGCGCATAGACAAACTCTGCCACGGAGCCCATGAGTATTGAGGAGGATTTTAAAGTTATAGAGAAAGAAATCACCTTTGAGGTGTCTCATTCAAAGGGGTGTAGCTCCCCTTGGAAGTATTTTCGGACTCTTATTGGAAAGAACTTTTTGCCTTATTTTCATGCAAGGAATGCGCTCCTGAAAGGATGTTGTTGATACTGTTGAATCGCCTTGTATAAAGTTAATAGAAATATATATAACATGCTCAAGAGGTACCTATTGTTTGAAAAACATAACAAAAATTACTTTTACCAATATAAACCTCCCCTAGAAATTCATAGGTTAGGACCGCGCCCTTGGTAACCTCACGGAGGGGGTGATAAAATGTTTGGAACATTTGACGCCCCTCGTATGTAGTCCGATAATCCAGTCTCACCCTCTGCGGCGTAATCGCATGATATGCATACAAATTGATTGCGTTAAGGTTGATGACTTCATATGCGTCATGTGAAAGTGATGATTACATTGTTTGCCGGTATAAATCCATGCACTTGTTAGTGCACGGACGAACGAAGTGGGTAATGGAAGTTTGATTAATAACGTTATTGGATCCCTTGTTACGTGTATCTGCGAGTGTGTGCAGAGATGAAAAAACTACCATAATAGTGGCGGGTGTATAAATCATCCTTCTATAGGAGAAAAAAAAAACTGTAGTCGCTATGGCTTTCGCCATCGAAGATTAACTGGGACTGGAGATTCACTTGCCTACGTCACCCATTTATGGCAAGCTTCATTAGAAAAACATGGGTAATACCAAGACACCAGGAGATGGTGACGTTCTCCCATTTTTTAATAGTCCAAGAGCCGGCTGCAAATTTCTACCATCATATGATGAAGATAAATCATGAAATTAATCCATATCTCAAAGTGGTACAATGTAATTTCGAAAGGAAAATGAAAAAGAAACAACACAAAGTCGGGCGACCACACTTTCATAATATGTGGTCGACCTCTGAAGATAATATCCGATGGACCAGTGTGGAACTCAACTTGTGGATTAGAATACTTGCAATGTGAGCACCACATATGAATTTCACACTGGTCCATCGGATATGGTCTTTAGACGAGGGCAAAATATCCACGGAAATATTGACGCTCTTCCACTAACTTAGATCAATTGGAATCACGACACGTTTGGATCTTCGCAAAAGGTACATTTTTTGCTCTCATTTACTTTTTGTTTCAACTCGTTATCACAGACTGGTCCATCGGATATTGTCTTTGGACGAGGGCAAAATATTCACGGAAATATTGACGCTCTGTCACTAACTTTTAAATCAGTTTGAATCATGGCACGTTTGGATATTCTCAAAACGTTCATTTTTTCCTCTCATTTGCTTTTTGTTTCAACTCGTTATCACATGACTGGTCCATCGGATATTGTCTTTGGACGAGGGCAAAATATTCACGGACATATTGACGCTCTGCCACTAACTAAGATCAGTTTGAATCACGGCACGTTCGGATATTCACAAAAGGGACATTTTTCCCTCTCATTTTGCTTTTTGTTTCAACTCGTTCACATGACAGAAGAGATATACGGAGAAGAAGACATCAGAAACGATTTGATTCCTTCAAATATATTAGGAATAATAATCGACTTTATTCACCAATATAAAAAATAATACAGGATATAATACAATGGAAAGACAGTTATATGTTTATGGTGAATAGGCGAAGATCAGCTAAGCTGTTTTTCATCTTAACCTCTGTGAGCGAAAAAGAAAAGAAATAGATATGGAGCTAGTAAACTATCGTGAGCATGAGGAGAATAATAATATTTTTACAGATAACAATCAAGATGATGAAATGATAATAATAATAATAATAATAATAATATTCCTAATGATAATAATATTATTTATTATGAGAATAATAATACTATTGATAATAACATCAATGACGATAATAATAATAATATTATATTCAAGTAAATGTGTTTTCCTGGTGTTCAGTTGATTTACATTCGAGAAAGGGACTAGCCTTTCACGTTTCACGCAAATATGGTGGTTCACCTGTCTGTAGTACCTTATGAGTAAGTGTTAGTAAGTGAAGTTTGCGTAAGCTTCCTAATTTCAGCCACCCATCAGATTCTCTGAATTTAGAACTAATATGACCGTATTTCCGAATACCGTAAGAAAATCGAATGCAGGAATTCTGAATTTTCTGAAGTCGTAAAGCGTCAGTCTGTAAGATTGCTGGACCGTGAATGTTATCACAATATGATAATTTCGATAATACTATAGAGATTCGCACAATTCAAGTTTAATTTTAGTTGATAATATGTCACAATTAGGATACAATTGTCTCTGTACATTATAAGAGCTCTGACAAAGATAACTTACATGTTTAGTAAATCTCAAGTCTTTGTCAACCCATAAGCCATCAAGATTTTTAGTTCCTTTAACCATAGGTGAAGGTGTTCCTGCTAAGTTGATGTTGAAGCCAAGTTTTAGTAGCTCTCGTTTAGATTTTCGGCCGAAAAGTATGGCGACAGATCTAGTTGAGTTAAGCTGGAGGTTATGAGCACATTGATGAAATAAACCTCTGGTGTACGCACTTCAATCCTTTCCTGTTTTACAATTCCTTGATTTTCGCCTACTTCGATGAACATAACATGGCGTGGGTGAATGTCGCTAAATTTAGTCTGGTGCAGTACCAAAATTACAGGCATCAATGTGACAATTGTGACCGAATTGTGACCAATGAAGATAGGGAATACATTTTGCGATTTAGCCGCATCAAGGTTGGTAGAACTGATGTTGATCATAAGTTCTAAGAATCACGCCATCTAACATTCGATATGTGAACCCCACGTCATCGTCTGAAATTCAATTGTTTATATCAAGAACCAGTCTGACGAAACAAATGAAGAGTGAGCGCACCAGAGGTTTATTTCATCAATATGAGCACCATTGATGGACACTTTTGACATGGATGAAAGTTCTGTTCTGGAAGCAACTGATGATTTAATGAACGATACACCCATTTCGGACACTGAAGAATCATCTTCATCCAACGCTGAAGGTGAACCACATTATTCCGGAATTGTGAAATATATTGATTATGAATCAACCCACTTTGATGTCTTGAGTCATGTCAGACCAAGGAGAAATTGTAGACGTTCAAGTTATGTTGAGGATTATGCAACAATATAAAAGGAAGGAAAGAAATGCTAGGAATCAGCTCTATCTATCAGATAGAGAATCATGATGACGGTTTTTCGAATTGTAGTTTTGGACGGAGATTGAAATAAAGAGTTCAGACTATGACACATTTGAAAGGTATAGGAGAAGTATACTTGTATAAACTCGAAATTGGAAACGTCTGAACTATAAAGGAGGCAAAGCAACGTGTTTACCCGTGATATCCCCCCAAGGAAACAACCTTCGATCGACTCGACGAAAGAAAAAATATGTCCGACGGCGGAAATCTCCGAGGTCAGCCAGGTCGGAAGAGGGTGCAAAAAGAGGTTTCTCTCCCCGAGGATCTATCGACTGGCCGACCGATTACCCCCTGATACACCCTAAGTCGCTCTATTCGTCGGCCGTTCCGACGCCCGGATCTGCTCCGATTGTCGATTGTTCGCGAATTGATGGCCCCCCGGAATCCGCTTGGAAGATGGCTTTCGGTCCGGCCGGAGTGAGAAGGAGTTTTATTCAAATGTTGCAGGAAGTTGTCTTCGGGGAATCAGATGTGTGTGGAAGTTTGGTCAGAGTTCGTTTAAAAGTCCCGTTTCTTTTTGCTTCAGATGACCTGTTTAACATAACGAATTCGAATCGAATTTGTACTGTGGAAAACTTTAAGGCACCTATATCATACCGGGTGTCCCAGTATACCTGTTCCAATGGATTATCTCAGTCATTTCGAAAGTAACAAATTCGGAAATTTCATGATCTCCAATTCGTTCAAGGAACCTTCAACTGAGACGAATATTGAAAGTCACTTCCGGTTTGACCGAAAGTGACTCTAACTTCTTCATTTCAAATAGCACACTGTATATTTTTGGCAATTCTTGCTTTCTACTCAAAATTACATTTCCAACGATGTATCACACTTTGCATTTTACAATCGATTTGATAGAGAGAACGAAAATTGAAATTTGAAATCGAAAGAATTGCAGTAGACTACGATATTCTGTGTACATAATAATTTGTTCCTTAATAATTGATGATTCATGAATACTTTTGCATTCGAGATGATGAAGAGAACGTCAAATTTCAAATTATTATAGAAATATGTAGTAGAACTGGAAGAATTAATCATTCTTAAATGAAAACCTTAGTGTGCCATGGAAACATTTGAATACATTTGTTTGTATCTTTGACAGTTGATAATTTTCAATGGTTGTGTGCGCCATTCGAGAATGAATAACCGTAAAAATGATATGATAACTTCACAATTCAAGAGAAATTGGATATGATACTGATTTTAATTCCAAATTTAATTTGTCGTTTTCTTCATCATATCAAATGTAAAATACAAAGTGTGATACATCGTTGGGAAGGCAATCTTGAGTAGAAAGCAAAAATTGCAAAAAATATACAGGGTGCTATTTGAAATAAAGAAGTTAGAGTCACTTCCGGTCCTTGAACGAATTGGAGATCATGAAATTTTCAAATTTGTTACTTTTGAAATGACTGAGATAATCCATTGAAACAGGTATACTGGGACACCCGGTATATAACGGATATATGTTCCGTAAATCAACTTGGTTATTTCGGTTAGTAGTTTTCTGTTCCGTAAATATGAAATGTTTGGTTGGTTCCTGAAAAATAGTTATTTGCGGAACTTGGTTGCTGAATAAGCGGTAGATTCACTATCACCCAGAGCGACCGTGGATTTTTTCAGGTTAGTTCGGTAAGTTTGAGTTGACGTTGACGTTTCAGTTTTCGGTTTCATTCTTCGATTAAGAATTCTAACGGAAACCAATATTCGCATTTTAATTATTGTGTTATGTTCCAACGAATACATTCTCATTTTGGTAACACTTTTTTTCTAACCCAGGACACTACATCCTTTGCTTGTGCTCACTGGGCAGACCTCTGAGGGTATCAGAGCATGAATGTTTAAGAAACGATCAGAACTATAATTGTAAAATGACTGGCATTTTGTAAAGAAACCACGAAAGTAGTCACCAGTAGATAACCACTGTCAAAATTGTTAGTACTAGCCCTGAATGCATCGGTAAATATGAAAAAATAGTTCATATAAACATGATTAAAAAAAAAACAGCTTTTTATCAATATCTTGAATACGCTGAAGCCAATTTGAATGAAGACTAATTAGATTTGATCCAGAATTACCAAGGGGGTACCCATCGAACAAGTCGGCTTTTTTTGGTAAGAATAAGACACCTTGAAATGTTTAATTCGTTCTTTCCTAATAATCAGATAAACCCACTGAAAATACAATACTTCTGTTTCTTGCCTTTTCTGCGTATCTTGCTGTGTTTTTGGGAAAAATAGACAACACTATACATCACATAAAACAAAAAATACATATAAAATGCATAGGTAAATATAAAAACTTCACAAACGATCAGATTTTCACAAAATTCTCAAACACACGACAAACACAGTAGTTTCGCCAGGTGACGAAGCTACTGTGACTTTTGAAGCAGCAAATAAAGTTATACGAATCAAATAATTAGATATATACACCATGTTCAGGATACGAAGACATCCTTATCTTGGACATACTGTATACGCAATAAAATCTATCAAATCTGTAAATCCAAGCTCTTGCTACTATAGTGAATAGTAAGGTAGTTTACAAATTGGAAGAATTTCTGATACATCACCGGCGATTCATCGTGAAACTACTATAACACCTTGATGCAGTTCAACTCCCTGTAGTTCCTCAAAAACTCTCATACTTGGGGGGTGTATGAACAAACATGTCTCTAATTTTTTTGAAAGAACTTCCTACCACTTCATTAAAAAAAAAACACTCTGTAAGAAGGGTTCACGAGTTGCTACGAGCTACTGACGATTCTGATGGAACAAGTGTTCATAAAAGAGTGAGATGACTCATTGTGGTAAACGAGTATGACAAAGATGGTGGAAGAAGAAAGGATGGAACTCAAATGATACTTGTATAACTGTGGAATGACATCTTTTGGGATTTAAATTATCATTTTCCGAATTCCATCCTTTTCAACTATAATCTTGTTCCATTTCAAATCTATATGGCAACCTTTTTGAAACAAGAAGAGTGATTTGCAATGGAGACCTGTTTGACATTGAAACGTTGACTTTTCACGTTCATCAGATGACATTTCGTAGTTAAGATGTTTCATTAAGCAGTTATAGGATATTTTTGAATGGAGACTCATTTGACTGGATTTCTCTCGGTTCATAATGTTCGAAGAACATCGTGGATAGGGAGAGGAGGTAGGCATTGGATTTTTTTTCAACTTTTGGAGACTTCAAGTTCTTGCAGATACTTCCTTAGGCAACAAATTGAAAAATAAATAATAATAATAATAATAATAATAATAATGTTTATTGTTGACATAAAAAATCACATGAAATTTACATAAACATTTGACAAAATTGGAATGTAAAAACAAATAGAGTAAAATTATGCATACAATTACATCACATGAAAAGTATAAAACATTTATTTCAATAAACATTAGAAGAATCACTGAAGCACATGAAGTGCTTGTGCGTGATGATTTTGTTGCTAGTAGTTTCTTGAAATCAATGAGAATAAAAATATAATATAATAGTTACATTTATGGATTACGAGATTAGTGTTCAAACATAAACATTGGAAAATCAAAAATCACTGAAGTACATGAAGTGCTCGTGCGTGATTATTTGATGATCCTGGTTTTCAAAGTAAAGAGGCTTGAAATAGACAAGGTTAAATTATAGGTTACATTCAGGTTAATATGTTATAATCATCAGGTAAGTAGGTCACAGTTAGGTACAATTAAGTCATAATCAGGTGTAAGTCATAATCAGGTGTAAGTCATAATCAGGTAATATGGCCATTTCAAGTAATATGTTGAATCTTCAGTAATTATATTAATATCTGGAAGTCACTAACAGTTTAATTTTTAGAATTTCAATCAATTCAATTATTATTATCATTTAATATACTTCAAATCGATGAGGTCATTGATAATTTGCCTATCTGTTTCATGAACCCATTTTTTTATTTGCATTTTATAAGAGTGGAAGGTTCTTATTTCCCGAATAGATTGTGGTAGTAAATTAAATATTCGTGGTGCCAGAAACATGCAACACCTCTGACCGATAGTTTTCATGCACCCGGTAAGAGAAAATTTGCTTCCTCTCGCTCTCGTCTCATAATTATGCTCGATAGGTTTCAACTGGATGTTTTTTTTAAAGATTTTGATTAAAATTTTCAAACAAAATTGTTGCCTTATATCAAAAAAATTACTTTTTTTGAACAAAGCCTCACTTGAAAAGTTGGCTGGCTTCCTATAAATTATTTTAATTATCCATTTCTGAATGACATTGAGATTTTCCAGATGGCACTCAGCCACTCCACCCCATCCTAGTATACCGTAAGAAAGTTGTGATTGTACAAATGCAAAGTAAAGTATTCTCAGATGCGGTATGTCTAGAAAATCCCTCAGATATTTGAATTTAGATAGTAGTCCTCTCAATTTATTAACAACATGTTTGATTTGAAGATCCCATTTGAAATGCCTATCAATAACTATCCCTAAGTATTTCATAGAGACTGCCTCTGGAATTTGAACATCCAAATCGATATTCAGAGGGCCCATATCAGGTAAGTTATTGGCATATGATGTGAATGGTAAGTATCTGGTTTTCTCACAATTCAATGTCAATTTATTACATTGAAACCAAGCTTTGACTTTTCGAAAGTCTTCTTCTGCTTCATGTTTCAGTTGCTGCCATGACGTTGACTTGTAGACTATTGCTGTATCATCAGCAAAACTCAAAATAGTTCCTTGAGTTTCTAAGGACATCAAACTGTTGATATAGATAGTGAATAACAATGGTCCAAGAACTGTTCCCTGTGGTACTCCATAAGTTACGGCTCTCGGGTCGCCGACCACACCATCTATATCAACGTATTGCTTCCTTCCACTCAAGTAGCTCTTTATCAGATTATATATATTACCTCTCAATCCGTATTTCCTCAATTTTTCCAACAGTATGTCATGGCTCACAGTATCGAAAGCTTTAGAGAGGTCGACGAAGATGCAGAGGGCTGGTTTTTTCGAGTCTAATATATCATATATTTGTGATGTTAACATGTGTATTGCATCTTCAGTCGATTTTCCCTCTCTAAAGCCGAATTGATTAGATGAAATTATATTGAACTTATCAACAAATTTTGTTATTCGTGATTTGAGTATTTTTTCTATTATTTTGGAAATGTTAGAAATGAGAGATATTGGCCGATAATTTACAATTTTTGTCTTATCCCCATTTTTGTATAGTGGCTTTATTATTCCTGTTTTCAGGCAGTTTGGAAAACATCCTGTGGTGAAGCATGTATTAATGATGTGAGTCAGTGGATCAGAAATTTGGCGTGACACTTCTTTCAAAGTCTCGCTGCATATTTGATCCCAACCAGGAGATTTTTTCACCTTTAGATCCTTTATCACTTCTTGCACCTCAATTTCATTCGTGGGATGTAAATACATTGTGTTTTCAAATACTTCTATGTTTTCCACATAATCATCAGGTGTGGGTATTTTTTCTGAATATTTTCGTCCAAGGTCACTATAGTATTCGTTGAAACTATTGGAAATCTCTAGTTTATTGGTCACATTGGTTCCATTTTCTGAAATTATTTTATCAATTTTTGTTGTTGGTTTGGATTTAGAGCAGATTTTATTCACACATTCCCACAAGGTCTTGGAATTATTTTTATTTTTATCGAGTAAATTTTGCATGTATTGCCTTTTGGATACTTGAATGAGAGATCTCAATTCATTCTTATAATAATTGTATCTGTTTTTCAAATCTACATCATAAGGGTTATCTTTCGTTTGTTTAAAGAGATCATTTTTTTTATTGACTGACGCGAGGATTGCAGGAGTGATCCATTTTTTTCTTATTTCTTCTTTCTTTCGTTGATTTCTTACAATTCTAGTGTTTTTTTCAATATAATGTTTAAGTTCGTCAATGAATGTTTTGGTCATATCATTAACGTTCTCCATTTGGTAGACTGATTGCCAATTTTTATTCTCTAGTTCGGTTCTTAAGCATTGATAATTTATGAATTTTTTGGTTATTATGTTTTCTGACATGTTATGTCCTAATCGGTTATTTTCAAGTGTTAACGCAATGGGTAGATGATCGGTTATGTCGTAGTTGAAGATATATGAATCTATATTGAAGGCTGTTGAGTTATCTTTAACAAAAAAATGATCCAAGCAGGTTTGACTAATAGGACGAGTGATTTTATTTATATAAGAAATAAAATTATATGAGTTCAGTAAATTTTTATAATGTTCTACATAGTCCAAGTCATTCAGAAGGTCAATATTAATGTCTCCAGTTATAATGTGTTTGTCAGTATTCTTTTTTTTGTCTAAATAGTTCATTAATTCATCGTTGAACATTTTGGGGCAGGTATTAGGGGATCGGTATATTGCTGTTATGGTGATCTTGTCACTATTTTTCATGACCGTAAACTCTAATGCCTTCATTTCTCCTATTTGAATGATTTTATGGTTAAAATTCAAATGTGATCTTATATAAACTAATATACCATCATTCCTGTTTAATTTTCCTTCACTATAAAGCACATTATATCCTTCAATACTAATAGTGTCTGTTTCGTACAGTTGAAAAGTTTCTGACAAAACAATTATTTCAAATTCATTTTTAAGTTGATTTAAAAATATTTGTAACTCATCAAAGTTTTTACAAACACTTCTAATATTCAAGTGCAATATCTTGAAGCTATTCTTATACATATGACAATCATTTTCAATTATATGTGTATCAACTATTTTATTTTCGTAACACCTTATAAAAGGGTCCATATTATTTAATCAATTACATATAAATCCTTTCCAAATATTCTTTTTGTTTTCATTATTTTGATGTCTGTTATATTTTCTTACTAGTGGATCCTGATCTCGTTTTAATTACATTAGGTTTTTGAGGCATACAAGATAATTCAAGAGGTTTTAAGGGTTTCTTGTTGGAATTTCCACTCGGATCAGGGAAATTTCGGGACTTTGGTTTATCTATCTGCTCTTTGACTATATTGGTAGCTTCCTCAGTTTCTTGATTCTCTCCTTGTTTGAATTGTTGTATTCTTGGGGTGGGGGGAGCACTGTTCCATAAGATGATCCGATGACAAGGTGGAGTTGATCACACTTTCCTTGTATTTTTTGTGTGAAATTCCTATAATGTTCGAGATAACCCAGATATTTGTGAGCTTGAAAGCTTCAGGACACCTTGTATAGTCGAGATGTCCGACGACATGCTCAGAAGATAAGTGATTGGGTGAGAGTTTTACCTTCTTGGTAACGGAGATGCTGATGCACCCTATAGTTTCTGTGATTTCAAGCCACCCTCTTAGGTTTGAGAAGTATTCGGGGTTCAAAACTAGCCATAATAACAGGGTATCAAACCATTATAGAACTTCCCTATTTCAGGGTTAAATTATAGGTCACAATATTGCATATGTCATGCACAACCTAAGCAGTAATTATTTATCGAGGGTTATTTTTTGTGTTCCCGTTAGGTTTCATGTTTGAAACTAGTTTGTTCACGATGAGAATCGATATATACAGAAAAGTTTGAAAGTTGATTTACTTTATCTATAAGGGCCATATACATACAATGTTAGTTCCAAAATCGATATTGGGAGAGGACTAATACAATTATTTCCAAATATTCATGGATAAATATCACATTGGTGTACATGCATGGAGGGTGCACGCGAGGGTGCACGAATGAAAAAAAATTCATCAATACCGAAGTCATACATCAATAAATTGCTATCTGATAGTGGGAATATTCAATTATGGCGCTTATAAGACCGTTGCTAATGTCACAGTAGTTTTACATGAAATTCACATTACCCCGCATAAAAGTCGTAGAAAAATTTATATAGCTAGGAATGAACTATCTGATGTAAAATTATTCATTATACACAAACCGTATAATCTTTGCCGCTACTTCAATACCCCAAATTACATACCTGGCCGATATAATACGGTCGAAAATTAAAATGTTAGAACTTCCATTTTAATTATTAAATAACCCTTGTCAAGCCAAAGCAGAGGTAATACGAAAATGATTATACAGATCAGCGTTCCCTTTTATACAAAAATTGCTTCATTAATGGCAACTCCTGATATTCTAGAAATTACTCCGACTGAAGTAATATCAAAATAATAACTCAATTCATTCCACTTTGTCTTAAAGCGCGCACGGAAAATAGCTATAAAAATACAAATACTTAGTCCACAGGCGATGCTATATTGTTTGTATACGAGTAATGAAAAGTTAATTATGGTACCATGAGTTTTGTTTTTTGTGCACAGATTATTTGATCGAGAAGGAGAATCTACAAGTACATTATACATCTCTGTACTAATTATTCACTCCCAGTTTTTTTTCACATACTTCCCAACTTCTGTTTGATCGTATAAGTATTGAGGTCGATATCCTGTTATCAACAACTTATCTCTCCAATATATTCATCTGTTGATATAAATTGAAACTAAAAGTTACAAAGAGGTTCTATTATGCAGCTCTTGAATCACTGAAGAGGTCGAATACATGGTGAATTATTGTTTTTCCCTTCATCTGCTGGATTGTGTTTGGAATGATGTACTGGTGATGACCCACAATCAAGGAAAAGAAGGAGATACCTATGCCATACAGCCATCAACTCCGGTGATCCACAATGATCAAGGGGAAGACCACGATGTACGATCAATATTATAAGTAAAACTTGAAAGAAATCGAATCTATAGCGTTTTGAAATCAGCATATTCCAATCGATATTTAAAAAAATCAGATATAAAAGTGGAGGCGTGACGTATCAGTCCCGAACTGTAGTTATCTCTCACTAATACTTTGCCATTCTGCAATGTTGGAGAGCTATTAGGTAGTCAATTCAAGGACAAAAGGCGTGTTGGGGCTAATGTGTGCCTTGAAATGAACATATTTTATTTTTTATTTTTTTGTTCTAGTATGCATCAAAAAGTTCGAAATCATCTTCACAGGTAGTTTTTTGTTATACAGCTCATGTTGATGTTGATTCAAAAATTCAGTATTATCCTCCATTTTGTTCTGTTGGGAGCAACCACTCGCCCTATTCATACCTTTGCAGAAGATAGTACCCTCAATATTGCGTTCTCTTCCAGAATGCTCATTTCTTCTCAGGACACTGAGAACTCACGGCGAAGGCAGGTCAACGCTGTCAATGGAGAACTTGCTAAAATTATAACCTGGGAACCAACAACCTTGTTGAATTCAAGGCCACTGAAGCTCAGGCCTGTATTTTCTCTGGAAATACGGAGCATAGTATATTATGTCTGATATATCAATGTCTGGTGCCATATCATTCCCACAAAGTCTACTTCATATATGCTCGGTAATTCCATCAGTTAGTTTGCTCCACTTTCAAAATAAACTGAACAAAACGTAATCGAGAAATCCTCTCTTAGAGACCTGGACAGGTATGAATCCTCTAGATCTAGAACGTCGTCCTAGGAGTAGTCAACTTGGTCCCGTTCTTGGGCCTATTTTCATGCTTTCAGTGATTTGTGCATTGCCTTAATTTATTATAGCTTGTTCTTCTGTGAGGCTGATGATGTCTCCTTGGAAGCTTCACTTTCCATGACCGAAAAAAAAAAGGGACAACAGGAAATCTTTTCCCCCTATTCTGTGCATCAGAATGTTGTTGAAAATTATGATGGAAATACTGTTGTAATTCAAATGAGAATCTGCGCAACGACATTGAAAACCTACATTTGTTCAGAGAATATAAGACCGAAGGCTAACTAAAAACAAAACATATTTTCCACCAGTATGTGGAAATACCCCCGTAGTCATTCAGTGATGAAAATGGTTCTTATATGGATAAAACAACAGTACAGAGTGTTAACTATCAAAAAGGCAAACATTCTTGTTACAACCTCATTGTTTGGCGTTGAATTTGAATCGAGTCCTCAACTTTAACTTACCGCCACTCTACTTTCTTTCAAGTCCAGTCTCATCGCTAGGGCCTCTCTCATGAACACGTCGGGGTAATGGCTGGCGACGAACGCCCGTTCCAGTTCCTCCAACTGCCAACTGTTGAAGTTCGTCCTACTCCTTCGCCTTTTCGATGCAGCACTCTCGGAGTCTGCTTCTCCACTGCTGCCAGCGCCGCCTGAAAAAGAAGTCAACTTTATGAAATGATTCGAAGATAGTTATAGTATATCCAATATCAATTGCAGAATATTCCGCACTGTGCGGCGTCGGCGTCTTTGAAGATTCCTTTGAAGACACTGCAGGTGCGGCACAAGATTCTGCAATTGTTTTTGGATAGACTATAGTAATTTCGTTGGTCTGCTCAAGTCTTCATTGAAATACACGTATTCGCGGAGATCAATGTTACCAGGTGGCGCTCGGTTTTCATCGTTCCATGTCAAAGCCACGTCAAAACTGGGGGAAAACAAACTCAATCCTCACTCAATCGCATTAGTGCCATTAGCTTGGGTACTGTGTACTGATAAGAGTGATGAGTTTTCAAATTTCTTGACATAAATTGTCAATATTCGATCGAAAACGCTAATAACGCCTGTTGTAGATGTTCTTTTGGCAGATATTTTGCTCTATTTGAACGGAAAATGCCGACCAGTAGTGGAAGGAGAAGCAGTTCTCCGTGCTAATCATGTAATTTTGTGTGAGGCTTCAACAAAAGTCACATTTTTGCACTTTGTCTACAAACTTCGGCGATGAGATCTTCCCCACATGAAGTAAAATTGAAGTTGGGGTCTAGAGGAACTCCTGTAGAACAATGGATTTGTATTTGTTCATGCAAAGCAGGACAATCTGGGTATTGTAAACATGTTGTAGCTGTTCCTTCATATGTCAATTGATTTGCTCGTCATAATCAGTTTGAATTGTTTGAACTAGTTTGAACTAGGGTCCCTTGATGCAAACTGACGTATTTGTCATCTAACAGGGTACGGACAGATCCTCGTCGCCTCTCACTCTAAAGTGTTTGTGAAACAGTTATATAGTTCCATCCTTATTCAATTCTGGGGATAAACACTAGATTCTTGACATTTGTTGTTTTTTAGGTCATTGGCGTATCATACGCACTGAACTATACAGGGTATAGTTCAGTGATCATACGTAATTTCCATATGGAATTCCTGCTTCAACTATACCAAGCCAAGATATAGATGATCAATCCTCTAGTTTTAGAGTTTACTCCTCCAGCATAATTCTTTGCGAGGTAGGGAGAATACAAATTGTACTAAAAGCTTAATATATTTCACCAAAAGAGACTGTTCTTAGACTGTATACCAGGGTTGACTATGAATTGGCTGAATGAATTCTGATTTCAAGCTATGCAGAGCTGAATGAGCTGAGCCTTATGATTGAGAAATGGTGAAAACCTCGATGTGGGTATCTAAACTACTGTACTCATGTCATGCGTGCTAAGTATATTTTCGGAAATCCAACTCGGAGAAGAATTTATGGAGCGACTAATATCACACTATGTATAAAACTTCGTCTAGGACAAAAAGTAAGCTGATAAAAAGTGTACGTAAAAGAATCGAATATATTTAACCCCCATATGTAATACATATGATTATTTCGTCTTCCTTGAATGAAAAGTCATTTTCAAATAATTTATTGATGAAAGTCACAAAAAAGTAGGTATACAGTATAATTTATAGGCACGTTATTTCCACTCTTGCATCCTACATATTTTCAATTTGTGGTAGAGTAATAATTATATAAACTGATGTTAAAAGTGCAGTTTCGAGCAGTGGTTATTTGAATACCATGCTAGAAGTGAGATCTGGAGCCAATGCAGTTTTCGTGATATTTTCATAAAAAAAACATTATTATCAATTTCATTGACTTCAGTGACCCACAATTTGGTTCGAAATTTTTTGCTATTTTGTGAGAGATTGCTGCACATACCCTTCAGCGATATTCGTAGACTACCAAGCAAGAATGTCTCCTCCAGAATTTGCAAGTGAAGTTTTCGAGGTTTTTCTGAAACTATGCCCGGTATAATTTATGACATAAGGCAGTTTTAAAAATTCTGCAATTTTTTATATGAATTTCCACAATAAGATTCTTTCCAACCATTTGGTAGATACATTTTCCTGCTCTATACAGACAAATAAACATGTGTGATATATTCATTATTAAATACCATATGACGTGACTTTCTCTTTTTCTCCCTAGGGAGAAAAAGTACTCTTCCTCAATACGGAGGAAAATTACGATATTGCTCCCTACATTGAGGCAAGGAAATGTATACTTTGGATAGAGGTAGGCTTTTGCCATATTGAATCCGATATCTTGAATTTCCCAATTTTGACAAAAAATCATAAAGTTCGACCCCAAGAACACTAAGATACCAATCTTGAATAGAATCAGATCATAATTAGAAAATTCTTTCGCTATATATTGGATCCGTCATCTTGAATTTCCCAAGTTTGACGAAACAGTCATTATCTCCAACCCCGGAAAACACCAGATACCTTCCAATTTTGAATAGAATCGGATCATAATTACAAAACTCGTTCGCCATATGATCTTCCTCAACAAGTAGATACCCTGTACATACTTATTAAAATTTTGAATGATTTTCTGTAGCGCCCATGGATGTGACGTGACAGCAATGTCAGGGATGCCAGTAGACAAAACTAAAGTCTCTAGATCATTAAAAAAGAATGCAGCTATGATCTGTCCGTACCCTGTTAAGATGACTTTAACGTCAATTTCCATCAAGGGACCCTAGTTTGAACTATCTTCAATTCTTCTGTTCACTAAACTAATAACAATGTAATAATGTGAAAAAAATAACCAACTCAACCATCATCACTACCAACAGTGCCAACACTTTATGTCATTGACGAGTTCGACTAAAGCTACAACAAGCTGAATGCAATGTAGTCTATGCACTTTATCCATAGACAACAGTTTGTTTTCCCCCAGTTTGAGGTTCGTATTATGTAACCTAGATGTCGCCCACTTCGTGAATCTCGCGAATTGCGGCTATTCGTCAGTGACGTTTCATCCCTTTTGGTATTTGTCATTGCCAATACCACAGCAAAAACGCAAAATCAATTTGTTTCAGTGCTTGGACTCATTCACCAGAGAGGAGTCATTGGATGGTGAAGACAAGCCTACTTGTTCCAAATGCAAGGAAAGGCGAGAATGTACAAAGTCATTATGTTTTCAGGGATTCCCTGAAATTCTTGTCATCCATCTGAAACGTTCCTCGTTGAATCGGTTCATAGAAAAACTGAACGTCTTAGTTGATGTACCTTTAGACAGACTGGATATGAGTCATTACGCTGCTGATGGAAGTATACCATTACACTACGATCTTTATGCTATTTCGAACCACAGCGGTACTATCAACAGTGGTCAGGTTAGGTTAGGTTAGGTTAGGTTATTGAAAAAGATCGAAGATTGTGAATAATAAAACCTCTTTGCTGAAAACCAGAGTTCTCAGAGTCTTATAATATAATATCTTTAACACAAGGAATCACCCCTTGAATTTTTTCGGTGTTATTAAGATACACCCTGTACATGAATAAATGCCCTGAATCTCTTAACTTTCGAGCAATAGGTTATCCCTATTATTGATTGAAGGAACATTCACAATGTGAAAAATTGTCCCGTTTATGAATACTGTCAAAATAATTCAATCGATCAAATATCATTATTTCAAAAACAAAATGGACACCAGCTCACTAGTTCAAAATGATTCAGTTTTACAAAAAATGCAAGAAATAGTTATTTATTCCACTAGGCAGCAAAGTAGAGATTTACTGCCGCTGCTGATAGTCCATAGCCAAGCGTAGCGATCCTAGGAATTCAGCCAAGGCAGATTCTCATTTGCTGATGTCGTGTGAATCATAATTGCTTCTCCACATGTCATAAAACCATTTTTGTGAAATATTTTGATTGAAAACTCCATCATTTGGTGTTTATCCAATGTTAGTGTTAATTTTGATTTCCGATTTCATTCAAATTACTTGGAACGTTCCATAGAAACAAACTTTAGTGCCTAGGCAGGAGAAGTACACATCTCCTGCCTGATGGTTAATGTCTGAGAAAAGCCACTTTTCATGCCACTTGGAGGAGACTGTTTTTTTTACTCTATATAATCTAGTAGAAGCAGTAACACTGCATTGTCGAAAAGATTTTAAATTAATAGAGCGTATTGTAAAATATTAGCATGCACATTTTCATAGATTCCTCCCCACTGACTCTCGATATAAAGATAGATTCAGCTCGTCGTGACATACCCTGTAGATATACCTGTTATTTTATATCTTGGAAAATGAAAATAGATCAGAATGGACTAATTTTCCCAATTGATCGATAACCTCACTACAAGTCCAGAATGATTGAAAACATCAATGTATAGGAGATCGCAATATACGTCTCTGATGATTCTCTCCTAATTCCTCTATTTCAACCAGCTGCGATAATGGCGTTAACTAGCTCCATCGGTCTCAACAAACTATTAGCGTCCTAATGACCCGCTGCTAAATACGTAATAGTTACAAATTGATAAAGGCTCGCATTAACAACTAAACGCGGCCATTTGTCCGAACGGTCAGCATATCGCCGCAGAACCGTTCGACCAATGGGAGAGCTGCGATCGCCGTCGGACGCGTAAATCAAGCAACAATTATTGAATCCCCGATTCAATTCGACAACAACAAATTATTATTGGCGTTCGATCGAGCGTGAGCTGATCGTAGTGTTTTAATCGAAAATTATTCCGATGGTCGTGTTGGATATTCATTAAAATTCAAATTGGATTTCTATGTTTGTCACGGGCACGTGAATTAATTTCCTGATTCTGAAAAAAAAACGATTCGGTTTGGTCTGCTTTTAGATCCAAAATTTGATTGGGTGATGCGAAGATCAAACCTCATTGGCTATTTTTTTTTCGGAGGAAGTCAAAATCCTTTATGGACACGACGAAGGATCATTGCCTTCATGGTAGTGTGGAAATCCTTACATGTAGGTTTACCCATTAAACATTCCACCTACATTCAAGGCTCGTCTGACCGAAGTCTTCGATGAAACTCAGGCCTGTTGGCCCATTGTACCAAGTACCTCGAATATGTCGTTATTGATTTCATCATATACGACCCATGGTTCTTATATAAGGGCCAAAGTTACTGGGAGCACTGCTGCTCACAGTACCAGAAATTCGTTTGAAAGACCCTCTTCATTCTGGTTCCTTCAGACTACTTTTCCGAGCTCAGCTCTCGTTTATGGAGGAAGCCAACAGTTTTCCTTCTTCTAAGAATAATGGAGGAAAGGGGTTGTTTCAACCCTGTGGTGCCCCCTGCACAGGGCTAAGGCTGTTTACTCTGAGCAAAGCTTGTGGCTCCGACGGAATCCCACCGATTGTTCTCAAGAAATGTGCTCCCGAACTAGAACCTGTTCTCTGCAAGTTGTTCAACTACTCTTACAAATTGGGGATATTCCCGTCCAACTGGAAAATTGCAAGAGTACAACCAGTTGCTATAAAAAGCAAAAAGATCCTACCTAGCAACTACAGACCGATCGCACTGCTATCTATTATTTCAAAGATCATGGAGAAAGCTATCAACATCGAGCTCATGAAATAGTTGGAACGTTCAGGTATTATCAACGATAGGCAATATGGCTTTCGTCATCAGAGATCAACTGGTGACCTGCTCGCTTACGTCTCACATATATGGCAGCAATCTATTGAAAAATATGGTGAAACCCTAGCCATGGCACTTGATATCTTCAAGGCATTCGATCGAGTCTGGCACCACGGACTCCTCGCCAAGCTTCCATCTTAGGGATTTCCTCCCCAGCTATGTTCTCTGCTAGCTAGTTTTCTCTCAAACAGGTCTCTCCATGTAGTGGTCGACAGAGTTTCATCTGACTCTCTCATCATAAATGCTGGTGTTCCACAAGGATCAATTCTAGCACCAACACTATTTCTACTCCATATCAACGATTTGTTGGAAGCAACTTCATGTCCAGTACACAGCTTCGCGGATGATAGTACCCTCCATACCGCCTTCTCTTCCAGGGCTCCAATACCAGCCAGCCAAATAAAAAACGAACGAAGGAGAAATGTTGACAACATAAATATGGACTTGGCAACAATTCTCGAATGGGGATCCAATTACTTGGTAGATTTCAATGCAATGCATGCTTGCCTCTCCTGTAGAGAAGTCAGTCTCACTTTGCCCAACATAAGCTTGTCAGAAGTAACCATACCTTTGAAGACTCACTTCTCTGGAACACCGTAGAAAAGTTGGTGATCTGGCTCTATTTTATAGATATTTTCATGGACGATGCACTTCTGAAATATCAACAATTGTTCCTCCCTTGGCAGTCCCCGCGAGATTAACCCGTCGAGTAGAGGCTCCACCCCTTCGTGGTCACTTTGGAGACCTGCAGAACATCTCTTTTCAAAGACTCGTTCATCCAACGGAAAAAGAGGCTCTGGAACACATTGCCAAGGGAAGTGTTCCCCGAGGCATTCAACCTTCAGAAATTCAAGAAGAACATCAATTTCCTACTTTATTTCCCTCGGTTTTCACGATGTTCTCTAAAAATCACAGGATATCCCTTCTCGTGGATACCAGAACATATAAAAAAAAGATGTCGTCCGGTTTTCCATAGGCCCCGTCATCAACACCAGATATCTTGGTGCCATTCATTCCTCACCACGGGTTCCCACAACTTGTATAATGTTGCCAGAGCCTCGTTATCAATCCCCGGACACATAAACAGATGCTCACAAATTGCCCCATCCTTGCACTTAGAGGCCCACAAGACTGTCCAATCTGAGTGATGAGAATAAAAGTGTTCCTAAAATGCTCAAGAGGGGCCGATAAAAAAGATTGAAAACTGAAGAGTGGAGAGGATACCATCAGACAAGTTGGCGATCAATGAGTATCTAGGGTATCTCGGGATTGCCATTCCCGTACCCACAAACCGTGAGCCACTGAGGGTCTCATTGGCCATAGTTCCTACACACATTTCTGATAGGCCTGTCAAATGTCAAGAGTGTCAACCATCATGGGCATTCGTCATTGAAGAAGAATAATAACAAAACAGTATTTTCGTTTCCATATTCCTGGTGTGTATTAATAGTATTATAATGATTTAGTTCGAATACACGATAATTATTCGTTATACACAGTAAAAAAAATAGAGTGAAATTCAACACTATACCTGTTCCCAGGAAGACCACTAAGCTTTAGAGTGAATGATTTGACTCTATAGTTTAGTATATTATAGTGTGATTTTTTCAATTCAATTAGTGTAAATTTTCAATGCAAGCACATTGAAACTTACTCTATTTATTTCTCTAAATATATTGAATAAACACAAAAATAGAGTTGAAAGAAACAATTACGAGAGTGAATATTCCACTCAAGACCCAAGCTAGTGTCAATATCATCACTGTAGAGTGACATTCAATAACCGAGAGTTTAGAGTTGTAATACATTAGTAGAGAGTAGATTCCACACTATGAACAGTGTCGGATCCACCGGAAATTGATCGAATTATTCACTCTACGTGGATGTCAATTTGCTCCTGCATTGTTCAAATTAACACTACTATTTGAAGGAGTTATCACTTATTCATCATTTTAGATTAATATAGTACACTAGTTGAGTAAACTAGTCACTACTTCCTGTTGAGATTTCATCCAAGTTAAATTAACCATTCTTCCACATGTCACAGTATTTATAGGCCCCCGACAGACGTTCAGCGGCGAAGTCTCCGCAGCGCCACCTTTATGCAGTGGCGAGAATTGACGGATGAGAAGTAGTGTGACTATAGTTATTTAACCAACTAGTGTATTAATGAGGGCGATTAATGATCAAGATATTTTAACGTGCGAGCGAAGCGAGTGCGTTAATGTTCGAGATCATTAATCTCCTTTTAATATACAAGTTGGTTACACATTTTTTCCGTCGACTATATTTCTCATTTCTCCTGCAATGAAGAAAACTTGGTTCGCGAATTCATCATCCATCCGGAAACTGCTAAGAATCACCCAGTAGCCTTGTTACTGACATTAGTGTCATTTGACATTTGTCGAAATGATCAACATAGGAAATAAATTCCTTGTGTTAGAAAACAGGGATTAAAATCGTGTCAGAAACTTGGAAAGGCGAACCCGTTAACGGAAAATCGTCGATGAAATCCATATTTTCGATTTAAATGCAGATTCCGCTAGTTATAGCATAAACAATGAATGCACGCGGTGTATGTTTGGTTGCCTATAAAACAATCGTGCATTAATAGACAAATCGTCCATTAATAGGGGTCATTAATGAACGATTTCATATACATTAAACTTAGTTGTTAATACGAGGTCGACGGAAATAATATTTTAATCGTTTGATATTCGAAAAATGACTCGAGTCCCACTAGACTAATTAGTTAACCTATATCTGTTTCATAAATCGTTCGAAATAATAATTCGAACCGGAAAAGACGGAAAATAACTGAGATAGGTATACGGAAATACGTTCATAACTCATTGAAAAAAATTTCTCACTACGCGGGTATATTAAAAAAGCTACTTGAAGCTAATATCATGATCATTATATCTTCGACACTATAATCTGTATTACTTATTTCACTATCTAGTAGACTGAACGATCTGAAACTATATAGATTGATATTTCATCGTATATAGATTGAATTGAACAATGATAGAGTGTCAATTCAATCGACAATAGAGGAATATTCAAGTTCACTAGTGTCAGTAAACACTAGAATGTATTTAATTTCAATTGTTTGTGAATTGAGTTATCTGAATTGATATTTTATTGAAATTTCAGGAATATAGAGTGAATTCAATACGAGAATAGTGAAAATTCAATCTAGAATTAGTTTCGAAGGAGATAATCTGCGAGATGTGTAGTAATAGAGTTGATTGCAGTATTAGAGTGAGTTTGTCAGAGTATTTCAACTCTAAAAACATACTCTACGGATTTCACTCGAAGCGGTTTTTTACTGTGTATACTGAGGAGTGTAGTGCAAGTGTTTCGGTGGAAATAGTTGCCATTGTCGTTGGATGCGGAATGTGAACAGATACAGTCATTTGACATCTGAATGAAAATGCCTATTTCATCTTTCTACAAGATTTCGGAAACATATGATAAGTTTGATGTTCGCCATCGCAAATCATTACTCGTCTCTCTCCAAACAACGCGTGCAACAATATGTCTTATGAATGGTGTATAATGCAGTATTTTTTTTCATTTTGGATTCATTTGTACTTCCCATCGAACAAAAAAATCATCAATGAAAACATCGAATATTAGAAATATATGAAGTGAGTTGGTGACAATGAAGAAACATTCGAATGTTCATTCTCTGATTTGACAGATGGTAAAGGAAAAATATTGTGTCTGACAGTTTGACGTTACCACTTTGAGGGAAAGAAATTAGCGTGCCCAAATCAGAGCTGTGTCGATACGCATTTGGGTGTCATAATGACTTCATTGAAGACGCAAAATAGGAAAACGATCATTTAAAATTTTGGTGAAGGAACATCATTCACCATTTTATTGACTGTATTTATTTCGCAGATCTATTGAAAGTGGCAACACAGTAATTACATCTTGAATTATATTATGAAATATATTATATAATTATATACATTATTATTAGAAGCTCTCCGTTATTTTGCAACTTATGGGCGATTTTTGGTTAAATGATTGATTTTGATGAATTCAACATCCTTTTGAAAAATATTCCTCTTCTATCAAAAACCCTAGATAACTAGTTTTGTGAATGCATGTCTTGCTTCGATTCAATTACATTGATCAATTTCTAGTAGATATACCTGCAAAAAAATCAATCCAACCCTGCGATCTCATAATTCTATCAATCTTGTTTTCCATATGAATTCCCAAGCGATATTCTTCTGCACGTTTCTCTGTTATGTGAAACGAAAAGTTTATCTTGGTCATATATCAACGTTGGACAGAGGACCAATTTCAAAAATTGAATAGATCTTATATATCATGGACTTCAGGAAATGAGTTTGAATAACAAAGGGCAATATATTCAAACAAAATATATTCGGAAGGAATTTCTTGAAAACTATTCAATATGTTTAATTTCTCACTCATGTTTCAGATGAACGTTACCAAAATATAGGAAAATTAAACTTGCACAAATGACAGAGAGGACCGGGAGATATACAGGGTGAAAAAGAATGTCCACCAGAAAGTGTCTTCTTCACTTCTTTTCCAATAAATAGGGTTAATTATGAGATTTGGCAAAAATATCTTTTGGTCATAACTTTCCAACAGCTTCTTCAATTCTTATGATTTTTTATGGAATATTCTGCTACTACTCTCTGATTGAAAAATGTTGATAGTTTAGTTTATAGCATGAAAGTTCATCCTGTGAATCGGTTTTGTAAACTATGACAGGGAATTTTCAAACACAAACATCAGAAATAAAATATTCCAAATTTTCCTCATACTTTCACTGCAGTCTGAAAACGATTATGAATTTTATGAAAAAAATGAAAGTTTGGCAAAAAATTTATCAATTTGGAAATTAATACGTCGCAACCCCTGAATTTCACGGATGAAAGTGAGACTTACATTTTCCATACTTCAGCTCAATCTTGAAATAGAAAGTATTCCTGAAATTCTCAATCATTTCTAAACAAATTTGATCTCTTCAATTTTTTCTATCTGATGCACGGTTTTCTTCGCATCATCATAACAATTTTGTAAATAATATGAGAATATATCACGATGTAAAAAAATATATTTCAATTTGTAGGTGATTCGGACTGAAACAATTCAAGAGATCAAATCAAGTGGTATTACAGATATATAAATACCAAACTATTTATTTTTGAGAACTTCACCACTCTGATGTATCTCAAAAGTTAAGACATTTAGGTCATACGTTCATATGAAATTTTCTTCCCAAAATGGGGCCAAGAACCACCTCCTCAAATATTGACATTCAATTAGGAAATACCCTGAGTATATTTCGGTGATCACAAGAGATCACAGATTCTGACAACAAGATGAAAAACAGTGCTGTGTTCTGTCGCGTTTTTAGGGATCACCCTGTAAAACTTTTGGTGTGGGCTGTGGAAAGGCTTCATTGTGCCATCCAACTTCCGAATATCGTTTTTGTTTCTATTATAAAAATATAAGGAAATTATAGGAGTAGGCCTTTTCGTTGAATTACACAGTACAGGGTGTCCCAAATTGCTTGTTTTTCTTCAGTTTTTTCTATTTCCAGAACAAACAAATGATACGCGATATATTTTTTGCAGATGTATCTCATTCTATGTTGAAAATTTCCTGTAGAAAGTTTCTTCTGTTTAAAAAAATATTCGAAAATGAAAATGTTATGGCATATTTTTGAAGTCGGTCAAATGTAAATTTTCGCCTTTATCTCGAAAACGGTTAGAGATATCGAAATGCGGTTTTCACCAATCGACGTTCCACAAAAATCGAGCTCTAGTCCCTTCGATATGTTCTTCTGTAGCTGTTCTGGAAAAAAGAAGACATGCCAAAATCAAGCAATTTGGGACACCCTGTACATGACTCGACAATAATTGTTCTGTCTGGCTCAACTTGTTTCAAAATTTCTATTGACGGTGTGGACAGCCCACATGAAAATAGCAATGAGGTTCGTGCATAATTTAAAAATTTACGCACATCGTAAATTCGACGTAGTCAATTTACAAAAGTCGAAGCGAAGAAGTTATATCTGAGACGATAAAGCGGTTTCAAGAATTTATTCTTCGGCCCAATGAAGTTATTAAGTATAGATCTCGGATAGAGTTATAAACACTTCGAAATGTGTAATGAATGATATCATTAAGAATAAATTGAGTTTTAATACGGTTTCATTTAGGCGGTCGTGTACTACACAGATTGATGGTAATTATTGAGTTATATCACTGAATTTGCTGCGTTCCGTAATGGCAATAACTGTGACTGATAATGAAGTGTTAAATGAAAACGGCAAATGTTCAATAAGTTAAGGTGAATTTATGCACATACCGCTTTTTCACTAATCTGTTGCTTTCATTAATTGACATTGAGTTTATTTTTATTCAAGGAATATGATACCTTCATGCACCACCTTCTTTATAATTCAAACTCTTCTTCTTGATCAAAACATTGTCCTTAGCTTACTTAGCCCGATGAAAATATTTGTGTCATAACATTCAGTTATCACATAATTACAATAAGAATCATTCATTCATATTGTTTTCAAAGTCTTATTTGACGTATGTTCAAATAAGACTTTGAATTTTCAGAATATCCAACCACATTTTGGAAAAAGAAGAGGAAGAAATTGTAGTGATTCACACGAGACCAACGAGACGAGACTTTCATAAAGTCTCGTCTCGTCTCGTCTCGCCGATGAAATATGTCTCGAGTCTCGTCTCGCAGCCTCCAGTCTCGTCTTGTCTCGCGTCTCGTACGAGAGTCTCGCAAATGTATCGCAGTGTTGTCATGAATAATCTTGTTCCAGTCTAGTACGGGATATTCACCTTAACCTTCTTTCTAGGTATAATGTAGAAGTAGGAAGACAAAATTACAACAAAAATAACATTATTTATTGAAAAGTAAGTACCTAATAGGTACATACTTACATCATACATCTAAACAAGAAATAAAAATTTGTTCTTCAACATCGTGCAGATTCATTATTAAGGCGATTCCGATGTTTTCTTATAGTCAACGCAGCACGTGAGAATAATCTTTCCGCCGGGATTGAAGTAACCAGTATGCCTAAGAGATCTCGTGCCATCAAACTTAGAATGGAAAATTCAGAAGCATGAATTTTCCACCATTGCAATATATCTGTGTTTTCATTACACCGAGGCACAGAATAATAATTTTGAAGATCCTGCAGAATCCATACTCCCGTTAAAACAAAGTTATTCTTTATCTTAGACTATTTAGCACAGAATGACTCATTTTAGATTTTCAGGTAGTCATTCAATTTGCGATCTGTCGTTATTGCAGAATTGCCTTTATTTTCCGCCGCCATAAGAGATCATGGATTGTGTTTTTGAAGTATTTATGAATGGAATGTTTTGTCTATCTATGCTAAATAGTCTGAATTTTTTCTAAATATGTTGTATTATGAATGAAATTCTCAAGTCTGCAGTTGGCACGCAGAAATATTTACCTGCGAGACTCTCGCACGAGACACGAGACGTCTTACACGAGACTCGAGACGAGACCAATAAAAGTCTCGTCTCGTCTTGTCCGAGTCTCGTCTCGGGTCTTGTCTCGGAAACGAGACGAGACCATGCGAGACTCTCGAAAGCGAGCACCACTAAGAAATTGTTTGTCTGACTTCTGACAGAATCGCGCCTGCGCAAGTCACAGTTTTATTTCTATTTGTCGTTAAGAGATGAACGTTGGTAATCTTTCAGCAAATACTTAATGAAAGATACAATTCTATTTGGGTGCATAAAGGAATGACCAGAAATACCAAAATTCAACTTATTATAGTGAAACCGTTAATGATTGTGAAATCACAGATTTATGAAAATGCCGTGAGCATAAGCCTTAACTCTTATGCTAAAATGGTTATGGCAAACATAGCTTGATAATGAGATAAAGTAAGCATCGCAAAATAATCTCATATTAATGTATAAATCAGTAGTATAGGAAAGTACCTGATAGTATAGTGAAAAAACAAGAAACCCTCTTTAGTTTCAACTTGCCCTATCCACAGCTTTTGCAGATGATAGCACTCTCCATACTATGCGTTCTCTTCTAGGTTTTTCATTTCTTCACAATGAAGATTACAGCGTGGGGAACCAACA
The DNA here is from genome assembly GCA_918026855.4 of Phaedon cochleariae. Classification (NCBI taxonomy): domain Eukaryota; kingdom Metazoa; phylum Arthropoda; class Insecta; order Coleoptera; family Chrysomelidae; genus Phaedon; species Phaedon cochleariae. The sequence continues at coordinate 181,498 of OU896707.1, read as the reverse complement.
ACCTAGTCGAATTTAACACCACCAAAACTCAAGCATGTATCTTCTCTAGAAAGGCAGAATTCTGTATGCCTGATATAATGATGTCTGGTACCACTTTCCCCACCTTTATTTCTATGTTCGGAATTTCCATGAGCATTACTCTTTCATGTCAAAATCATGTCCGATCCATCAGGAAAGCTGCTTCACAGAACCTCGGATTTTCATTCCTTGCGACTTCTCATGATCTACAATGCACAGATGCTGCTAGTTTCAGATTACTGTTCTCACATATGGTGTTCAGCACTCAAACATACGTAGATGATCTTAGATTCCATTCAGAGATGAGTCATCCGACTGGTGGGTGATGCCACACCGTAGAAAAGTCGACGACCTTCTACTTTTCTAAAGATACTTCCACGGGAGGTGTGCATCAGAAATCTCTGCTATAATTCAATCACTAGCAATACCAGTGACACACTCGAGAATCCCAGTCAGCACATCTTTTCGTTTTCAACTTTGAAATATGTCGAACAACACTTATTCAAAACTCGTTTGTCTATAATATAGAGCAGCAAAGCCTTGGAATCAAAGGAAAGAAGTATTCCCACAAAAGTTCAATAAAGTTATCCATCTCTCCTCACAATCCTTCCTAGGTGTTCTCCGAATATTATAGAGATTATCTCTCGTGCGCTCCAAGAGTTGAAAAAAAAAAACAACTAGTGGATTATATCCTATGAACCCCAATGAAATTGAGGAGAAAAATCAGGACAGGTGAAATAACTAACAATTACAACTCCACCACATGAAAGAAGCAATAAGGACTAGAAATATCTGATATCTGGTACGTTGACGCAAGCTAATACAATCAAGAATTCGATATGAATCTCCTAGATTGAAAACAAAACGATATTTCAAGATACAATCAAGAGCCCATATTGGAAACGTTGCACTTCCCGCCATAATAAATTAAACAGAAATTGTTCGTTCAATCTCCTATTCGAAATTGAATGGAGATAAGCAGGCATGTCGAATGTCGTATAATTTTGTTGACTATTTCAGCGAACCGTAATATGATATATAGATTCAATTCGTTACGGATAATAGAATTTTCCAGATAAGTATATTGGCCGAATGGAAGCTTGCCAAGATTTGTTGTGTTCTTGTCTAGATTGTGCTTCGTCATAAAAGGGGCAATAGAAACGTCTGGCGAAGATGATTCGCCGTGATAGCGAATATTCATATGGAAATGGCATATGAAAAATATTCATTATCCTTGAACTCTCATGACGTTTACAAGCTAGTTTTATTATAATAATTAGTTTCTATATGACTACATGAAATAGACAAGGATCAAAGTTAATTTGAAGGAATAGAGGAGCTGCATATCATGATGGGGAAACTCCGATATAATAGGTATATGAACTATAGTCTCACTAAGATATTTTTAACATTATCACGAAGCATCGCATTATCATCTGAGATTTCTCATTATTACGTTTCTGATAGCTTGGTATGTATTTGTATGTTTGTATCGACGGAATCTTCGAACACGATGTTGACTTTGACCTAGTTCAAAACGTCGAATCAAATTGAAACTTCGCACACTTATCAAGGACCGATGACTATAATAGCATAGTTCAATGGGTTTGTTCCATTTATCCTGATCAGGATCAGGATGAGCGATTCTTTCACATCCTGAGACGCAAGTACTCGTATGAAATAATCGCAATCAATAACTCATGAATTCTTAACAAGCAGTTGGACCACCCTGTATATAAAAATAGGTTGATCATGCATCATTTCAAGATTTTTGACCACCATTCGAACCAGATTGACAGGAACACAAAGCCAATAGAAATTAGAGCATCAAATTATGCATTATATTAATAAAACATTCATATTTCAGTAATGCGTGTGACAATTATTCCAAAAATGTTTTGAAAGTATCGAGACAACATATGGAGCAATATGTTTTTGACCCCAAGAAATAATAGAAATATTCTTCTTTCAAACGAGAGGCGTTTGAAATTTTTGAAAAAATGCACAGCTTTGATTATCATCCTGTAGAATCTCATCCGGAAAAGATGAAATAGTCATATCCAATGGTTCGATAGTCAATGAAACGAGCTTTCAGAAACTGAAAAACTATTGGAAATCGGTTGGGGAAATCCAGAGTTATGGTGATTCAAATTTGATCGATAAATTGCGATTTTACGTTTCACGTGTTGATCAGTTTAGTTGAATCGAGAGAGACGATAATGTCTTGCACAGTTTTCATATGAAATGAAGTTTCTGGAGAGGCTGCCTCTTAGCAGGAAAAGCTCGAAAAACGCGAAAAACATTTCCCGTCTCTTTCCGGTTTTCCACTCATACCTTGCAAACGACTCACCGGACGAAAAATATGATGTTGTTCGAAGTTGAAAAGCATCTAATTATGCTCAAATTCATAAAGTCGATATCTTCATTCGAAAAAAGACAGTTTTTACCAACTTTTTAACATTTAGACGAATGTGATTTGAAAACAGATATCTACCTTATGTGAACACATTGAATTCGTATTTGGATCAATATACAGGGTGTCTCGAAATAACATAGAAAGATTCTAGGAACGAAAATAGTGAAAAAAGTTCACATAAATATTTCCGAGATCAGGCTCATAATAAAATGATGAAAATGTGTTGATAAATACACAACAAAGAAAATATTAGCACTGTCATATAATCAGCATATTCTATGTATTTATCAACACACTTCCATCATTTTATTTTATACTTTTTGTAATTTATAGAGTTTTTAGAGTAAAGATCAGGCATACCTAACTATATGTCTCTATATCGAGCTGAAGCGGTCATTTATTCGACAGGATGAATCAATCAAACTTTATTGGAGACGAAATTATGCGGTCAGAAATAATTGCATGATCACAAAGACCTCACAGTAAAATTCAAATAAATGGTAGTTTTTTCAAATTGGCTATCTATATATAGCGTATTTCTTCTGTTTTTCATACTATTTATTCTGATATGAGAATTCCAAGAAAGTGCATTATTAGTGGAAAGGCTGTCAAACTGGGGTTTGTTGTTCGGAGGTCAAACCTATGAAGTACTGAAACATCAATTTGTAGGCAAAAGACGAATTGAAGTGTGATTACAAAAACGTATAAGGAAGGAAAAAGAACAATTGCTGGAATGGTTAATTTATTTCTTGTTGAACACCACCGTCCGCTTGCGAAATCATTGCAAGGAAACATTATTATACAACAGCATTCATAATATGCAAAACGTATAAAGACAAATGTCTACGATCATCAGTCATGAGCTTAATGGAGGTGTGAATAATGTTTGTCTGGTAATTAATTATATAGGATATGATTATATATCGAGGAATTGCTGATTTGATCATTGCTCAATACGATTATTATGAACATGTCTGGTTGGATTGGTATATCCATCGCAGTTTCAACATCAGTTGAAACTGATGGATATACTGAAGCTATACAAGATACTTGTATACCTTTCCGGAAAATTTAGCATGATTGCTTCTGATACATATTCAAGAAAATAGGTTCACGATATCATGTTATAATTCATTGGTAGGCTCAACCCCATTCTTTTATGAGAGACTAGCTAACCCAGCGAGCGATTTTGTTTTTCTATATACATTATTTCTAGAAATGTTTGTTTTAGTTAAATATTTTGACAGTTTTATAAAGTGTAGTCGACCGACTTTGAGATATTTGTTGTTTTTCTTTTGAAATTACTTTGAAGCACTTTGAGATGATTTTCATGATTTTTGCAAAAGTTTTCATAATCAAACCTCTCAAATTATGAATAGGTATGACACTGACATATCAAATTCTCTTGCTGCTGTTTCTCAACTCGTTATATTCAAATAACAGAGTAACTACTTACCATTATCGATATCTATATCAAACCAAAGTAAGCAGATTAAAGTTACCACGACCCTTACACACGGATGCCACCACAAAAATAAACGGCTGGTAGGGGGAAGTGGGAAGTGGGACCCCTCTTTCGCTCCGAAACATAAATGAAACGCGACAGCCGTAACAAATAGGAACATTTACCACCAGAAACAAGCTTAATTTCTATTCATTCGTCGTCCGCAGCAGCAAAGAAGAAGCAGAGTGAGCTGCGGTGATAAGGCCCAAACAACCCCGGGGAAAATCGGGATGATGGCTCGGGCTTACAGGAAAAATCTCGGTAGAGTTTGGGGGATGATGTAAAAGGGGGGCGATGGAAGCATTGTCAGGAGTGTATTGGATTAAGTGTAATCGGGGATTTTGATATACTTGACGCTCGTTGAAGGTTAATTTCGAGGATGATGGATGATGATCCTATCTCGTGATATTTGCAGGGTTGTGCAAGAGATTATAATGATCAATACACGCTTATTCTGAGAACCAATGCAATGTCTCCAATTTCCTAAAACCGGCCAATCATCAGGCATTTGTAGTGATAAATAGCTACCTTGCTCTCCCAATAACCGATAAATATACATACATTCCTTTCAATCAACACACTTTTATATACTTTGACAACAACTGTCACTGTCACAACCGTCAGATAGTCTTCAAGTTTTCTTAACACAACAAGCATTCTTTCACTACCTTGATTCTAGATTGTTCTTCGAACATTTATTCAAACAAAGTGTTACGAACAAGCTATTGGATTTTTCTTTTAGACTTCCTCATCTGTAAACGCATTGAGATTTTGGGCCAAATCATCTCATTCGTCCTAATACACATATATTAAAATAATACTCATATTTTTATTTTATATATAGAAACGAAGAGAGAGAATCCCAAATAATCAATTAAAATGAATTAACCACCTCCTCGAATAACCTACAGACATTAAGATATATTCTAGTTAAACTTAGCATCAAACATCTATTAAATATGTTAATCCATCGATTCAGAAGTGGTTCTTTGTGTTGTATAACGATTTTATTATATTCATGAATTATTCATGAAATCAGCTATATTTAGTATAATAATAGATTTCCACACTTTGAAATATTTTAAGAAACTACCATGGCAAATGGATGAATATTTTACCTAACCTGGAATTATCAATAACTCCAGTTCATTGATTCAAGAACTGCGTGGAATATTATTTATTTTCAAGATTGTGGATTTGACCTTCACGATTTACATGCATCTATGTACGAATGCACTTTTTTTATGTTTTGTAGCCCACAAAAGGGAATTCTTATAACATCGTGAGTACCTAGGGAGGATAGGAAGAGGAGGTAGGTGTTGGAATTTTTTCAATCATTGGAAGTTCAAAGTTCGTGGAAATACTTCCATAGTATAACTTTCTCAATTCATTTTCCATTGTTTGACCTGTTGAATTGGTTAGTATTTAACGATGATGTTATGATTCTTTTCTAATTTTTATGATTGATTGATTGATTGAATGGTAAAGAATTCCAAAGCCTTGCAGTTTTATAGATGGACGGGTTATGGTAAGGTGTTGATCGTAAAAGTTGTTGTACGACATAACAGGCGAATGGCTTTTCTCTGGATAGAATCTAAGAGCATCAACGTATGTTTGGGTGCTGAACCCCATATTATGTGAGAACAGTATATTGTGAAACAGGTCGTATCTGTGCATCATAGATCATGAGATGTTGAGGGGTAAAGTATGTTTTTGAAGAAAATAACAGGAGAGCTGTGGAAAACGAGCAGTCAAGCGGCACTTAAGGCAATAGAAAGCCAGGAAGTGACATCTGGACTGGTATGGGATTGCAAGAGGGAACTGAGAAGCGAGAACTCTGGCAGACCGGAACTGCGTCAAGCTATTCTGGGTGCCAGGTCATCAGGGGATCGCTGGCAATGAGAAGACTGACGAACTTGCAAGAAGAGGGTAGGACAACGAGCCAGATCCAAGACAGACTCTTGGAGTACCGAAACGTACAGCACGAGTGTCAGTTAAAGACTAGATTCAGGCAAAACATTAGAGCTACTGGGAAAACATCCCAAGAAACAGACATGGGGGAACCAAAGTCATAAACGAACTGTAGACCTGCTCAACTTGAACAGAGCACAGATAAAAACTGTTACGGGACTCATGACTGGCCATGCGCCAGTAAAGGAGCATCTCGCCAGAATGGGACTGTACAATGGCGACCCAAGCTGCAGACTATTTGGCAAGGAACCAGAAACAGTAGCACATATACTGTGCCGATGTGAGGCATTGGACCGCAGAAGACAGAAGATCTTTGGGCAACCAGTTGGCGAACCAGAAGTATTCAACTCATATCCAGTGAAGGATTTGTACAGACTTGTTCAAGGTACAGAGATTGAAACTGTGCAGGTGCTTCAAAAAAGAGCAATTCGATATATTTACAAATCCAAACCTCGCGACTCATGTAGGCCATTGTTCAAAGAAAAGAAAATTTTGACAGTGATATCTTCGTTTATATTAGAGACCGTACGCTTGGTGAGGAAACACTTCACCAAATTTGACAGAGCTCAGTCCAATTATTCCACACGTCACAGCATTAATAGTTTGAAACTGCCGATACCCAGCACGTCTTTAGTGAGAGATTCCTTGTATTACAATGGTGTTAAAATGTATAACCACTTGCCAAACCATGTTAGGGGTGCATTAATAGATATTGAAATATTCAGGAAAACTGTCAAAGAACTGCTGAAGCTCAGACCATATTACAGCCTTGAAGAATTCTACGATGACACGATCTGACCTTATATGGGTATGCTGATTAGAATTCTTGTGATTACTTCATTCTAATTAGGTTTGCTTACATACTCATGATTGTGATTGTTTTTATACCTATGTATGTTAGTATTTTCATATTTCGACAAAAAAATATTTATTCAATGTTTTATTTGATGTTTTAGTATTGTGATTTTAATATTATAGTTGTAAATTTATATTTATTTTATATATACTCTTTACTGACTTCATGCTTTGTCGACAATAAGAAATTCTTTCATGACAATAAAGTATATTTATTATTATTATTACTATTACAGAGTACTGAGGCTCAACTGATTCTTCGTTGGCTACTCCACCACCAAGATTTATGATTCTCGTTTCAAGTAGCAGGAGCTAAATAATTGTAGGATTAGACAATGTTCCTGTGGCAAGAGAAAATTATCCCAATTGAAAGACATTTCATTCAAGAGAACTTTGAGAAAATATCAAGAACCATGGATTTCTCAGAACAAAGAAATTTTTCTCCATGCAAAATATCAACTCTTTGTACTAGAAAATTTATATCAAGATCACAGAATACCTAGACTCAAGTGGAGCTTTTTTTTCAGTGAAGTTTCAATTTAATTCGACATTTAGAAGTGGTTCAAAATCACGTTCGAAGATTCTAGAAATATTAGGGACATATTTGTTCATATATCCCCCAAGATTTGTTGAGGAACTACAGAATGTTGAACTGCCTCTGGGCGTTATAGTGTTTTCACGATATATCGGTAAGTGTATGTATCGGAATGTCTTCCAAATTGGAAAAACTTCTATTTTTTCAACTCACCTCACTATTCACTAAGTGGCAAAAGCTTGGATTTGAACATTTCTATCGGTGATAGATTGTATTGCGTATATACATTGTGTCCAAGATTAATGATTACTATCATGGGGATCTCGAAAACGTCGTAAGAAAAGTCTCTCAACGCTCTTTTGTAAAGCTCAAGTGGCAATAACGGTAAATAAAATAAAACGAAATCTGCGAATGTGAACTCTAATTTACTGACGATAATGTGTAATTACATTTTTGGCCACTATGTTAACTAATAATCCAATGCACTGACAATGAGAACAAATAGTCCAAATTGGAAGCATTTTTGTCCTACACAAACTGAGATATTGTAAACTGAGTATATCGTCCTTGTGATGCACTTCAATGCCCTGTAGTTCCTCAAAAAAACTTTACTTGGGGGTAAGTATATAAACCAAGTATATATGTCTTCAATATTTGTCGAAGAGTTTCAACCCACTTCATTTTTCTGGAGAATCATCCTAATACTGAAATACCATGCAATCATTTGACTTTGAAATTGAAAGAAAATTATATTGATATGAGTATAATTTAATTTTTATAATATCACTATTCAATATTGAAATGCTTTTTATTTGACTATCAAATTGAAAACAAGTCAAATTTATATGAGTATCTTCTCATTTTCATAATATCATCGTATAGCATTGAAATACTAGTCATTTGACCCCTATATGAGTGTCATTTCATTCTCATATAAGTGATATTTCACAGTTATATGATTTTTTTTAAATGATGAACGTGATTACAGTGAAATGGAAACTGTGCTGGTGCCTATTCAAATCAGAAATCTTTTAATGGTTATACAATTTCGTATAACAGCTAATAGATATTTCTCTCGGTGTGGATAGTTTGGAAAACACTGATACATTCTCTCAAACATTTTTCCAGTCCCAAAATTCTCGCTATTTATATTTATTCCAATGAGGAAAAAACTCACTGTAATAATAAATTTCCATCAAGTGAAAGCCTATTCAAATTAATATTTATTTATTCATTGAAATCATTAGGAACTAGACACTTTTAGTGGCTGGATACGATGCTACCGAAGGACATGATGGAAATAAAAATGAAATTAATATGACAACCAATCGTCAGAGAAAATGAAAAATTTACGCTTATCCCGTAATTTATGGCACTAGGGAACGTGATTATTTGCTACCCACATTTCTCAACTTTGTATTTATAAATATATTTAATAGAATTAATCAAGCCATGCAATAATTCCATGATTTATAGGCCACTTATACCGAGTTTCTTGAATAGTTTTACAAATAGCCAATCTATATAGGGTAATTCTTTTTGTTTTGTGTTGCTATAGGTGTAATTTATCGACTCCTGGCTCATTCGTAGTTTCTCCGGAACGAATAATGCAAACGGAAAATTGTTCTCATAACGATTGACTCTATACAGTGTCAACAACAAAGTCAGCATCATAAATTAGGGTTATTTTTCATTGTTAGATTCATTTATTATTAATTTCAGTTGCATATAGCATTTCACAACAGTTCGGCAGAGAACTTCTTCAGTCACCTGAAAGTCGTTTTTTATTTCGTCGGAGATCAGTCGTATACTATTAGCAATTTACTGCATTAACGACTATACGGTCCTTACTGATTGATTCTATTGTTGTATCGGGTTTCGAAGTATTTATTATTTTGACATCGTTATAGTTTCTAGGTAACGTCATTCTTGTCTCTGGATGATTGATTTATGGTAAGACACTTATGAAAGTTGGTATTGTTCAGGCGGTTATATTTTTAATTAGGATTTTTTACTGACGCTTCATTCATTCATTTAATAGCGACGATTATTGTTTGTTGGTGTCTCCACTTTCGTATAAATTGATTTTTGACGTGCCCTTCGCTGAAATCGCAGAAACTACACTTGTTTTATTTATTTTTCTCGAATCATGAACTAAGAATTGAAGATTACTTGGGACGACTGATATAAGGTTCATTCGGGTTCCGATGTCAGCGAACTGCGCAGAACTAGTGCGCAGTCGTTTCATATCCTAGGACTGTTTTAGAACGGTTCACAAGCTATGAAAACCCGAACGCGGCAGAAGAGAAACTCCACTGATAAAAAGGTTTTCTTCGATCAAACAAATCAATTTTCTTGAAATTGAGTTGCTTCGTACAAAAATTTTTCATTTGAATAGAGCAAAATATACACTTATCTCAAAAATCAATCGGCTTGCTTGCTGACAAGTGTCATGAATTCCAATTTATATTGGTTCACGAAAATCTCTGCTTGTCTATAAGATTGGCAGTGACGTATATACATACAGTGTACGCCTGCGCCAATTCGACTCTTCAGTCGTTAGTCGTTAGCCGCCATTCGTTATTGCCGCTGTTGTTTCTTCAGAAGACGGTGCAAAAAGCACCTTCGTTTTCCATTGGTGAAGTTTTTGAGAATCAAGTGTGCTGAGCCATCATGGATAATAGTGGTGCAATATTAGACGACAATCTGCGGGGGTGAGAAGTTTGTATATTTATGTAACAAGTTGTACATACATGACGATCTTGCTGATTTCATGAGGACTGTGGGATCAGCAAGTCTTCCTGTGGGAACCTATATGTTGAGTAGCGACATTCCTGTGACGCAGAACATCAATAACTGGACATGTCCTGGAATACTGTTCCCTTATATTTGGAGTGCAGCACCCAAACATACCCTGAAACTGTTGGATCCTGTCTAAAAAAGGGCAATTCGTCTCGTGGGTGATGTCTCGCTCACAAACTCACTCACTTTTCTGGAACACCGAAGAAAAGTTGGCGATCTTGCTCCATTTCAAAGATATTTCCATGGACGATGGTCTTCTGAAATATCAACAATTATTGTTCCTCCCTTAGCAGTCCCCGCGAGATTAGCCCGTCGAGTTGAGGCTTCGCACCCCTTCGTGGTCACTTTGGAGACCTACAGAACATCTCTTTCCAAAGACTCGTTCATCCAACGAACAGCGGGGCTCTGGAACGCATTGACAAGGGAGGTGTTCCCCAAGGCATATAACCTCCAGAAATTTAAGAAAAACACCAATTCCTACCTTATTTCTCTTGGTTCTCATGATGTTCTTTAAACAATACAAGATATCCCTTTTCGTGGGAACCAGAACATAAAAAAAATCATCTACAATATAGATATTATTCAACTACAAAATCTCCTCCATCTGAAGGTATAGTTCATCGTTACAAGGTTTAGTTCTTGTTTCAATTCTCATACCTATATTATTGGCCAGTTCGTTTGTGTTTGCTCTACCTTTTAAACTTTTCCAAGACTTTCTCTGTTTGAATTTTGCCATGAACATAGACAACTATGTGAAAAAAAACCCACTCTAGCTAGTTCAGCATTACGTGGTAATCATATTCTCCACTACGAAGGTGTATATTACATTTTTTTCACCACTAGCAATATATTATTCCAATCATTATAGTTCTGTGAAACTAAATTGTGGACCTATGTTAATATGAAAGCACTACTTCTCAATTCCAATTGAAATCTAGTCACCATATTACAACATAATATATGACCAATCGTTATTGAAAAATACCTATACTTGATTCGAGTGGCATTTCTGTGAATCCCAGCCAACCATCGTGTGACATCAACATGTGTGATGTAACAACCTTGCATGAATGCAATATCTCGTTAACACATCTTATCGACGTAGATTCGATATCAACGTCGCAAGGTGACATCGCGACCAGGAAACTATGTAATGTGGCAGAGACTTCTTCAAACTACATCTCTTCGACGTTAACTAAATAATTCACATTGATATCCTCATGAGATATCTTTGTGACCTGTGAGTGTGACGCAGACATGCGCAAAACGAACGCACACGCCAGACGCCATGTTGAGCTGTGTATGGCCAGTCAGTGAATGAGTCCGACTCCGTACAGACTATTTCCTTCCAAATTCTCTGTTGAAATATCTGAGATGATTTATAGCACACATATTATTATAGCAGTTTCAAATTGGAGGAATACAATCATTTAAGAACGACGGTCGTGAGTTCAATCACAATAGGTAATATTGTGATTACCTCTGAGATAGGACTATTGCAATCTAAAACAAGGTGGATGAAAGATCCCAAGATAATGTAAGTGTATTTGATATGTATCATTTATGAATAATGTGTATTTGTATTGTATTGTTATATATATGTGTCATGTTTTACTTCAAGATTACTAATTAGGGTGATTGTCATGATAAGTTTTGTATCATCTGTTTTTACTTTCGGAAAATAAACATTTTCTTCGTAAAGTTGAATGATTATTATTATTATATATCCCACGAATATCACAGCAGGTACGGCGACCACATCATCGATGTCGCAGTGTGATGTATTTGTAATATGAAATGTACACTTGTATGTGACCTGGTGGTGATTTTGCATGTGATGTCGCATTTCATGTCTGAACGACGTCACAGTGATGTTGCTTGAGTCGGACATTTTCACATCGCCACGTTGTATCGGTAGCATGTTTGTGACTTCAAATGCGATATCGCATGTCACAAAGTGATGTAGCGTATACATCACTTATACATCTCATGGTTGGCTGGGATATCGCATCAGAACAGTGAGTTTGAGTTAATTATAACAGATGTGACTATGTCTTCATTGACTAGTGATTCATAAAATGACGAAAACAACCTTGGTAGTAAAAACACACTTCACGCTTTCAAAAAGAGTAATTAATCATAGGTTCTTTAGCTAGTGGTGGAGAAACGAATATACCTTCCTATACAGTATATAAAATTTGAAAGGCAATTCTTCAGCAGTGTTTTACTATAGTATATGCAATTTGTTCTTATATTCCTATATCGAACATTTTGAATAGACTGACCGCCATTTGGCATACAGCAGTTGTTGTCTTAGTGTTATGGAATGACAGATGAGAATATATAGGTAACCAGCGTCCCCGATAGTGTCCCAGTATAATTAGTGAAGGACAAAGGAGCATATAAATAGGTAACTAGCTTCCCAGTATAATTTGAAATGGTATATTTAATGTTAATTTGTATCTGATATTGATGGCGTAAATATATGTTGTGCATAGGCGATAATTACCATAATGATATAATATGTGTTTCTCTCTTTTGTTTGGATGACTTAGGAGAGTAATAATAGATAATTTAGAATCACATCTGGTTGAAGCAGGTTGATTCAATTGCTGAATGAGACGGATTTTTTTGAACATAGATTAAATACACGATATATATCATATACAGGGCTTTTATTTCAAAGCTTACCACTCAGCATATCTTCTGATTTGCAGAGACATAATTTTCGGAAAGAATAGGTCGATTTTGATATTGAGGGGGAAGTAGAATACCAGTATCGATTGAATGCTATATACGTTCATTGCCTTCACCCCCAGCCACCTATGCTTAATGATTGCAAATGTCATCAAAGTTGGGCGAAAAAAAAATCCGACCAGATGAATAGTTATTTATCATACAAGGAAAAAAAGTAGTAGATATTAGCTCGAGGTTGTGTTGTGTCCCGACGCGTAGCGGAATTATATTTTAACATCATAATACATCATATATTATTCATCCGATTTGAGAGAGAATGCCAATTCTCAATATCAGAGGATTTTAATTATTGATGCTCTCATTTTGGATGTTCAACAGATATAATTCAATGTACGCCGTGGCAAATAGCCAGGAAAGTAGTTGTTTTCTGTTGAATATTCAGAATGATATTGATTGATTGATTGATTGATTAATAGCAGAATGAGTCAGTCAGTCAGTCAGTCAGGATTCGAAGCCCAAAACACTGCAGCCTTTGGGCCTATTGTATTCCTGATCATGCTGTTGACTTAGGTGAACAGGTTCGCTACCTTGATAAGGTTTAGCAGCCTCTTCACCAAATCATTCTTGAGAGTTTACTGCTCCCAGAAGGTTGTATCTCCAACGCGCTAGTGCTTCGCACTCCAATATTACATGGGTGCCAGTTTCCTCCTCCTCATTGCATAGTCTGCATATGGGTTCGTCTGTATGGATGCCCATTTGATGCATATGTTTCCTCAAGGGGCAGTGACCGGTTATTAGTCCCGTCACTTGTCTGATCTGACTTCTGTTTGGGCTCAGAATGTCGTTAGTCACTGTTTTGGACAGGGTTCCAACCATCAGTTTACTGTGTCTTTGTCCTGGGACATTGTTCCAGTATGCCTGATCTCTTTCTTGCATCCACCTTGCCAGCCAGCCGCGTATTGAAGTTTTGGGGATACCGAACCCAGGTTCCGGTGTCATAAACAACGCCGCAGACCCTTGCCTGGCAGGAGCGTCAGCTGTTTCATTGCCTTCAATTCCCTTATGCCCTGGCACCCATTGAAGAGTTACCTTGTTGTGGTTAGCCAGGGTTAGCAGGCTTTGAATGCAATCCCAGACCAGTTTTGATCTGATTTTGTTGCATGTTAAAGATCGAATGGCCGCCTGTCATGCATGCCTCAATAGCATACCTCCCCAAGGAAGCACACATCCTGGTTCTGGGTCTATCTCCATATATTCCGGCTCCCGTGCCCTCATCAGTCTTAGAACCGTCAGTGTACCACATTAACGTGCCTTCCTGACAGTTAGTCAAGACCATTTCATCCCAGTAGAGCTGAGTGTTGAAGGGTCTGTAATAGTTATTTCTAGGCAGCATTTTGTCACTTCCCATTTCCATTAGTGGACTTGAAACTAGGCTGATTATTTTTGTGTGCCCCCATCCTCGCTTCCGCCTTGATGATGGTTTCAAGAGGTGGAATATTGAGTATAGTTTCCATAGCAGCGGTAGGAGTGCTGCGCATTGCACCTGTGATGCAGAGACAAGCTAATCTCTGGAGTTTTGAAAGCTCCATTATAGCTGATCTATGTTCAGTCTTAGGCCACCAGACAAGCGATCCATATACAATCATTGGTCTCACAACAGCAGTATTGTATAGCCAATGTACCATGAGTGGTTTCAGTCCCCATGTGTTACCAATCTCTCTCCGAGCAGCCATTAGTGCCATTTTGCCTTTGCTGACAGTCTTTCGCAGTTGAGTATTCCAGGTTAGCCTAGCATCTAAGGTTACTGCTAGATATTTAACCTCCTGAATGATATTGAATGCATATACATATTTTTATCTGAAGGAGAATGTAAATTCACTAGATATAATTCAATGTTCGTCAAATCATTTCCATATTTCTATGTCCACTGCTTTCGCTTACAAGAAATTTTTGTGAGTGTTTAGTTTGTTACAATTGCATTAAAAAAGTTTACTTAGTAACTTCGGCTTCGGGCCGTTGGCTGCATTTTCTCGATATAAAATTCAACAGAGATTACCTGATGATTAAGGTACCATCGATATTATCATCTGAGAATTTGGTATGAATAAATAATTCGTATAAGTAGGGGATCAAATCGAGAAAATTGAACTCAATAATGATCGATCATTCATTAATTTTTACGAGCAGATCCTGTTATTGCCGCTAATATTCAAGCAATATGCCGGGCTATTGTGAAACGGAAAAAAACGAGCATCCTCAAAGCCTACAAAGTACCATCTTAAAACTGTTATTTCTGCTAAATGCCTATAATCGGAGAACACGTTTTGGTACAGGGTCGCGCAAGAGCACTGTCATTTCGTGGATAATTATGGCTATTGGTATTTTTTCAATTACCCCAGATGGTAGGGGTGTTCGGAAAAAATGCCCGCTCTTGGATATAATGAAGATGTTACAGTAATGGCACGGCAGATCTTCGACTTGTTATTAACCATTTGAGATATTCCAAATTGATACGAGCTCACCGCAACTTTCAGTAATCACAGCGTTCGAACATTTTTATGTGTTTTGCTGGCACATATTATTTTAACTCAATGCACGTTGATGACATGATTGCTCTGAGAGGACGTTATAATGAATCAATCTTACGGAATCAGTGTTATTGAGGGAGTCTCCATTTTTTCATAATATTTTTCTCAGCTTCAACAAGGGAAGACAAACAATGGAATCTGAAGGTTGTATAAAATATGAATGACCACAGAACATTCAAAATCACCCAAATTCTTTCAGTACAACCTGTTTCCACATGGGGTACAGCACCCAAATATAAGATGTTGCTCTTGAAGATTCCATCCGAAGAAGAGACATTCGCCTGGTTGGTGATGCCACACTACTTCCACCAGAAATGTTCTTTGGAAATCTCTGCTATCATTCCATCACTAGCAATACCGGTCAGACGAACTCGACAAGCCTAGTCAGCACATCTCTTAACACGTCAACCTTGAGATATGTCGAACGAATCACCAAAACTTGATTGTCTATAGAACGGCAACCGAGACGGCAACGCTTTGAAATTCTTTGTCAATTGAAGTAATCCCAAGAACTTTTGATCTGCTGTTTCTATCATCTCTATAGATACGGACGATGTTCTTCGAGTATAATCGGAAATTATCAATTTTGAGCGATTTTTTCAACGATTTTGAGGTCTTAAGAACAATAAATAGTATACCTAGTTCAAAGGAATCACCATTTTTCTGCAATCGGCTCGAAAGTCGTCCATTTTTGTTCCAAAATTAGCTCTTGGAGTGGACGCCATATTGGATCGGCCATCTTGAATGTCCCAATTTCGACGAAAGAATCTAATCTCTGACCTCGAAAACCTCCAGATACCAATTTTGAATAGAATCGGATCTTAATTACATAACTCATCCGCCATTTTGTTCTTCTGTCTATACTCCCAAGGTACGCACAATGATGTTCTTCGAACATCATAGGGATGTTCTTTCGTGCACTCCAAGTGATAAAAAAGATTCTCACTTCAAATGCAACTATATATTCAGTGATTTTCCTTAATGCCTGCTCTCCTCGTTCATTCTTTGAGCGGGTTAACTGAAAAAATTTAAGCTAGGCCTAATGAAATTGTTGCATGAATGCTAAGTATATTTTGTAGTGACAAATGAAAATTTGAAGATAGCGGTTGGGCGCCATCTGGAAAAAAAATGAAATGGAATGGGATAATTTGAGAATATGAACTGAGTTCAATGCAGAAGATGCTAGAAATGGTTGCTCGAAATGGTTGCCTTGAACGCCGAACATATTTGAACACAGTTACGTCGATATTTATACAAATTTTTATCATTCTAGGTAGTATATCCAATATTGAAGAAGGTTTCGTACACCTTTTGCTTCAAATATCCCCATGAAAAAGTTCTAAAGGTGTCAAATCATGAGAGCGAGCTTTCCATTCCGTAGGACCTCCAACGACCTGGGTAAGTATTATCCAAATAGTTTCTAACTTGTCTGGAATGATGTGGTGGTGCTCCAGCTTGTTGGAATACAATATCCATATTAATGTTTTTGTATTCAGGCAACCATTAAATGTTCTGTAATTTTGTAGTATAGGTGAAGATATCGACTTAATATTCTAGGGTTGTGAAGTATTTGTCAGGAGCTTCAAAAGGATGAGTCACCATCTTGAAATTTGGATCAGTCAATTTTACTTCAAAATATAGTATTCATGCATCAGTGTCATCAGCCCAAGTTAAAATTTTTTCAGTTAACTCGTTTAAGAAATAAAAGAGATGGGGGACATTGAAAGACACATTTGTCAAAAACTCGAGTCAATGTAAAACAGCTAATGGTGTCAGGTCACGCAATAAAACTTTTATGGAGAATATTCGCGGGAATCAATGTCACCAGGTGGCGCTCGGTTTTCATCGTTCCATGTCAAAGCCACGTCAAAACTGAGGGAAAACAAACTCAATCCTCACTCAATCCCATTAGTGCCATTAGCTTGTGTACTGTGACTGTGTACTGATAAGAGTGATGAGATTTTTAATATCTTGACATTAATTGTCAATATTCGATCGAAAACGCTAATAATGCCTGTTGTAGATGTTCTTTTGGCAGATACAGATATTTTGCTCTATTTGAACGGAAAATGCCGACCAGTAGTGGAAGGAGAAGCAGTTCTCCGTGCTAATCATGTGATTTTGTGTGAGGCAGAAGACTCAACAAAAGGCTCATTTTTGCACTTTGTCTACAAACTTCGGCGATGAAATCTTCCCCACATGTAGTGAAATTGAAGTTGATTTCCAGAGGAACTCCTGTAGAACAATGGATTTGTATTTGTTCATGCAAAGCAGGATAATCTGGGTATTGCAAACATGTTGTAGCTGTTCTTTTAATATGTCAATTGATTTGCTCGTCATAATTAGTTTGAATTATTTGAACTATCTCCAATTCTTCATCCGTCCACTGTTCACTAAACTAATAAAAATGTAATAATGTGAAAAAATTAACTAACTCAACCATCATCACTACCAACAGTGCCAACCTTTATGTCATTGACAAGTTTGACTACAGCTACAGCAAGCTGAATGCAATGTAATGTAGTCTATGCACTTTATCCATAGACAACAGTTTGTTTTCCCCCAGTTTGAAGTTCGTATTATGTAACCAAGATGTCGGCCACTTCGTGAATCTCGAAAATAAGTATCTAGTCAATTGAAAATACCACGAATGGTTTCAATACCCGCGTGCATATTGCATATCAAACTCATCATTTAAACAAAATGACTCTGTGCACAACTCCGTAACAAACAATATGCTTACTGGCTATACAAATGTATTGTAGGTATTTCAGACAGACCAGATTATAGGTTATCGCACATTTATTTATTTTAATAAACCAATTACAAGTTGCATGTCTAGTGCATTGGTAATACAGTAGGAATATAATCACTATGCTCATTGAATGTAACTGAAATGTGATGACAACTCGTGCTACTTGGAGAAGTTATTTGAATTGATACCATACACTGATAAGGTCACTCAGGTTTATACAACGCCATGACACGTGTTTCGCTAGCTATGTTAGCATCTTCAGGAAACAATTAAAACAAAAAAAATTTCAAGAATCTTTAAAACTTTCGGTTTGGGTAGCGGTGAAAATGGTTGAACCATAGTGCCAAAGGTTCTAGTCTTCGATATACCTATATTATGTTACTCAAGTTATCCGAAGTTATCAAAATACATTGAGGTTAGGAAATACATAACCTGTCGATATTGGTTTTTGACCTGTGATGCTGCATATACAGGGTGTAAACATAATTTTACGTATGTATGATCATGGCCATATACCTATAGATGCAATATTAAGAGTGACTAAAAAAATTATTAGGAATAGGCGTGAAAACTCCTGAAAATGTCATATTCTGATCCATAAGAATTGTCTCAGGAATTCAAGAATTTCATATGATACAGGGTGTTTTACTCAAGAATTCAAAACCAGGGCCATCTCCGGTATTAAACCAGAAGTGACCGGAATGAGAAAAACATGCGAAAGTTGTCCTCTTCATGCAAAAACCATATAAACAAATCAAATTTCATTCCGGTACACCGATCATTCTAGAAGTTATAGCTTGTCTAATATACAGTGTGTCCCACTTGCCATGCTCACCATGGGTATCTCTTTAACGGTGAGAGATACGAGGTCGGTTAAATGACACCAAATGTGGAGTTTGTCAAGGCCAACTATAATGTGAAAAATTATTTTGATAAAATTTATTCGTTTTTGATTTATACGCAAAAAACAGATAATGTATTGTCACCGCAATTATGAACAACTGCCAAATTTCAAGTTAATCGGAGTTATGGAATTTTTGTTGGAATTAAAAAAAATGGCTGCTCCAAGATAGCGGACAAGATTTTGTCCGATTCCATTCAAAATTGGTAAGTGGAGGTTTCTGAGGTCGGAGATCTTAATTTTTTTGGCAAAATTCATAAATTCAAGATGGCGGTTTCCGAATATTTTCTTGTTTTTGTATAAATGACGATAACTCCGTTGTTATCAACACAAAACTATTTCTGCGACATATCATCTGTGAGAAAAAAAAATTATTTGTAACTAAGTCTAAGTCATAGCTATGACCTACATTTGAAAAACTGAAGTTGGTGCTGATATCTCAAATTCTAGAAGAGTTGGTAAAAATTTCATATTTTTTTCGAAATCACTTTGAAAAACTGCCATGAGAATGTGGAATTCCTATTTGAATATTTTCATAAATAAAGAAGTTACGGAGGAAACAAGAAAATGATCAAAATCTGTTTTTTGCGTATAAAACAAAAACGAAAAGATTTTATCAAAATATTTTTTCACATTATAGTTGGCCTTGACAAACTCCACAACATTTGGTGTCATTTAACCGACCTCGTATCTCTCACCGTTAAAAAGATACCCATGGTGAGCATGGTAAGGGGGACACACTGTAGACTCGTTGACACATGGTAGGTGACATGTGGAGTTTGTAACGAAGCCTACAAATAAGGCAACATTCAGAACACTTGGCTGAAGGATCTCGATTGAAGTCGGGGGGGGGGTCATATCCATCAGAGACCTATATGGAAAAACCTTTGATGATACGTAACGACATCATCATTCCGAATTAATTACTTTCATCATCAGAGTGAATCCAGTAGAACTGACTGCAGATGGAAAAGCCTGCCAGTGTTAATGACATGCACCGACGGGGTTGGTTTTAACCAACGCGCCGCTATAATGTAGCGGTAAATTGAGTAAGGGTAGCACCCCCCGTTGAGCTATCACCCCCCCGAGTCCCATTTACCAGCCAGACTCTATTATTATTGTATAGAACAAATCAGAAGGTTAAAGCAGAGAGGCTCTAATACCAACATAAATCATTCTCGAATAAAAATTTCGATTCTATGGGGATCGTTGTTTTTATACTCGCGGTGAAGGGCGAGAATAGGGTGTTTGTTTGCGGCTAAATGCCTTGTTCTTGTTGTTATTGATGAAGTGGTCGACTTATCGGCTTTTTCATTTTTATTGGATTTGTTTGCTCGACTTGTTCGGATTCGATTCGGCGAATTGTTGGGAGTTTATTGGGGGCTATTGACGTGATTATCGGGTTTTCTCGAGTTTTTGATAAGTCAGATATATTGGGTCACCGCTAGTTTGTTGTTGATTTTGAAACAAATTGTTTTTTATCATCAATTATTATTTTCAATGGAATCGGATAATTGAATAGAGTTGAAGATATTCAATTAAGAATACTTGATACATAGATTATTCGAAATACATTCATATTTAATATCCATCATGAACCTTTATGATTTATGATACAGCTGATGGATTCAAGAAAGCGTGGTAACTGAATGGTCAAAATACGAGTAGAGTGAAATGAATACACAAAATAAGTAGAAAATATCATGGTTTTTATATAAATTTTCCATTTATTTTCTATTTTTTTAGTTCGTCTAACAACGAAAGCGTGTTAGTGATAGTGGGTAATTTATCAGATTCCCTCTCCGGAAATTTAATATCATAGGAGTACTTGGTGCAAGGCACTATACTCTCTCTGGATGTGACTATTCATATGATAACTTGGTGTAAGAAACTGCAATGTCTCAAAATAGGAAAAAGTCGCTCATCCTGAAGATCCTGATCAAGATGATGGAACAAAACTATCAAATTTTGCTATTGTTATCGGTCCTTGAAAAGTGATGCTAAGTTTCATTCAATTCGACCTTCTGAAGTGAGTCAAAATCACCTGTCTCTCTGGACCTTATATGTTAATTATTATTAGATCTTCCTATTGGAGCGTATCAGCACCAAAAATTTCGAATCTCAGCCTTCCATACGCCTTACACTGGCCCAGGTAGTGGTATATGACGTTTCTTCGTCGTCTTCTCCACACTTACACCAACTGGGGTTATCTTCTACACCTATTAGCGATATAGCGTTGATATTGGTATTGGTATAGGTAGGTTGGATGGAGACTGATGCGCTGCGACCTAATTAGATATATTGTGCCCCTTCTGCTTCTGCTACATCAAGGATTTCTTATTCATAGCAGCCCCTCAAGATTCAATTCCTTCAGGAATTTAAGGAGTTTGAGGGGATCTAGTTGTGGTATTTCTTCCACAGTCAGCTGGTGTGTTCCCAATATGTTCAATCTTTTGAGATGTACAGCGTCACACTCCATCAGTATGTGATGGGGTGATTCTGGATCTTCCTCACAGAATCTGCAGGTGCCGTCCTCCTGTAAGCCTAGCTTCCTTAGGTGTTCTTTGAGTCTGCAATGCCCCGTTAGGAATCCCGTTATTGCTTTGAGACCCCCTTTGCTGAGGTTTATCAGTGCCTTAGATCTTTCTCGGTTGAAATTTCCGAGGAGATCTTTAGCCTGCCGCAGTCCAGGAAGTCTTCTCTATTGTCTGGCTCTCAAGGCTCCTTCCGTCTTCTCCAGTTCTCCTTGAAAATTGGAATTTCCAAGGCCGTAGAATGGCTCTGGTCCGATTAGTGGCGTTGAGGCCCCTTGTCGTGCCAGAGTGTCTGCTTGTTCATTCCTCTCCACTCCGATTTGCGATATAGGTTTCTACCTTTCCAGTTGTGTGCTGTAAGCACACCTATGAGAACTCGCAGTACCTACTTGGCCATGCCGTCCTTGACTTTCTTTTGGTCCAGCCACGAAGTCTTCAGACTGCCTGCAGCTAGTGATATTCCTCTAGTGTTCACGCATCGCTGCCATCGTCCACTCCTTATTGGCAAATGAAACTTGAGTCCTTGCTATGCCCAGGATAGGTTCCTGTCCCCAAAATGGCGTCGCAGATCTGTTTTTGCTAATTCGTCAAGCTTTTTCGTTCCTGGGTACCCCTTTGTGATCGGGCACTCACACTACTCCAACCGTTTAACCTCCTTTAATTTGGCTAGTTTTTCAAGTGCATCACCACACTCCTGTACCAGAGCCGAACTTAGTCTGGGATGGCAGATTGCCTTGAGTGCTGCTTGGTTGTCAGAGCAGATGTAGATTTTACGCTGCGGTCACTATTCCATCTCCTGTCTCGTTGGTACGGACAGAATGGCGTAAACTTCGGCATGAAAAACTGTGGAATATTTTGGAATAGAATACCTCCTCCTTCTAGGTAGATTTCTGCGCGAGAGGTATTTGTTATTAAGGCGAAAACTGTCTGTGTAACATACTAAGCTTGGTGGCAGAACATCCCAATAAACACAACGTTCCCTTCGATGTCACATCTTCTATCTTCATCATTTCCGAAAAAAATAAATAGCAACAAAAATTCTAAGAGGAGAACAAATTCACAACAAAAAAGCAACAAAGTCTGCCATGATCATTTTTGATTTTTTATGTCAGTTAACGGAGTTCTCGAGAAAGTAGTCTCATCTTCTATTTTCATCATTTCCGAAAAAATATGAAGAGCAACGGAAATTTCAAAATGGGAAAAAATTAACAACAAGAAAGCAACAAATGCTGGCATAATCTTTTCTGAGTATTCATGTCAGATAACGAAGTTCTCGTGTAATGGATCTAGCATAGCAGCTTATTTCATCATCATTTTATAAAACAATGAGTAATGACAATTTTAAAAGTAGAACAAATTAGCAACAAGAAACTAAACAATACTGGCATTATCGTTTTCGAGTTTTCATGTCAGGAAAAGTAGTTCTCAGGAAATTGGTATAAAATGGCAGCTTATTTCATCACCTTTGAAAGGGGAAAATATCAGCAACAAGCAAGCAACAAATTCTGGCATGATCCTTTGTGAGGTTTCATAACAGAAAACGGTGTTCTCGTAAAATTAGTCTAGCATGGGATCTCCCTTAATCATTACTTCCTAAAAAAAACGAGCAATAGAAATATCAAACCAAGAACACCATGCATGATCCGACAACGAACATTCTTAGCCTTATGGTGGTGCAGCTGGATGAAACAACTGTTTTCTGTGATGGAGAGAAATGAAAAAATTTGAAAGTGGGAAAAAATTAGCAACAAATTGGCACTACAATTTGGTATATTTGTTTCCCAATTCCGTGTTAAAATGATGAAAAAGTTGCCGTGCCAACTTCTGGTGAAGCTGGCATGGAATAATTTTTTTTGTAATGAAGATAATTGCGGAAATTTGAATGGAGGAACAAATTAGCAACAAATTAGCACCACAATTTGATATATTTGTTACCCAATTCGGAGTTGAAATGAAAAAGTTGCCGTGCCAACTTCTCGTGAAGCTGGCATGGACTCAATTTTTGCTATATCTGCATAATCAACAAATTTTTGGAAAGTGGAACAAATAGGCAACAAAAAAGCACTAAATTCTGGTTCAGCACCAAAACATACGCTGATGCTCTTAGATTCCATCCAGAGAAGAGCCATTCGCCTGGTGGGTGACGCCACACTCACTCACTCTTTGACATCATTAGAACACCGTAGAAAGGTCGGCGACCTTTCACTTTTCTATCGATACATCCACGGGAAATGTTCTTCGGAAATCTCTGCTATCATCCCTTCACTAGCAATACCAATCAGACGAACTAGACAAGCCCAGTCAGCACATCCTTTCGTTGTCAACCTCGAAAGATGTCGAACAGCACTTTATCAAGACTCCTTCATCCATAGAACAGCTAGGCTCTGGAATTCATTGCCTGTGGAAGTATTCCCAACAACATATAATCTCCAGAAGTTCAAAAAAAATTCCAATACCTACCTCCTGTCCCTATCCTCCCTAGGAACGCACGATGTTTTTTGAACATTATAGGGATTCCCTCTCGTGCGCTCCAAGCGATAAAAAAAAAAAAAAAAAAAAAAAAAAAAACAAAAAAAAAAAAAGTTTTTGGATTTTGTTGAAGTGGTCGTGCCGGCGTAACGTACGTGAATAAAAGAACGTCCCTCATCTGCTACGAGTATGCGTTCTTCAGTGAACCCATCATCAGAGTATATCTTAATGATTCTAAAAAAAACCTACTACAAACTAGAACTGAGATGATTTGTTATAGACCCGATATATTTCTACTGAATCTTCATTATACCTATTATCATCATAGGTATCAACAAGGGCGTCGCCAGAGAGGGGCAGGGTGGGGCAGCTGCCCCCCCCTACGATTAATGCTCACCAGTCACCCTGCTATCATTGGAACGACTATTTCATTCATCACATAATCTGACCAATCAAAAGCCAGAGAAAACGTGTGTTTATCGCGAAAACTAGATGTTTTCAATGATGTAACCATGATGGGTAGCGAAGCGAAGTCTGTCAATTTGGCAAAAAATAATGACTGTACTTGTCAGAATGAATCATTCATTCAAAATAAATGCTTCTTTGCTTCGTGAACGTGAAATAGTCTCCACTCTGTTCTGAATATATTCTCATAATTCTTCGTTTCCTTGTCAAATCTATTGTGTTGCCGTACAGCCCTACCTTTCGTCCTGACTCGTGGTGTTGCTCAGCTACACAATTTCGTGAACAATGAGGCGACAGAATCATCTCGAATATTAAGAATATCGTGATATTACTTATGATAACGATCACTTTGAGCAAAGAACTTCCGAAAGTATATTTTTCTCTTGAAGTTGAGAAGGCTCTGAAGATCCTTGTTGCCTTTACCTTGTAAGCTTTGTACAGTTGAAAGGTCATTTAGTAGCCTTAGGAGAATCAAAACCTGGTTGAGGAGCACCATGTATGATGCTCGACTCAATGGCCTCGCAATGATGAGTATACACAGGCAACATATTTTCAAAAACTTCAACGATTTCGTCAAAAAGTGACCAACGAATTCCCAAAGAACCCTAGAAGATTATTTTTCAACTGATTTACTGTATAGATTTTTTTCTGTTTTTTTATTTTCTCATTAAACTCTTTCTACTTGATTTTTCTCTTCAGTTTTTTTATGGTGCCCCCCCTATTTTTTCCGCTGGCGACGCCCTTGGGTATCAAAAGTTTTCAGTCATCTATCACCTTCAAAATAATATAGATATTAGGTATAATTTTCTGGTGGACTATTATTATATTCTTTTCAGTGAAATTCAAGGTGCTCCTCTAAAACTAGCCAGAAGTTGAGAGAGCGATCCCTTACGAACGTATCTTCCATCTGCTGAACCATTAAAACATTCCAAACCGCAGGTCCTCCATTAAAAATTCTTCTCTTTTGTTTAATGCCCTGTTGCGAGTTATCTATTAACATTTTAATATTCCCGAGTCTGTAATTTGTGATCTTATCGTACTGCAACGTTTATTGCGTACTCCATTTTCAGACATAAACTCAATAAATAATTGTACTATTATATCTAATAATCGATTTCACACTTTACTGGAATACCCTCGGGATGTCTAGTTCCATTTCATGATTTTAGATAAATATGATGTTCATTTTAAATAACATAACCTGAAGGAACGTATTTACATTTCGTTCAGCTATGAGATAGGTATACTGTCATGGTTATGAGGAACATTCCTATTTCTTGTGATGGCGCAACTAAAACGCCGTTTGAATTGCTCGGTGCTGAATGATGGTTCAATCACAACTCCCCTTGATCGTTGCTGAAAGTACTCACTCGAGAATAAAGTTCATGAAAATATATATATCGACATAAGTACCTAACCACTTTACCCTTTCAACTATATATTATTGAGACTTATCATTTCCAAACTGAGAATATGCGCTCAAATTGGTATATACTCAGATTCAAATTGAGAAAAATTACTTCCCAATCGAGATCTAACTCTTTCAAATTGAAAATGAGCATATTCAAATATGAAATGAGGACATTCAAGAACGCATTCAAAACACGAAAGTTTCAAGCGCAGTGCGACATTGACATATTTTGGGGCAAATCATCTGATTTGCCGTTATTACAGGTCAATTGGAATAATACTAATATTCTAATAGGGACGAGGAAAAACTCCAAAAATCTAGTGATATGTAGGTAATTAAAATTTGAAGAAAGCATCCATATTTATCAAAATGGTCCAATTGATTTTCAAAAAAAAAAAACAAAAGGCACAAAGTCTGGCGACCACAAACATTATTAGATGTGTAATAGTTTGGGCCACAGTCAGACACAAAATTGATGTATTAAAGAAGTACCTCAGCAATATATATTGAGAACACAATTACTAGCCCAGGTCGAAAATCTAAAGTGATATCGGTCCTGCAATTCAATATGGATTCAAATCTGGAAAAGGTCCGGTGAAGCCAGAATGGCATTTCATCATTAAAGGAGTACATTATTAGCAAAATATTTGAAAAATTCAAAGAATTCTCTCACGTGAGATTCATCAGGATATATTGCAAAATGGAAATTATACCTGCTTCTTGACACGATACACAGATAAAAAGAATTTCTTCAATCAACCGAATTCGTTATCTTGAAATGAAATTGCTTTGTACAAGAATTTTTCATCTGAATGGAGCAATATACACTTGTTTCAAATAAATTGGCTTGTTTGCTTTGGTTCTCGAATTCTCTCGAAATGAATTTGCTCAACATAAACAGTTTATTTCTTCATTCAAGAAAACCGCGACTACAAGTGAAAAAAATTCAAATTTATATTGGTTCAAGAAATTCTCTGCTTGTCTAAAATGCTTGCAGTGACGTATATACAGCGGTGGAAGACAACTAAACGCTTGCGCCCATTCGACTAGTCAGTCGTCAGCCGCCATTTGCCATTGCCGCTGTTGTTTCTTCTGAAGACGGTGCATAACACATTTGTTTTTCAATGGTGAAGTGTTAAGAATCAAGTGTGCTGAGTCATGGATATAATAATGGTATGGTATCATCTTCACAGCAATGCGACATTCCACATTTGAGGACAATCTTCGAAGGTAAGTTAAATATACGTTTTGGTATGGGTATTAATTCCGAACGGGGACCAACTCTGAACATTGTATATTTTTGGACCATAGTTGTACTGAGGTGTTTTTCCGTCTCATTTTATCGGAAACTTACTTCGCTAAGAACCTTGATATCAATCATACCTCAAACCATAACTACACATCACTTTCAACGCATTTTCCATAACCTGCACAACACATTCGTTCAGCAGTGACGATTTGACCAGTCGCATTCATTCGATAAACGCCCTAATAGGTATAGGTAGGTTATTGTCCATTCTTTATATATTTTCAACTGGTTGTTTGATCAAAATGATGAAACCAATAATAATATCAAATCATAGGAACCATCCATATTTCTCAAAGTGGTTCTATTGATTTTAAGAAGAAAAAGCAATGAAAGTCCCAGTGTCTGTCGACCACGTAAAATTATTTAATAAGTATCGTAACTAGTTTCGGCCACAGGCCATCATCAGACACGAAAATGATGTATTTAGAAGTACCTATAAAAGATAATTATGGACATTTCAAAGAAGTCAATGCTTTGCAGTTATTTTAATGCGAACATACGATTATTGGAGAAAATGCCTATTTTCGAAAAACACTTTGTAACTTCGAAACGAAGACAGATATCGATATGCGGGTTTCACCATTGAGTTTTGCATGAGAATAATTATTAACCCTCAGGCACCGACATCAGTTTTCTTTCATCTAATTGGAGAATAGGACTTTCCGTTTAAAAGTGACCAATTCAGCCCACCCTGTACATAAGTACACGGAAAAAAAGGATTTGTTGCATCAACAAACTATTTATGCTTAAATTATTTTTGTTGGACTAAGCAATTTTTTGTTGAATCAACCAGATACATGATTATTTCATGGAAGCAGCTTGTTCAAATCAAGAATGTAGTCTATAATAATTGAATCAACAGTATAATATCAAATCCATCAACAAAATATATGGTTTTATCAAAAACAAATTATGTTGATCCAAAATAATGTCGATGTTGATTCAATTATTAACATTTTTTTTCTTCATCGCTTGGAGCGCACGAAAGGGAATCCCTATAATGTTCAAGGAACATCGTGCGTTCCTAGGGAGGATAGGGACAGGAGGTAGGTATTGGAATTTTTTTTGAACTTTTGGAGATTATATGTTGTTGGGAATACTTCCACAGGCAATGAATTCCAGATCAAATAATGATCATTTTGATGGGAATATATCTTTGGAACAACATACAAGTTTTCTTATTCCGATGTAGCAATGGACTTGTTTCCAACGGATCATTTGCTTGAATAGAGCAACGAAATATGTAATATCAATGAAATATTTTGTTCATTCTGAATCAACTTGAATTTTCGCCTCTAGATGGCGATCATTTCGCCTCGTCTATGCCTGCCTCGAATTCATTATATACGTGAAGCCTGATTCTTCGTGGTTGAAATATCAACTAGACAAATCGAACTTTGGATGATTAGCAATCCTAAATTGTTTTCAGCTGAAGAGAAGTAAAGACTGATGATCTATGCTAGGAGTCGACTTGTTTCCTAGTTTTGTTTATTCTATTGATGTGAAATTTCAGAAAATTCCCGAATATTGAATTTGGTTCAACAAGACAATATGTCGAATGGATATATAGTTTCTCTTGAATCAACAAAATATTTCATTGAATCAAACAAATATTTCATTGAATCAAATAAATATTTCATTGAATCAACCAAATATTTCTTTGAATCAACCAAATATTTCGTTGAATCAACAAAATGATTGTTTAAGCCAATTCAATATCTCTTCAAAACCATTCATGGATGTGCTTGATTGAAGAAGATCCAGAGTTCATGCAAGATATATTTACTTGATTCTAACTTCAAATTCGCTCTGAAACAAGATATAGATTTACTCATTTCAAGATTATATTTTGTCGTGCATATATGATACTTTTATTCGCTCCATTCAATTAAATCTTGCTTGATTCAACAATTCCTTTTTTCCGTGTACATCCTAAACCTACCTTTACCGTGAGTCTCACTTCCGCTGTCTTCCGACGGCGGGCCTGGTGGGGCCCGCAAGCCTTGCCCGAGGCCATGGTGGGGATACCTCGGCCTGTTCAGCGACGAAAAGTGGCCGTGCATGCCCAACAGCTGGGCGGCTCCCGGGAACTGCAGCAGGGGCGCCCAGGGCGGCCTGGGCGACAGTTGGGCCGCCGCGGCCGCCGCGTAGAACTGGTGCAACGGCGGGGGCAGCACGCCCGATTCTAACACCATCTTGGTACCCTGCAAAAAACAAATGGTGAGTGAAAGGTAGCTGCACTATTTGCTGAAGAATAGAAGAAACTTGATCACTTATTCAGTGTGTTACAATTTGATCTACCCCACCCCTGTATACGTCCGTATTCCTACACAGTAAGGAATGCATACAATTATGGCGAATTTATGCAACATTTGCATAGTCCTATAGTGTTAGTTCTAAGCATAGTCCGACTCTTAATATTAATTTTTATCTTAAACATTTGAGGTATTCATCCAGGAACATTAGAACTTGATTTGAGCATAAGAGTCATGTGAGAATTTGTGGTACTTTTTGTATCAGAGATGAGGAAAATTATCTATCAAACTTATCAACATCTGAGCTTTCTCATGATATGGAACATGTGAACAACAAATCATCAACAATTATATCATAAATAAATGTGAGAAGCTCACAGTCATTTCCACCCAGTGTTCATAAAATGAACAACAATGGTAGATTTCGGGAGAAAAACAACTACTTCCCTGGCTAATGCCACGCAGGATATTGAATTACATCCTCCCGAAATCTATGCATCGACTCGTTTAAACGAATACTGATACAAGTTATTCTTTCCTCGGTTCTACTCAGATGGCGTTACTTTCATTTTATCGATGAAAGACGCCTCGGGGTGGATATAATGCCAACTTGATTTTTGTTTGGCTAGGCTTCGCTGAGTCGGCGGTCTTAGGACTGCTGGCTGGAGACTACACTGCACTGATGAGAGTCAAAGAGCTCGAAACCGGTCTGTGGTTGTCTAGCGGCCTGGCTTAATCGAAATCAATAGGCATTCGGGAAAGAATCACTTGTATCAGTATTCGTTTGAACGAGTCGATGCATAGATGTATTTCGTAGTTAATTC
Organism: Phaedon cochleariae; assembly: GCA_918026855.4. Lineage (NCBI taxonomy): Eukaryota > Metazoa > Arthropoda > Insecta > Coleoptera > Chrysomelidae > Phaedon > Phaedon cochleariae. The sequence goes on along the minus strand of OU896707.1, from coordinate 151,189 downwards.
TATCATAGGAGCATGCGCTGAATCCACTTGACATGAGCATAAGCACAAAATTTCAAATTAATCAACTTTCAAGGTCGTTTCATAGGCTTGAGAGAGAGAGAGAGAGAGAGAATATACTTCATTATCATAAGAAATTAAATTCTTGTTGACAAAGTTTGCTAAAGTTAAAAAAAATATATCAAGGTACCTAAGTGGCCAGGTAGCCGTGCGGACAGAGTGTCTATATTCTAATTCGCATTCGCTTGCCGGTCGTGGGTTCGATCCCCGTCGACTGCAGAAATTTTTCTGATGGCCCAAGAAAGTGTTTGGGATCACACGTTAAAAGGTAAGGCCCCCGTCATTCCTTGCTCGCACAAGACTTTTGAAGACTTTTGAGGGTTGCTCGTAAGGGGGCAACCGAATGACGGATAGAACAAATTTTAGAACAAATTTTTTAAGTCTAATGCATACTTGTGCTTATGCTTATGCTTAAGGCTTAAGACTAAAATTGGTGTGTAAACGGCCTCATGCAAGTACCTTGTTTCAACTTCTAGTTATGCTCAAAATTATGACTATGACCTACTATTTTGCATAAATCCATCATTAGTTTCCTCAATAACTCAAATTTTGTTGAATTTGAGTCAAAAGTGTGTACATGATTTCTCTGACATTTTTCATACTTCTGAGACACTTTGTGTCAGTATAATTCAAATGGTAGCTATAAAATAGTTACACAATCCGGTGTGGACGTGGGTTGACACGAAGTTGTGTAGACTTGGAGTTGAAATCAACTCAGAAATTTTCACCGTGTAGGGCGATTCAAGATTCTTTTCTCATAATATATTACTCAAAATTGTCTAATACATTGTCGAGCAAAGTGAATTATCAATAACGGTTTCTCATACTACTGCGATCACAAGAACTCCACCAAAATTAAAGAAAACGAGTAAGTCTTATTTTTTTCAAAAATTCTGATGCACGGTTAAAATTGAGCGAAGCGAATTAGTTTCATCAGGAACTCAAATTTCGTTGCATTTCAGTGAAAATGGTGTACATGATTTCTCGAACGTTTTTCATACTTCTGAGACATTTTGTGTCTTTATGATTCAAAGATTAACTATATATATAACAATGGTCACACAATCCGATGTAGTTCTGGATTGACACAGAGTTGTGTGGACCTGGAGTTGAAATTAACTGAAAAATATTCACAGTCTAATGACTGTCGATTTGGACCAGCCTATTTGTGGCTTCGATATCAATTTTCAAAACAATATCTCAAAAGGGGTGTTCTTTATCAATTTTGCAATTTTTCAACGAACAATTCCTACCTTATTACCCTTGGTTCTCACGATTTCCTCTGAACATTACAGGATATCCCTTTTCGTGGGAACCAGAACAGATCAGGATTAGATCATCTGGCTACAGAATGAGGAATTCAGGCCATGAAATGGTGGAAGAGTTGCGACGGAGAATGATATCAGTTTGCAGAGATACCACTATCATAAGAAACTAGGAGAGTTCAAAATAACGTGCGAAAGAGATATGAAAAGTGTACAGACAATGAAGGATTTGATCGAGAATACAAAAATCTGAACTGGTTAGGAATGGTTGCTGTTTCATTTTTTGTTTTTCTAACATTCTGATGTTAGTTAGTGCGGGGTCCGTTCGATCAAACTCCACTCAATAATGTCCCAAATTCGGTCCACGCCCGATTGAGTTGAAGATTCACTCTACTTGGCTGAGTGAGATGGTATTTCAATGAGTGAATATATTGAGTGAGTTTCAACTCATTTCTGAGTGTCAAGAACATTCATTGAGTGTGCATATGTCCTTTGTTGAGTGATTTTATATCCAAAATGAGTACTCTTGAACTTTCTTCGACATGGTTTTATATAATATTAAGTAAATGTGATATATAGTACAAAAGTTTATTTACAATCAAGTAGATTACAATACAATTAGTAATCACAATCACAAGCTAACACAATTTGAAATTATCAGTACATTCTTGCCTTCCGAAATCAAGTTTGCCTTAATTCTTCTCGCTGCAAACTCCTACTAGCAAGTTCGTTGACAATCACGTCAATCTGCAGACAAACAATCCCTATCAACAGCTGATTCAAAATTGTAATCATCAGAGCAGTTTTTGGTCATGTTACCTACATATAGAGACAATTGTCGAATAACATTTTCAACAAATATTTTATAGATCCCATCATGATCCCTGTATTATTATATCAGTTTTGATAACACTATCTCAATGAAGATTCAATATACCAAATTGGAAATTGATGTAAGCAATAATGATTCCATTTTTTCATTTCTGATTGGGAATACTCCGATTTGATTGATTTTCAGTCACTATATTGAGTGAAAAGCTAACACACGAACATAGCCGTGCATGGGCTGTGAAAGGAATCAAACTGAAGAATAAGTACCTATATATTGATTCACCTCAAGCGTCAAGGTAATCGGATACGAATCAATACAATATACAATTCACTGAATAAGAATTACACAATCCAAATGAATATTTGAAACACTTCACGATCATCAGCCATGTTGTTGAAAGCCATCATGTATTCAAACTTACCCGCAGTAACTGAACTTCACAAACATAATCATGCTTAATAACAACATCCTTTGTGCTCGAACTTGCAGTAAGTATACTTCTAAAGTATTATATATCTCACTTCGCTGAAATGAAAAGCACAGGATGACAGGATTTTTGTTATGCACTACACTTCCATCAAGACGGACGCTGCGTTATCAATTGGACAAAACGGCCTCTACTTATAGTCTCGACTGGCTCGAGTTTTCCATCCGCATCAGATGACCAGAGAGTTTCAGACTTTCCTTTACTAAGGAGTTCCCGAGGGAGTTCCTCATTCAGAATTGAAACATAATATTGTGGTATTGAACGACCAACATGTTGTTCCCAAATACACTGTTGAAGAGGTACTGAGACAGTGAGATGGTAGGGGAAATATGCCTAAGATGACCGGATGACCCTAGACTACAGAATAGTCATTCAGTAATCTTTGCCTCTGCCTATGATGGCCCACCACCTGTATTTTCAAATATAGCGCCCTCATACCGTTCTATACCGCCACACTCAACTCATGCATCGAGACTTTTTAGTCAGTAACTTCCAATTTTCAGAAGCTTCCACTTCATATTAGTGATTTAACGAAATGAAATCCGAATTGGTAAGCGTTGATTTAAGAAAACTGTTCTCATTTTTTGCATTTCCCTCTCATAGTGAAATGACTATGACAGCTGTAGTCGATGTGTGAGGCCTTCAAATTGATTGTAGTGTAAATAAAACAAATGATATTTGATTTGAAGAATCAATACGTTCATTTGCCAATGATGGACCCCCAATTGCGTTCCAGTGCATGCCACAGCGAATGCGCTGGCGTCAACAATCACTTTCCCATTCATTCTTTTCATTTGTATCCATCTAGAATTGAGTATTCCATATGAAACAGATTTTGAATGATAAAAATACATCTGTTTTTATATGTAAACCCCAAAGGGGCCATCATTGGCATGAATGTTCCTATGATGGACCACTATAAGAGAAAAATGCTTTTAAATGACACTTTAACATTTTTGGTGGAAATAATGATAGCTAACATCGAAGAACAACTGATAAGGAGTCGATAAGTAACTGGATAGTATCAAACGAATTCGTAATAATTAGTAATGCATGAGGCAACTTTCTTTGGGGTACCATCATCGGCACATTTTCCATACAGATAGTGAAACGCTAACAGATACTGCGCATGGACCGGCCCGTTTGCCGATTATCTGGTGAAATCGCATTATCATTATTGTGAGAAATTGTGAAAACACCATTGAAAATTCACTCAAAAATTCCACTCAGTAGATTAACTCACTACCAAATATGCAGTCACTCAGAAGAATTTCTTACAGTATAGGTGCACTCAGGCGCGGCTCTCCGTCATCAGCCGACAGGTTCACCCGATTCGGGCTGTCTATACCGCGGAACTTTGGTCGGCACGGGATGAACGACGCGATTCGATCACTTGTCTCTGTGATATACCGGGCACTTTTTCACCGTCACTGGCACGAGGGTGTGCTCATTGGCTCGAACGGCGTAGACATGTGTGTGTTGCTGGAGTTCGGTGAGTTCACTGAACATCGCAGCTAGCAAGATGTGTAGAGGGCGTTGGGCTTTCCCCTGCTCTGCGGTCGGTTGTATGGGATTGGTGGATTCGGGCTCCGCCCAGCCGAGTTTTCCCGCCCAAAGTGCTGAATATCATTATTGAGGAATGGGGTGATGTCGATATTCGTTGAGGTTATTTATTGTTTTCGATTTTGCGATGCGCTTTTGGTGTAGTTGAATTCCGATATTTTATTAGTTTCGGATGGATTGATAGTCGTTTCTTGATTTATGAGACAGTTCATATTCGGGTTTATTAGAAGTGTTCCATGAGGAGAAACCTAATTTTTGATCGGCGGGAGGGTATTTCACGGGAGCACTAGGAGGACCAAAATGTGTTTTTTTCATCTTGCAGATCTTCTTGCTTATTAGGCTAGATCATATATGACAATTTATGTGAAGTTATCCACGATTTTCCAGCCACGCTTTATGACGTGTAGACTGTCGATATTGGGATGGAGGATATTTCGCATGCAACGTTGCCAAACTTCCCAGCCACGCTTTTCAGCCATGAATTTCCCCACCACAGTTATTTAAATTTATATTTCAGCAGTATTTTCCCTGTTACGTTTCCCCGATAGACTATGAAGTGCTACAACCATTTTAAGAGCAGTGGAAAATTGATCACTTTAGTTATAGGTCTTTATTTTTTATTATTTATTTGAAATTTCCAGAATTACTCTTTTTCCCAATAACTTTGTTAATAATCGATGTGCGTTCATGAATCTTTCGCCAAAATATCTAGAATAACTTAATTTACCTATCTAGAAACTGAAATGAATTTGAGGTGCCGTAGGAGAATTTATAAAAAATATGTCATTTTTTATACTTTTTTCCCAATAACTTTGTTAATAATCGATGTGCGTTCATGAATCTTTCGCCGAAATATCTAGAATAACTCAATATACGTGTCTAGAAACTCAAATGAATTTGAGGTGCCGTAGGAGAATTTATAAAAAATATAATCTGTCATTTTTTATACATTTTTCGGAATAACTTTGTTAATAATCGATGTGCGTTCATGAATCTTTCGCCAAAATATCTAGAATAACTTAATATACATATCTAGGAACTGAAATGAATTTGAGGTGCCGTAGGAGAATTTATAAAAAATCAAATCTGTCATTTTTTATACTTTTTTCCCAATAACTTTGTTAATAATCGATGTGCGTTCATGAATCTTTCGCCAAAATATCAAGAATAACTCAATATACGTATCTAAGAACTCAAATGAATTTGAGGTGCCGTAGGAGAATTTATAAAAAATGAAATCTGTCATTTTTCATACTTTTTTCCCAGTAACTTTGTTAATAATCGATGTGCGTTCATCAATCTTTCGCCAAAATATCTAGAATAACTCAATATACGTATCTGAAAACTCAAATGAATTTGAGGTGCCGTAGGAGAATTTATAAAAAATCAAATCTGTCATTTTTTATACTTTTTTCCCAATAACTTTGTTAATAATCGATGTGCGTTCATCAATCTTTCGCCAAAATATCTAAAATAACTCAATATACGTATCTAGAAACTCAAATGAATTTGAGGTGCCGTAGGAGAATTTATAAAAAATGAAATCTGTCATTTTTCATACTTTTTTCCCAGTAACTTTGTTAATAATCGATGTGCGTTCATCAATCTTTCGCCAAAATATCTAGAATAACTCAATATACGTACCTAAAAACTCAAATGAATTTGAGGTGCCGTAGGAGAATTTGTAAAAAATCAAATCTGTCATTTTTTATACTTTTTTCTCAATAACTTTGTTAATAATCGATGTGCGTTCATGAATCTTTCGCCAAAATATCTAGAATAACTCAATATACGTATCTAAAAACTCAAATGAATTTGAGGTGCCGTAGGAGAATTTATAAAAAATCAAATCTGTCATTTTTCATACTTTTTTCCCAGTAACTTTGTTAATAATCGATGTGCGTTCATCAATCTTTCGCCAAAATATCTAGAATAACTCAATATACGTATCTAAAAACTCAAATGAATTTGAGGTGCCGTAGGAGAATTTATAAAAAATGAAATCTGTCATTTTTCATACTTTTTTCCCAGTAACTTTGTTAATAATCGATGTGCGTTCATGAATCTTTCGCCAAAATATCTAGAATAACTCAATATACGTATCTAAAAACTCAAATGAATTTGAGGTGCCGTAGGAGAATTTATAAAAAATCAAATCTGTCATTTTTTATACTTTTTTCCCAATAACTTTGTTAATAATCGATGTGCGTTCATCAATCTTTCGCCAAAATATCTAGAATAACTTAATATACATATCTAGAAACTGAAATGAATTTGAGGTGCCGTAGGAGAATTTATAAAAAATATAATCTGTCATTTTTTATACTTTTTTTCCAATAACTTTGTTAATAATCGATGTGCGTTCATCAATCTTTCGCCAAAATATCTAGAATAACTCAATATACGTACCTAAAAACTCAAATGAATTTGAGTTATTCTAGATATTTTGGCGAAAGATTGATGAACGCACATCGATTATTAACATAGTTATTGGGAAAAAAGTATAAAAAATGACAGATTTGACTTTTTATAAATTCTCCTACGGCACCTCAAATTCATTTGAGTTTCTAGATAAGTATATTGAGTTATTTTAGATATTTTGGCGAAAGATTGATGAACGCACATCGATTATTAACAAAGTTATTGGGAAAAAAGTATAAAAAATGACAGATTTGATTTTTTATAAATTCTCCTACGGCACCTCAAATTCATTTGAGTTTTTAGATACGTATATTGAGTTATTCTAGATATTTTGGCGAAAGATTCATGAACGCACATCGATTATTAACAAAGTTATTGAGAAAAAAGTATGAAAAATGACAGATTTCATTTTTTATAAATTCTCCTACGGCACCTCAAATTCATTTGAGTTTCTAGATACGTATATTGAGTTATTCTAGATATTTTGGCGAAAGATTGATGAACGCACATCGATTATTAACAAAGTTATTGGGAAAAAAGTATAAAAAATGACAGATTTGATTTTTTATAAATTCTCCTACGGCACCTCAAATTCATTTGAGTTTTTAGATACGTATATTGAGTTATTCTAGATATTTTGGCGAAAGATTGATGAACGCACATCGATTATTAACAAAGTTACTGGGAAAAAAGTATGAAAAATGACAGATTTCATTTTTTATAAATTCTCCTACGGCACCTCAAATTCATTTGAGTTTTTAGATACGTATATTGAGTTATTCTAGATATTTTGGCGAAAGATTCATGAACGCACATCGATTATTAACAAAGTTACTGGGAAAAAAGTATGAAAAATGACAGATTTCATTTTTTATAAATTCTCCTACGGCACCTCAAATTCATTTGAGTTTTTAGATACGTATATTGAGTTATTCTAGATATTTTGGCGAAAGATTGATGAACGCACATCGATTATTAACAAAGTTATTGGGAAAAAAGTATAAAAAATGACAGATTTGATTTTTTATAAATTCTCCTACGGCACCTCAAATTCATTTGAGTTTTTAGATACGTATATTGAGTTATTCTAGATATTTTGGCGAAAGATTGATGAACGCACATCGATTATTAACAAAGTTACTGGGAAAAAAGTATGAAAAATGACAGATTTCATTTTTTATAAATTCTCCTACGGCACCTCAAATTCATTTGAGTTTTTAGATACGTATATTGAGTTATTCTTGATATTTTGGCGAAAGATTCATGAACGCACATCGATTATTAACAAAGTTACTGGGGAAAAAGTATGAAAAATGACAGATTTCATTTTTTATAAATTCTCCTACGGCACCTCAAATTCATTTGAGTTTTTAGATACGTATATTGAGTTATTCTAGATATTTTGGCGAAAGATTCATGAACGCACATCGATTATTAACAAAGTTATTGGGAAAAAAGTATAAAAAATGACAGATTTGATTTTTTATAAATTCTCCTACGGCACCTCAAATTCATTTCAGTTCCTAGATATGTATATTAAGTTATTCTAGATATTTTGGCGAAAGATTCATGAACGCACATCGATTATTAACAAAGTTATTGGGAAAAAGAGTAATTCTGGAAATTTCAAATAAATAATAAAAAATAAAGACCTATAACTAAAGTGATCAATTTTCCACTGCTCTTAAAATGGTTGTAGCACTTCATAGTCTATCGGGGAAACGTAACAGGGAAAATACTGCTGAAATATAAATTTAAATGACTGTGGTGGGGAAATTCATGGCTGAAAAGCGTGGCTGGGAAGTTTGGCAACGTTGCATGCGAAATATCCTCCATCCCAATATCGACAGTCTACACGTCATAAAGCGTGGCTGGAAAATCGTGGATAACTTCACACAAATCATATGACAATGTTTGGTCCCACCATTCCCACCAAGACCAAGACCACAATATCTGCTCGATATTACCATCAACAATACTCTCTTATGGGAAAATCATGTTCGATCCATCGCAATAGCGGTTTCACAAAAACTCGGATTCTTGTTTCATGCGAAAATCTACTTCACAAATCAGCAGCTTCTCATGTTTTACAAAGCACAGATATATACGGCCAGATTTAGAATACTTCCCTCATGTATGGGGTTCAGCACCCAAACATACGATGATGCTTTTAGGTTCTATCCAGAGAAAAGCTATTTGCCTGGTGGATGATGCCACACTCACTAACTCTTCGACCTCATTATATTTCCGTATAAAAGTCTACGACCTTTATTTACTTCCCTATAGATACTTCTACGGGATATCTTCCTCAGACACCTGATGTGCTATGATTCCATCACAAGCAATACCTGTCAGACGAACTCGACAGGCCTAGTCAGAAAATCCTTTCGTCGTTAACCTTGAAATATATCGAACAACACTCTACCAAAACTCTTTCATCTATAGAACGGCGAAGCTTTGAAACTCTTTGCCAATGGAAGTATATCCATGAACTTAAACCTACAAAAGTCAATAAAATTTCAACACCTACCACTTTCTCTCCCTATCCTCCCTAGGTACATATACGTTTGATGTTGCATTATAGGAATTTCCTTTCGTGCGCCCCAAGGGATAGAAAAAGGTTATCTTGCTCAATAAGGTCATCTTGCTTAGGCTAGATGATCCTGCTTGTTGAGCAAGATTATCTTGCTGATCAGGTTAGATCATCTCGCTTATTAAGCAAGATTATCTTGCTTATTTGGCAAGATCATCTTGCTTATTAGGCTAGATTATCTTGCTAATGAAGCAAGAACATCTTCCTCATTAAGCTAGATCATCTTTGAAAGAGATCATCTTGCTTATCAAGAGAGATCATCTTGCTTATTAGGCTAGATCATCTTGATTATTAAGCAAGATCATCTTACTTAGTAGGCAAGATCATCTTGCTCATTAGGCTAGATCATCTTGCTTGTTGAGCAAGATCATTTAGCTCATCAGGCAAGATGATGACCTAGCCTAATGAGCAAGATGATCTTGTTTGATAAGCAAGATGATCTAGCCTATAATAAGCAAGATAAAAAAACGCATATAGTGCTACCGTATCCTGATGCTGATGCTGATGCTGATGTTTTTATCTTCATGAATATAAAAATATAAAATGTTCTCAGTTTATTTTGCTGTTTTCAAATAGGTAGGTATAAGATAATCCTCCATGTTTCTTCTGCCTGTATATTATTATATGTATTCCACATACACATACTACAAACACACGAGGGGGAATTCCTTTGATGTTCGAAGAACATCGTGTGTAGGTAGTATAGGTACCTAAAGAGATAATGTACCTACCAAAAGTATTGGATTTCCTCTCTAAGCTGTGGAGATTATAAGTTGCTAGGAATACTTGCTTTGACAAAGAATTCCAAAGCTTTGCCGTTCTATATGTATAGACAAAGGCATTTTGGTAAAGATTTAAGCGACTGATTTTGAAATTGACCACGGAAGGATCTGCTTACTGGGCTTGTGAAGTACGTCTGACTGGCATTGCTAGTGATGTAATGATAGTAAAGATTTTTTGAAGAATATTTTCCGTGGAAGTAGGTATCCATAGAAAAATGAGAGTTTGCCGCCTTGTCAAAATTGTGTTTCAATGATCTCAGATCCCAGACGGATGGCTCTTCTCTGGATGGAATCTAATAGCAGCATCAGCACAGGCATCAGCGTATGTTTGGGTGTTGTATTTCATATAGATATTATTATGTGGGAATAACAATTTTCTCAAACAGCCCTTCCCTGTGCTTTGTAGATCATAAAAAACTGTTGAGGTGTAAAGTAGCTCTTCGCACGGAATAAAAATCTGACCTTTTGGGAAGCAACTCTCACCATGCTGATGGAAATAAACCGAGCACATAGCTATAGTGGACCTACCTTCTCAGTGAGTCTACGCAAAGCTATGGATTGGCAAGTGGTTACTCCCCAAAGATCATTGATATGGAGTAGGAATATTGTTGGTCCCAAAATGGATCCTTGTGGAACGCCGGAATTGATGACAATGGTATCAGACGATACTGCGTCCACCTATACATGAGACGATCTGCCTGGAATAAAACTAGATAAAAGCTTGTATAGTTGGGGTGGAAAGTCGTATGATGGTAGTTTGTAGAGGAGTCCTAGGTGCCAAACACAGTCGAATGCTTTCGATACATCTTACGCCATATCCCTTTGTTTTTATTATGAAGCTTGCTATTCATTATGTGGGTGGCGTTAAGCAAGTGAGTCTCCAGTTAATCTTCGATGGCGAAAGCCATAATATTGTCTATCTATATCAATGATTCTTATAAGCTCTCCCGATATTTGAAAAGCTCAATTTCGATTATGACTTTCTCCATCACTTTGGAGAAAAGTGATAGCAGAACAATATGGGCCTATAGCTGAACCCTAGCTATTTGCCAACAGGATGGAAAAACAACCGACTTGTATACGAGATGGTGAAAAACTTGCCGAGAATCTCATAGATATTGAATGGCATGTATAGGGATATACGATCGATACTTACAAATAATAAATCTCAGATGGATATTCCTACACCTGCGGATAATTTCGTTCGAGCATATATATCATTATGAAACCTACTTATTATTTCAAAGTGGTCCATTGAATCGATCATATCCGCATCGCAAATTCGCCGTTTCGCTCCGTCGACGACAGAGCTCGTATAAATATTCAGGGCGATACAAGTGGCATTAATCACGGACTAAAGTGACCTGTCACCAACGATCCCTATATTCTCTCTACTGCTATACACTTTGCCTGCTATCGCGCTCTCGAATGGATCACGTTGTATGAAAATGTATTATACGATTTCCCGGAATTTATTTCCATAGAATGTTCCATGACAAACACAGCAGGCTGAAGAAATCTCTGAAGGATTCTTGAATGTATGCTCAGCAGAGTTTGAGACTGGCCTCAACATCTCCCATGGAAGCCAACGTCACTGTTGTGTTCACGCAAAAATGGCATTGACTGCGTTCCTTGTACCCCTGTAGATGAATGGCTGTAAGAGTTCCTGTCCTCTTGATTGCTTGACACCAAATGTACGTTTCCATCCCGTATACCACATACCAGTTGATTCGTGATCATGTTGTCCAGGCCAGCCCCGAAACCGCAATCCGATGCTAAGGACCCCGCACATTTAGTACGTAAAATGGCTTTCGGCTAAATTTTCTGAAAATTTGATATGTTTAAGATATTATCGTCCTTATTACACAGTCCAATTTACAGATCGATCCTATGACCAGTTTTCGAGCTACAGGATGTCAAACATTAGATTTTGGCTCTTTAGAATATTTTGCATCAATTTGAATTATGTGCTCTAAGTCGTGATTATTCTTCAGTAGGAATGAACTCTTCACGTCTAATATCTACCTCATGAATACCTCTATTCGGTTAGAGGATAGTATCACATACAGAGTATTGCATTCCATCATGACAAGGTAATATTCTTGGGAAAAGACAAATATTGAAAACATCAGAATTTTGATTTTTACTCAATCACTGAAAACTTGAAAACAAACGGCTAGAATCGGCCAATTATTTGACACAGTATGGGTCTTGATCATCAACATGAGGATTCATATGGTTACCTCTGATACCATGTCCAATTGGCCATATATAGGGTGATGACAATTTGAAAGCTTATAGAATTGATTTAACTCATGTTCAAAATGAGATACATATCACGAATGGTTCCTATAATATATGAAATGGAAAATGCAATGTCTCATGAAATAACCCACCCCCACCTAGCCCCTGAGTCACAACCACCCCAACGCATATCATCTCAATGGTAGCCCCAACTTGTGATACCTCATTGAATAGCTTGGTGAAAATACATTCCAGTGGTATTATTATTGATATCTCGAACTGGGTGAACTAACAAAAAATATTTATCACCCATATCATTCTGCTGGGGTGATGTATTAATTTTATAACTTTTGAAAAATAAATCGTTAATATCGAGCACTATAGAGACATATTGCTGAAATAGTTATATTCAGATGATTTGAAACAAGTATTTATTTTGTGTACAGTAGATCGGTGTAGCGAGAGAACACGGCGATGAAAAGAATGTTTAGTCCAGGTAGGTACCTAAATGATTATGTTTTCATAAGATCAAAATTATGTTGAACAATTTGACTAGGTATAGGTAATATTTCAATTAGCCAATTTTCGAATATCATCCAAACATCTTTGGCGGATTTATGTTGATTGGAGAGGTTTCGAATAATAATTATTGTCTTTATAGTTCAATGAGTGGTTATTGAATGGGAAATGGCTTTTCAATATCAATTAACTGATTATCATTTATGGTGTAATGTGGATGAGTTGATGAAAATGCCAGTGGGCTATGACAAAAATCATGAAATGTCAAATGACCATACTACAAAAAGTTACGGAATTAATACGTCACCCCAGCAGAATGATATAGGTGATGAATATTTTTTATTAGTTCACCCAGTTCGAGATATGAATAATACCACTGAAATGTATTTTCACCAAGCTATTCAATGAGATATCACAATGAGTAGGGGCTACTATTGAGATGATATGCGTTGGGGTGGTTGTGACTCATCAGGGGCTTGGTGGGGGTGGGTTATTTCATGAGACATTTCATTTTCAACTTCATATATTATGGAAATGTATCTCATTTTGTACCTGAGTTACATCAATTCTATAAGCTTTCAAATTGTCATCACCCTATATATGGCCAATTGGACATGGTATCAGAGGTAATCATATGAATCCTTATGTTTATGATCAAGACCCATACTGTGTCACATAATTGGCCGATTCTGGCCGTTTGTTTTCAAGTTTCCAGTGATTGAGTAAAAATCAAAATTCTGATGTTTTCAATATTTGTCTTTTCCCAAGAATATTACCTTGTCATGATGGAATGCAATACTCTGTATGTGATATTATCCTCTAACCGAATAGAGGGATTCATGAGGTAGCTATTAGACGTGAAGAGTTCATTCCTACTGAAGAATAATCACGACTTAGAGCACATAATTCAAATTGATGCAAAATATTCTAAACAGCCAAAATCTAATGTTTGACACCCTGTAGCTCGAAAACTGGTCATAGGATCGATCTGTAAATTGGACTGTGTGATAAGGACGATAATGTCTTGAACATTTCAGATTTTCAGAAAATTTAGCCGAAAGCCATTTTACGTACTAAATGTGCGGGGTCCTTTCCGAAGTTCGGCAACGAATTCGCTGACTGCTTGATCAGTTTTCTGGTTGCAGTGATGAAACCTGTAATATGCTGCAACTTCATTGATCTGTGGCTTGAAATGATCGGTGAGCGATTGAATAATCTCAGGGAATCCGACCGTATCCACTTCTCTTGGGTGCAGAATGTTACATGCTAGGTTGTAGAGATGCTCACCACAGATTGTGAAAAAATGCGCTCTCTTCATGACGTCGTCGTTGATGCGCATTGAAGTGAAATTCAATTTCAAAAGATTCATCCACCTAGGCAATTCTGTAGGGCGCGTGATGTCGAAAGGTCGAATGTTAGAAGGGGTTACCACGACAGGAGCCTGAGGAATATCACCTTCCATCGTCGCGTCTTATTCAACTTCCTCTTGAAATTCTGATTGAACTCACACACTTGTACTCACAAAATATTCATCTTTATTAAAACTTGCGTTGATTACAACATCTAACAATGACATGTGTCAGTCAAAACCAAACCTGACTGACTATATGTACTGAGTGAGAGTATATACAACAGTCACAATCGCTTGCATAATGATATGATTCGGTATGTCGTGAATGCTATAGGATATTCGCACCCCTGCACAGATGAAAGCCAAAAGCTCGAAACCGGTCTGTAGGTAATCAAGCATTCCTGAACAATTTGGGCATACCTCAGCATTTGGGAAAGAATCACTTGCAGCTGTATTCTTCTTTACGCATCGTAGCATAGCTATCGGGAGGATGCAATTCTATGTTCTTGTTCGCTCATTTCATCATCTATTTTGGTAATGATTTCAAGTTCCTGCCTATTTGTTCCATTCCACTTTGAGTATTTGGTGTTTTCCTGGTCTTAAAAAGACCAATCGGGCAACCAACCACTTCCATTTTATCTAAAATGATATTTTTTTAGTGTTTCTTTCCTTCTACTCAGGTGGCGTTCGTGTTCATTTCTCAGATGCCGAACACCTCGTGGGTATTAAATGCTGCGATGTGTTTAGGTTTTGTCAGGTTCGCACCAGATGATGGTCATGAATGTCATCTGGGGCTCCCCTGCTTTGATGAGAGCCAAAAGCTCGAAACCGGTCTGTAGGTAGTCGAGCGTTCCTGAAGAATTTGAGTACAGCTCAGCATTTACAAAAGAATCACTTGCAGCTGTATTCGTCCTCACTCCTCACGAATCGTTCCATAGATATATGAATGGTGTATTTTGATGTTCTCCGTGGCATATATCTAGGAAAGTAGTTGTTTTTCTCTTGGTACTTACCATTTTTGTTTATTTTATGAACTATTATGGCAATAACTTTTAGAGTTTATCCCTCTTTGTGTCTATAGGATGTTGCCTTGATGGTTTTGCCCAACAAGTTGCACAAGACTGTTTTTCGTACTTCATGCTGGAAGAACTTCATAGCAACATGGATGGAGCATAAGGGATTGAGAAACCTCAACTGATCTCCACAGGAATTATGGAGAAATCTGGTGATGATTATGAAATGTGCAGTTATCGTGGCATGCAGATGACAGAAAATAGTTGATTGAAAGACTGTTGATAACCATTATCAGTTGGAATCGATTCTGAAATTTACAAATTGTAGTCAACATGCGGATGGTTTTGGTCACTGCGGAAAGGATACTCTATACAAGACAAAAGAAGGTCAAGCATTGGATGAAATGTGTTGAGAAATTCCGGATACCACATAAATTTTTGTCATCGAATAAATTCAGAACAGTATGTCTGAACTAGAATGATCGTATATTTTACGTTTACCTATTGGCAGGTTCCTTCATTGTGGAGCAAAACTTGTTATCATTTCATTGAGAAGAGTAAGAAATTGTGGCATCTGGTGGTATTCCAGTATACACATATGCATAGATTTGGTAAGAAATGCGACATCCATCCAACTCATAGGGAGTTGGGTATATCTCATTCAGAAAAGCTTAGTCTGTATGGTCTAGTGCCATTCTTAATGCTGAAGTAGTTTTCGTGAATGAAAATGGAGTAGTTAGTTCAATGAACAAACAAGTAGCAAGTAGATATGTTAATCTAAGTTAGACAATGAGGTAGGCGTTTCATAAATTGTAAGAAACATATTTTTTCTACAAGCGTGCGTGCAATTTAGTTTGGGAAGTGTCATTTTCCCGCAACAGTACGGGAAAATTTTCCCACACTAGTGCGGGAAATTTTTTCCCGCACTAGTGCGAGAAAACAAAGATGTGATATAATCGCTAGTAATATAAGTGGTTGGTGATGGAATATAAAAGTTTAAGATTGTTTGATGCAGTATTAAGTATGTATGTTCAGAATCATCCACTATTTATTGTAAAAATTAAGAAATATTGAGAAATAAAAATGGATTATTATAAAAATCCCCCTATAGATTTGGATTGATCTGACAGGAAACGTCAATTTGTCATGCCAATCAAACCTCAAATAAGTTCGAAATTGTCGAAGTGACAGACACAGCGTTACTGTCATTTTCGATTCAGTGGAAATGCCACAATGTGATCAAAAACTTCTAGCTATAGAGATTTGATACAGATGCGTTATCACCAACGAAGTCTTAAGATAGGTATGAGAAGCTATTCACGCGTTTTATTGAATGGTGCAACAATAAAGAAATGAAAATACCTAATGAAGAATAGGTATTTTTGGCTCATTCCATAGAAGTGTCTGGAACCTAGAGACCAAACTCCTAATGGGCCTGCTGGCTTCCGCAATGAACCAACATAATGCGTCAAACTGTAAGTTCACAATAGCTATTACTAATAACTAATAGATAGAGAATATATATATCTTGTTAGTTGTTCCTATTTGCTTGAATAATTAATTGAACGATTCAATCAATTTCCTACGCTTGTAGAAAAAATATTGTTCCTAACTCATACGGAAAGTGTCTTTCCCGCACTCGACTGCTTGCCCGAACTCCGCTTCGCGTCGTTCGTGTCAACGGCAGTCACGTGCGGGAAAGAATCACTTTCCGCACTTGTTAGGAAAATTACTATTCCAAAAGATATTATTATTCATTGCTGTCAAGAATCCTTGGAATTTAAGGAATACCTATCTCAATTTTCCTTCAACATGAAACATAATCTGAACCCTTCTGAGGAGGTAACTACCCCCATTTCCCCTCCTTGTATATATGTGTATACAAAATTGACACGGTTTAGTTAATGTTGTTGTGAAAGTTGATGAATACCAATCAGGTAATTTATGATTTTTAGCTGGAGTGGAAATACCAGAAATCTTTTCTCTTCTGCTCGTTCTGTGGTCCTCTGATATTGATTCTTAATTAAACGTTTACCAAAGTGCATGATCGTCTTACAAACAGCTTAAGCCTCAAGGGTACCGATTACAATCATCATCTCCAACATTTCTACCTTGGGAAAGCTGTTTTTCACTTCAATCAAAGAAGATATTTCCATTAAAGCCTCGTGTAGAGTTATAATTTCATTTTAGGTGAAGAAGAGCTATCTAAACTCCAGATTTTGCAGATGTAGTGAAGAGTCTCTATTTGCATCTATCCAATATAAGAAGTCATCTTGGTGAGAAAATGGCCCCGCTTTAGTTAATTTCGTAGTAAAAGTTGATTAGTGGTGCCCGCGAGAGTCTCGTTTTCGAGAGTCTCGCATGGTCTCGTCTCGTTTTCGAGACAAGACTCGAGACGAGACTCGGACAAGACGAGACGAGACTTTCATTGGTCTCGTCTCGAGTCTCGTGCAACACTTCTCGTGTCTCGTGCGAGAGTCTCGCTGGTAAATATTTAATCCATGATATCTCTTATGGCGGCAGAATACGAAGGCAATTCTGCAATAACGACAGATCGCAAATTGAATGACTATACCTGAAAATCTATAAATAAGTCATTCTGTGCTAAATAGTCTAAGATGAAGAATAACTTTGTTTTGATAGATATATTGCAATGGTGGAAAATTCATGCTTCTGAATTTCCCATTCTCAGTTTGATGGCACGAGATCTCTTAAGAATACCGGCTACTTCAGTTTTTTTTCTTGTTCAGATGTATGATGTAAGTATGTACCTATAGGTTACCTACTTTTCGATAAATAATGTTATTTTTTTTTGTAATTTTGTCTTCCTACTTCTACATTATACCTAGAAAGGAGGTAAAGGTAAATATCCCGTACTAGACTGGAACAAGATTATGCATGACGTAATTGCGATACATCTGCGAGACTCTCGTACGAGACGCGAGACGAGACGAGACTGGAGGCTGCGAGACGAGACTCGAGACAAGACTTCATATTTCGTCGGCGAGACGAGACGAGACTTTTCGAAAGTCTCGTCTCGTTGGTCTCGTGTGAATCACTAAAGTTGATAAAACCAATCAGGTTCAGCCTACCGACACTTTGATCTTCTTTGAAATACATAATTTCTGGTTTTTCGTTCGCTATTCTATTTTTATTTTTTATTTTCGAAAGGATCTAATTTTGATCGCAGATATAATATAGAATTTCTTCCACTATACGAGTCGAAGCTACTTTCATTACAACCACAGCTAAAACCCAAGTCCCTACCCTTCCTACGGTTTTCTAGCTGATATTGATTCTTAATTCAACGTTTACCAGTGCAACATCGTCTCACAAACAGTTCAAGGGATCGATTACAATCATCTTCAACATCTTTATCTTCGGATTCGGAAAGCTGTATTTCACACCGATCGAAGACGACCTATCCATTAAAGCGTCAGTTATTACTTGTCGTCGTGTAGAAAGGAATGCCTTTGTGGAGTTTGAATTACATTTGAGGTGACGACGGGCATAAAGTGGCGGAAATGAAAGGTAACCCCGAGAGCGTGGCTCTTTGAGTGTCGTAATGGGTATATACACAGGAAATGGCACTCTGAGACCATCACTCCATTTCCTGATATTCGATGGATGACAAACATTTACTGGTTACTAGGTGTATCGAATTATCAGTTTCTCGATGAGTCGAACATCCCTAGACGAGTCGGCGACCTTTCACTTTTCCATATCCATACTCACTTATCCACGGGAAAATATGTTCTTCGAATATCTCTATCATTTCATCACTAGCAATCGGTATCAGTCAGATGAACTCGACAAGCCCAGTATGTACATACATTCGTTTGTCTACCCGATTATACAGGAGACATGTATAAGCTGTCTGTTGTTTTTTTACTCAAAGAGATGAAAATTTGAAAGTCACAGGAGCTACATATTTAATAAAAGCGATCTTTATGAACATAAGGATATTTTTTTTCAATCGCTTGTTTGACCGATAGTAACCCCAACTTTTTTTTTCCAACCGTCATCCTGTATTTTTTTTTCAGTCAATCTTATTCGTCTTGTTATGAACGAATTGAGATCTTTCAAGTAATATGAAGTACTTGCATTGAAACAAGATAATTTAACTTAGATCAAGTTGTTTATATTATCAGTGAAAATATCTCATTTCTCAGGTGGTAGTCCGTTTCGAAATTATTGAAATCACCGATCTTGTTTCAAAGTCTTATTTGACTGTTCGATTGAAGTAAATGATCAAGAAAATACTCTTCTCGATGTTAGAGATTGGGTCTCTTCAATTGAATATAGACTTTTTGACTTGAAGAAGTAAAAACTCTTCACCAAAGATAACATTTTCAAACAAGTGTCTTTCAAACATTGGCTATTTACTGTGCATATAAAATTCAACTCACGTATCATTTCAATCAGAAAATGGAATGAATTTTCTGGAGTCAAACCCTACTGCTGATAACAGAAAATTCAACACACAACTGAAGAATCAGATAATATGAGGAATTGAAGATTATTTTGGAATATTCGCTTCTTGACTAGATGAAACAACGATCCGACGATGAAGGTGACAGCCGATATTAACGTCAGGAAGTTAGGTTGACAATAGGTTGCGTGCAAGAACTGTCAGATAACCGACGCTGGAGGCAAAACATTGAAACAGAACGTCACTTTTCTTATTTGTTTACAAGTGATCGAAATAGTTTTTCACAATTATTTTGGCATACGAATCGTATTTTTCCGCTATTCATCAATTCGCTCATGCTATCACATTATGCTGTTGTGAAATGCACAAAAACTGCAGCGGAAGACGAAGTAATCCGGTTGGTACAATATGATTTAAAAGTAAGTACCTACTATAGTCACATATAGTTTTCATTTTTGAAATTTGGTAATTTCTCTGATTTCTCATCGGAATTCCTTCTGCGATAGGAGCTAATAGAAATACACCTGAAATTTCTAAAATAATGCCGAAGATTGGATTCATGCAATCAATCGGGAGGACTGGTCTGACATGCTGACGATCGTGTGTGTTTTAGACATTTTCAATCTATTAGCAGTATTACCTACCTTGTATTGCAGAAGAGGCAGAAGGCAGAAAGAATTTTAATAAGGAATGACAAACATTCCATATTGATAACTATGTGAGATTAATATTCACCTGAAAAATCATATTCTTCAGTCTCTTGCTGCATTTTTTGTGCATTGTATGTACAACAGCACAATGCGAAGGCATGCTCGAATTAATGAATAGCGCAAAAAACACGATTCCTATGCCAAAATATTGTGAAAAACTATTTCAATCCTTTGATTCCTCTGTAACCAAATAAAAAAGTGAGGTTGTATTTCAATAATTCACAGAAGAATGAGGTTGTTTTTCAATATTTTGCCTCCAGGGTCGGTCATCGTGCACGCGACCTGTAGTTTGTCTTCTTCTTTTTTTGTATTTCTGTAAACTTAGGCACTACTCCACTGTTGCCCATGCCAGAAAATCATTTTGGATTGAATGGAATCTCAATCATTATTAGGAATACTAGGATATTTTCATTGGTATTGAAGCATCTCGCAAGTATAAAGTAGTCAATAAGGGATTATTAAGGACCATGTCGAACTATTGTCTTCTGTGAATGTGAATACTATTGTCATTGGTCATATTGAATCTCATATGGTAATTACTAGTTAAAAACCTGGCAGCGTCGAAATATGTATTGCCATTGTGGTCCTACTTTTTATGCGAAAGCCAGATTCATGACGTCATCGAACCTGGCGTTTTTTGAAGTCACCTCGCGGAAGTAACCGAATAAATTATTGAAAACAAAATATTTGCGATAATTATAAATAACCTTCGATTATTTTTTTGTTTTTTGTAGTATACATTATAACGAATGATTCCATCAAATAATATTGATAAATTGAAAGCGATATGTCTGAGCTATTTCCAATCTTTGCAACAACAACGCAGATAAGGAAGGGGTGACAAGTTCAGTTTCAGCTGGGGCACACGTTTTTTGAATATACCCGTTTGAAACTATCTCTCTAGGAAAAAAACTGCCTTGATAGCAAAAGTGATAGTGGTTTTCTGATGTTATCTGAACTTGTCTAACTCCAGAGGAGATTGATTAAAAGAAAAGATAGGAAGCAATGTTTTCCTCCTCAAAGCTGATTGAACTCGCCACTGAAACTTTAGATATTTCATTCGAATAACAGAACGAAATTATAATGCATGGAAACAACCCCAAAGGATGATATATTGATGTCTGTGTCATTTTTTCCATATCCCAACCACGCCCCCTCTTTGTTTAATAAAACGACATACCAACCATGTAAAAACATCAGTTATGCCCAATGACTAACCATATGTGCGTATGTGCTCCAAATAGCCGAAAAATTTGAATAATCAGCACATTATTTCGATCGCGTAGTGCCGATAATTTTGCGGTCGATCGTCCGATTCGGGTTGGAGGGTTCATGAAAGAAAAACCTGCTGCCAGGCCAGGCCATCGGAACTAGATTCTAGGACGAGCATCATCTGAGGAGTTGAATTAACTCTTAACAGAATTTCTAGTCTTTTTTCAATCATGAGTAGCACAGTAGAACTTTAAATAATGGTGATTATGTTGAGAGAAAAATCTTTGTATGTTGGAATATCTCTTTATCTCTTGAATGGTACAAGAATGAATCTCTATTATGTCCCGTAAACCTTTTATTAGAGACGCCACGACTGAATTATCTGAGCAATAATAGAGAGTTGAAGTAATCACGTAGACCTCCACGAAAATGTAAGCGTACAAAAAATTACGTTGACGTATATGGTGTTTAA
Organism: Phaedon cochleariae; assembly: GCA_918026855.4. Lineage (NCBI taxonomy): Eukaryota > Metazoa > Arthropoda > Insecta > Coleoptera > Chrysomelidae > Phaedon > Phaedon cochleariae. The sequence continues at coordinate 129,236 of OU896707.1, read as the reverse complement.
ATTGAGTTGATGTCGTCACTTTGGTCGTCACTGTCATCGTAACGTAATAATAAATTTTTTCTGCAACCGACACGAAAGTCGTCCATTGTTTCTATGCCTGACTCAAATATAGGTATGTTTCTAGGCAACACTTTTAGTACCTAGGAGCTAAAGTTGAACTTCAGCTCCTAGGAACTAAAAAGAATGTACTTAGTTTTTTTTATGTTCTGGTTCCCACGAAAAGGGATATCCTGTAATGTTCAGAGAACATCGAGAGAACCAAGGGAAATAAGGTAGGAATTAGTGTTCTTCTTAAATTTCTGGAGGTTATATGCCTCGGGGAACACCTCCCTTGGCAATGTATTCTAGAGCTTCGCTGGTTCGTTGGATGAACGAGTCTTTGGAAAGAGATGTTCAGCAGGTCTCCAAGTGACCACGAAGGGGTGCAAAGCCTCAATAACTCGACGGGTTGATCTCGCGGGGACTGCAAAGGGAGGAACAATTTTCGATATCTCAGAAGAGCATCGTCCATGAAAATATCTATAAAATAGAGCCAGATCGCCAACTTTTTTACGGTGTTCCAGAGAAGTGAGTGGGTTTGTGAGCGAGGCATCACTCACGAGACGAATTGCCCTTTTTTGGACAGAATCCAACAGCTTCAGGGTATGTTAGGGTGCTGTACTCCAGATATGGGAACAGCATTCTAGGATAGGTTGGATCTGTACCTTATAGATCATGAGCAGCTGACTGGAAGTGAAATAGCTCCTGACCCGAAACAGAAAACCAAGTTTTTGGGATGCAATTGATCTCACGTAATTTTCCCTAGAAAGATTATTGCTTATAGTGATACCAAGCATCGAAATGGATGTCTTTAAAGGTATGGTTACTCCTGACAAGTTCATGTTGGGCACAATCAGATCGCCTTTTTCAGAAAAAGGTCATGCTTGTGTTTTGTTTGCATTGAAATCTACCAAGTTATTGGATCCCCATTCGAGAATTGTTGCCAAGTCCATATTCATTTTGTCAACATTTCTCCCTCGTTCGTTTCTGATTTGCCTGGCTGGTATTGGAGCCATGGAGGAGAAAGCGGTATGGAGGGTACTATCATCCGCGAAGCTGTGTACTGGACATGAAGTTGCTCCCAACAAATCGTTGATATATAGAGTAGAAATAATGTTGGTGCTAGAATTGATTCCAATGATCCTTGCGGAACACCAGCATTTATGATGAGAAAGTAAGATGAAACTGCGTCGACCACTACATGGAGATACCCGTTTGAGAGAAAACTAGCTAGCAGAGAACATAGCTGAGGAGGCAAGCCATAAGATGAAAGCTTGGCGAGGAGTCCGTTATGCCAGACTCGATCGAATGCCTTGGAGATATCAAGTGCCACGGCTGAGGTTTCACCATATTTTCCAATAGATTGCTGCCATATAATATGTGAGACGTAAGCGAGCAGGTCACCAATTGATCTCTGATGATGGAAGCCATATTGCCTATCGTTGATAATACCTGAATGTTCCAGGTATTTCATCAGCTCGATGTTGATAGCTTTCTCAATGATCTTCGAAATAATAGATATAGCAGTGCGATCGGTCTGTAGTTGCTAGGTAGGGTCTTTTTGCCTTTTTCAGAAACTGGTTGTACTCTTGCAATTTTCTAGTTGGAAGGGGATATTCCCAATTTGTAAGAGTAGTTGAACAACTTGCAGAGAACACAAGCTTTGTTGGTGTTGAGACCCAATAAAATCTTCCTTATAGTACGTTGGTGAAAGGTGATCTCGGGCATATGAGTGTCAACTGGTGTTATGTTTGGAGGTGCAGATTTCCGCACAGGAAAGTGCGATTCTTCAATCATTTTGCTCAGGATAGTGATTAGCACAGGTGCCGTTCGATGAACTACAATGTTTTTCTTTGTCGTTATCAGATGACGGTAGAAATCTGCAGCCTACCGGTCGTTCTTTCCTCATTGAAGCCAAAGTATTTGATCGAGTCGAGGCCAGTTTTGTCTATCGGATGAATCATTGGCTCCTCAGATGGTGCTCGCCCTAGACCTAGACGTCAGTGCCATCGGAGCAACCCTCAAGGGACGATGGCGATGTCATCTTTGGTGCCCTTCATTGTTGTGTAATGCGTTCGATGAAACGGGGTTTATTCGCAGATTGCTTTCCACAATGTTATCTCGATCTGTTGGTGTTGATTATTATTGAAACATTATGCCGTTTCTCCCATAACACTTTTATCGGAGCGATGAATGGAAAAGATCGACTAGGGTTCTAATTTTTGAGCGTGAATTGCAAAAGGACGGGAACACCTTTCGAATAATAATTAACATTTTGTTTCCCGCATAAACGTTCGATAAGCGAATGTTTCTGAATGAACTATTCGGTTGGATATGGTTTTATGATGACCTCAGTTGATAAATCGGATTGTGTAGATACATTTTTGAAAGTTGAATTCAAATTAACGTGATGTTGAAGAAAGTGTTTCGTGTGATTTTGACACGTCGGTGTATACCGTTATACAAACCAAATGACTTATTCGAAAAGTGACGAAACAATAATGATGGATGACTATATGAATATAGTTCGTTATCTCATTTTTGATTTTTGTACATTTCATGCTATTCGATCCAATTCTGTATCTCCAATCTCCATAGCTCAATCATAAAAACTCCAAGATGAGGATATACCGGGTGGCTACGGAAGTATTGCCTACGGAATATCTCAGTTATTGTATGAAGTATAGGTTTGTGAAATTTGGAGCGTCGATATAATGACATAAGAGCTAGAATTTGAGCATATTGACATGTCGAAGTTAACTTCCGGTCTGACCGGAAGTAACATCAACTTTCTTAGTTTAAATGGAAACCCTTTTTTTTTTTTTCTTTTCGCTTCATCCAGCATTCAATTCCCTTTCTAATGACATAAATCACAAGTTGGTATCTAACCAGAAACTAGATCAGAAATAAAGTATTATTGAAATTCATCGAGTAGGCCGTGAAAGCAAAATGAAAGCCAAAAATTGAAGAGTTGGCTATGGAAACCATACGTCAAATGATAACAGTTGTTACTACTGTGATATTTCATTTTCATTCGTCGGCGTTATAAAAAGCCGCCAAAAAAAATATTGGAAAAATTGGGAAAAAAACAATACTCTGTAGGTCCATAACTTAAATAGGAGCATACAACTTTTTCTCGCCTGTACTATTCAGCATAACCATTCCTTCCTAAGGATATAATAGAAAGTCATTTTTTGAAATGAAATACCAGAAAATCCAATTATTATTCTTCAAATAACAAAACAGATTATCGCCATACGCAAAAATAAAATAAAAAATAATAAATAGTTTCTGGTTAGATATACCAACTTGTGATATGTCATTAGAAAGGGAATTGAATGCTGAATAAAGCGAAAAGAAAAATAAGAAAGTTGTTGTTACTTCCGGTCAGACCGGAAGTTAACTTCGACATGTCAATATGCTCAAATTCTAGCTCTTATGTCATTATACCGACGCTTCAAATTTCACAAACCTACTTCATACAATAACTGAGATATTCCGTAGGCAATACTTCCGTAGCCACCCGGTATACTATCTATTGACTAAAGATCGAAAATGCTCAAAATTGTCTGAATATTTCCATAATGATCGGCGTGCAATTCGAAGATTTTCAACATCTTAATTTGCTCATAACTCAGAGGCTTGCTCATAACTCAGAGGCTTGTTCATGAAAGATCATTGATTTTTTATTTATTAGCGAGAGAACTAGAACTATTTGTTATGATATGGTGAGATTTCGAAAAAGCATCGCTAAAAACGGAGAAAAAAATATGTTTCTAAGATACGTCACTACGTAAGATCATGTTTGTCAAAGTGGCCTTAGATACGCCATGAATGTAAAGTGAATCCAAATGAATTCCAGATACGAATATTCATTTATATTGATGAAAAACACAGAAATTAATTCGACATGTACCGGGTGGACAACTAAGAACGGCCAGACTTTCCCTCTTTAACTTCAGAAGGGTATGCGGCAAATCATGGGGAATGAACCCCAAACAGATTTACTGGATTTACCAAACAATGGTAAAACCAATGGTCACGTATGGCTCGGTAGTCTGGTGGACTAAAGGTCTGCAGGGAACAGCCAGGGCAGAGCTTGCTGGTCTCCAGCGGCTGGCGTGCCTGGCCATTACAGGGGCGATGTCCTCTACTCCAACGGCAGCGATGGAAAACCTCCTGAACATCACTCCCCTCCACATTGTCTTGGAGAGGGAAGCCAGGATGGTTTTCTACAGATTCCTGTCATTGGAAAATCAAATCAGAGGGGGGCGACTGCTGGACCACTCCGGGATACTGTGTGAAACAAAAAATCACCAAACTCTAGGAATGGTTTCCGACATGTTGGCCACTCAGACACACGTGAAAAAGTCTATCAAAGTCCTCTTCCCGAAGAGAGACGAATGGGCAAGCGGATCAGTCCGATTCCCAGAGACCGAACACGTAATGTACACAGATGGTTCGAAAACCCCTCTTGGAGTTGGAGCCGGTGTGTTCAGCAGAAAACCGAAAACGGAAGCTTCCGTCAATCTCGGCAAATATGCTACAATCTTTCAGGCGGAGATATTCGCAATTGAATTGTGTGCTAGAGAGTTGTCGAATAAACCTCTAGTGAACAAAAATATCAGTATTGTATCAGACAGTCAGGCTGCTCTTAAAGCACTGAGCTCCAGCAAGATAAATTCCAAGCTTGTATTGAGCTGTATTGAATCCCTAGAATGCCTGGGTGCTAACAACAGAGTCACTTCGCTGTGAGTGCCTGGACACTAGGGGGTGGAGGGTAACGAGAAAGCCGACATCCTCGCCAAACAGGGAACCGAATCTGTGTTCATAGGACCAGAACCATATTTTGGGGTCACCGCAAGTGCGGCGAAAACAACTATCTCGGGCCAGGCGGAGGGGAAAACACTCACGTACTGGTCTGAATGGGCGTGTACACCTTGATAGAACTTTCAACACAAACCATGTTTATAATGATCCTTTTATACATAAATAATGATTGACGACATAATTCGATCGAAAAATTTACTGGAATGTTCAATTTTTGGACATAAATAATAGTACCATCTGAAAACGGACCCTTTTATGACGTAGAAACCTCATCTCGCCATAGTTAAAAGAAAATACCAAACGCCGGACGGATACTGAGGCAACTGATATATTAATTCTTTCAACTGTGATCTCGCGCTAATTCACTCTGCCAGAAATCATGTATCATTCATCTCTGTCTGGAATAGTCCTGTTTCAGTATTAGGGTTTTGACGTCACATCATCGCCTCGTTTTCAGAGGTCCGAAAAATCGGGGATTTCAATAATTTTTTATGAAACGTAGGGAGCTCACAGCGATAAACGGTTTGCGGTGGTGAGCTAGTTTGGGTGAGTTCTATCGAATTATGGAATAAAATTTTTTTGTGATATAAGCCCATTACCAGGATTAACCCATTCGAAGGCGTTCCTGCGGAAACCATCGGAAAAAATAACCAGGCAGATCCTAAAATGAAGCAGGGGCATGCAGGGGTAACCTGTCTTCTAAGATACCACCTGGGAAGGATGGGTTTGAACCAACAAACGGACTGTCGGTTCTGTTGTGTGGAAGACAAAACGGCTGAACACATATTATGTTCATGCTCTAGCTTAGAAAGACTAAGGTTCGACACATTAGGTTTTACCAATTCAGAACCTATCGATTTCAGACAAATCTCACCCAATGCAACCATGAACTTTGTAAAAGATGTGGATTGTACGGTGAACTGTAACCTCTAGGGGTGAGCCACAATAGACCCATCTGGGGTCGCAGTGGAGGGGAGGTATTCGCCCCACTCACATCGAACCTAACCTAACGTCACTGTTCAAATTTTCAACAAATAATAAAAATATATCTCACGTATTGACGTAACTCCCATAGTTAGATCTCTTCGTCAGATTTGGTAGTCCATCAATAATTTGAGATGAGCTGAATATTCGACATGATATCACATGAAAACTTTTGAAGTTTGAGCTACGCCACTTTGTGAGATCATAGAGTATAGGAATATACGTCATTTGCCGAAGTATGCGCTCATACTCATCATAACTAAGCCCATTCTTGCATGGTGTTACCAAAGTATTGAATACTGTCAAGATATTTTGATGTCAATTATGATAATAACTGCAACTACCACGATGTTATTAGTCTAAGATCCGAACCTAAATCGACCTTCACCGAGCTGATAATAGAACGAAATATATATTTTATCATGAATTTAGTATATCAGAAAACATATTAAAAACGGGTTCGCTAAAAAAATCCTGGGCGGACTATTTTCAATTATTATTTTTCGAAAAATGATTTTTAATTAAATGTTGCAACATCAGGATAATAAAAAAAATTTGTCCTGACTGAAAGTATAAAACGTATAGAATGTGCAGCCGTTGGGTTGTCTACTATTTATCTGGGCGAACTACTGGGTTGTTAATTGCGAACACGTTGATATAGGGTTGTCTGCGAAAACTCCGGTCCTATTAGGGGTTTGCGAATTTTAAAGATTTTAATTTCAACGCGCGTGGAATTGTGTGACAGAGAGATCCGAGGTAAGTATACTGTGTAATAATAAAGGACCCAACATCGCAGTCGCTTGTGATGGGACCCTGAATAGTAGAAAGTGCGGGCTGCATATAATTCGTCAGAACGTATTCTATCAACACCGTATTATATCAAAATATATTCGATCAAAATGGTAATTTAACAGAACCGTAATTTAACGGAGCAGTAATTCATCGGCATGCAAAACATCATAATGTAATCTATCATGTTGTAAAATGAAGGAATGTACTTCATAAGAACGTAAAACATCATACCGTACTTTATAGAAATGGTAATTCATCATAACCGTATTCTATCAGAACGGTATTTCATCAGAATCGTATTCTGACAGCACGGTGAATCAACAAAACCGTATTAAATAAAAAAGGCAATTCATCAGAACCGTATTTCGTCGCTTCAGTAATTTGTCAGAATCGTATTCTGTCGCAATGGTGATATATCATAATGGTAAATCGTCATGATGGTAAATTATCAGAACTGTAATCCGTCGGAATATTATTTTGTCAGCAGTGTATAGTATCGGTACTGTAAAACATCATAACCGTATTTTAACAGAACTGTAAATCATCAGAACTGTGTTTCATAAGAACCGTAATTCATCGCTTCCATATTTCATCAGCACATCAATGTATCATAATCGTATTTTATCAGAACGCTAATCCATCATAACCGTATTTCATCAAAACCGTATTCCATCAGAACCGTATTGTATCAGCACGGTATTTCGTCAGAATGGTAATCCATCGTAGGTACAGTGCCCTATCGGGAACGGAGTATCGATTTTCTGTCCGCTTTTCAGGTATGCTATGCGATGGCGCTCGTGAATGCATGTAAGATAAAAGAAGTATCAGATCAGAATAACTATTCTAACATGAAATATGTTATTCTGAATGAGATCCCGATAGAATTTCACCTCAAGAATCTTCGTAAGTTTCTCAATATAGCTTCTCAATGTGAGATCGTATATTTTTTATATTCTTATTGTCGGTGTTTGATAAGTGTATAGAGAGGCAGTTAGTTACAACTGCCTGCATGCGGTATCAATTATCAGGAATTCAGTTGTACCTACGTAAATTAGATTGAAAAAAAAACCTTATTCAATTTAGAATTTCCTTACACTCTGTAGATATGCATCTTATCGAAATGTTTATATCTATACGAGAATATATAGAGAAACAAGGTGCTTTCAGAGTCAGAATGAGATGAACCGATGAAAAATTTCATGCGTATACAGGGTGAGTCACAATAATTTGAGCCCGTGACGAATTTCGAGATCATCAGATAAATAACCTAATTTTGAAGTTGAAAGTTCGTATCACCGTATATCCTGAACTCAATCCGTTCTGTGATAAGGTGTCAGGAATTCGATTACGATTTGAAATTTCAATAGGCTATCGACTGCTGAATTAGTAATAGGTAATCATTTATTTAGATTTTTTTGAGTACTTACGGTCGCATATGACCACATTATTCTTCATATCACCATTTTTAGACATCAGAATTATTCAACATTAGTAAGGCTTTTTACATCACACATATTTCATGAACCTGAACTCTCAAGTTACCGAGATGAATGCGGAAAACTGAATATTTCACATCCACATTCAGAATAATGAATATATGTCAGTTTTATGTTTCTACCCGATTCTTTGTTCATCGTTCGATGACTATTTTCATATTGTATCCACACTTCCCAAATTATTTGTTCTTCAACACTTTAACTGTCGCAGTCACACAAGCCTTTTGAGTTCTCATGAGCTTGGACAACACCATGCACATATTCGTTGCATACGTCAACATTTCAATGTATTTACCCACATCTTGCAAGCAATATCAAGAATATATTTCTTCGGGGGTAGCTGGAACCACACTCAACATGTTGTTTTCAAATGCAACTCTATGGCATGTGACCACTCATTGGAAATCAGGTGGAAAGAGGAATCTAGCAAACGGGCAAAAGTTTAGGTTTTTGTACGCCTCCAAACATTTTTTTCAAAAATGATTTTTCAAATTTTTGACGGATTTTTAGTAACTTCGAGAGAACACAGAATTCAACGAACGCACTGTATACAAATTCTATGTGTGATATATCTTTGAATCCAGCTTCCCATGGATATTTCAGCAATTGAATAATATTTAGGATGTACCATTTGAAAAAATCATCGAGGACGTCATGAATCAGACGTGAATCACCCTGTATATTTGATGTCTACCTACAAATGCGACCTGCTTCAATAGATTCCTCAAAAATGAATAATTTGGCTTAACATGAATGTATCCACTACTACTATACGAGAATCCTGCTCGATGTGACGTATTTGCTGCATAACAACCCTCTATGTGTGATATAATATGTTTGAATTCAGTTTTCCATAAAGATTTCAAAAATTGTATAATATATAGAAAAAATTCACGCGGACATAATAATTCCAACATGAATCTCCCTCTATATTTAATTTTCCTGTATGAATCTGGCGAATTTGAATTGAAAGTCGAATTATTCCAAGAATTTGAAGAAAAGTTATCGAAAAAATAAACAAAATATAGATTGACCGACAAAAATTTGGAATAATGAATGTATCACCTCCTCGATTAACCTACAGGCAGTATTTCACGAAATATCAATTTATAAATATAAAAAATATACTGTGTTCTATTTGAAGAAATATAAATTCAGTTATATCTGAATAATGAATAACAGGAGCCAAAATTAATATTTTTTTGACATACCCCGTATAAGACTGAAAAACTTTGATATCTAATATTTGGGTCAACGATTTCAAGCCTGGCAAAGCTTTTCACGACGAATAACATGTTTTCCTGGAATTAATAAAGAACAAGTTTTGAATTTGTCGCCAACTGTTCCAGACTAAGGTTACGTTTCTTAAAAGATTATCAAATATACAGAGAAGTGCACGAAAAACGGACACAACTGTAACTTCTGAATTTGAAAATATACTGAATTTCTCATCAATTGACAAGAAAATTTTAGTTCGATCACTTCCTGTTTCAGCAGAAACGAACCCAACTTTGTATCTTCAAATTGGACACACTGCGTTATATTCCATAATAGTAATAGTTTAGGTATTATTATGCCGAATTCAGTGATATCAGGTTTGATAGGGTTAGTTCGCATGATCACGAAGGTATTTGATTTAAATTTTTCCATAAATGCTCAATGGGTGTTACTTCGCAATATCTGTACTTCTCTGTCACACTCATTGGGCATATAGAAGCTAAGAACGCCATTATCTTCGTATTCGTTTGAAATAACCCTGTCAAACCCGCTATCCTAGAACTCGTTATGATAATCCTTATTGTCATATCATGGAATAATAAACATTAAAAAATCAGCAGTTGGGATAATTTCCGGTGAAACTGGAAGTGACAGAAGTGATATTATGTCAATTGATCAGGATCTGATCCCGAATGAATCAGGAATAACAGCACTGGCCGTTTGTTGTGCACATCTCTGTACATATTAAAAGTATTCTGATTTTTCCAATCATATGGAGGTAGAATTCTCAAATTTCAAGGAAATAGAAAGCTTTCAAAGATACATTTCATGATCGAATGCGATTATTATCAGTGGAATACACTGCTCACCGGTAGCAATGGATTCACTGATATTTCCAAAAGGAGTTTCAGTTCTGAAAAATGTATTCCTCGCCCTACTCCTCATGAAGGCAATCTTGTACATTCGATAATCAGGATGATAACATTTGCTGAAGCGATAAATTAAAGCTATGGAAGGTAAAATCATTTTCCAGATTTCTTTATATCTCTCTCTCTTCATTTCTATAGATAAAAATCATCAGCAACATGCCTTCTCAGTATGACACTTCTCAAGACAATTCGAAAGAATTACTTTTTCCATTTTTTATGGGATCAGATTCGTTACCGAAATATCAAAGTATAAATTTTCAAGTAATGTGATTCCATATTTTTTCAATATTACTCTTCTTCAACCATTTTCAAAACTGAGTGGCACTGACAACCGAATGAATTTTCCTCTTAGGCTCTCTGATAGAAAATTCTTTTAACGCAGTGATATTATGGGACGAGTCCTGACTACATGAAATGGCACATATTTTAATTTTGCCTATGTTTCGCTTAAATATTCTATTCTTTGACAAAATTCGTTGAGAATGCAATGGAATAAACTCACTAGAATTGAAATCACGAGTCCAATCTGGATCAGTAACGAGGATACGGAGGGAATAAAGTCAAGTTTATTTTCAGTTCTCTAAAGTTGCCGTAAAAAAATTCTACTATTTTGAAAAATTTTAAAACCGTATCATCCTGAAGTTAGGTGGACTATCAATACAAATATCTGTTTTTTTTTTCAATTTATAAATTAACTTTATGATTTCCATCTTAAACATTAACATAATAAAGCATTGTACTAACATGTTTTAGAACGTATATGCATATTTATCTCAAAAACGGTTCGTTTATCGAAAAAAATTAAGGAGCAAAAAAAGCCTCTAAATTGAACGATCTACACAATTTGATCACTGAAAGATGCCAGAGGCGTACTACGAAGAAGTTTGGAGGGGATAAAAAGCCTCTACCTCCAAAAACGTATCACCCTGTAGATTTTGAAAATCTTCAAAATGCTTGAAATGATGATCTTCTAGGAAGTATTGACTACACCAAATTTCAAAATGATATCTTGAAAAGTAAGCGAGATATTTCAATTGATAAAAAAAAAATAAACTTTGACCCCCTGTAGCTCCGCTACTGAACGAGATCGGACTAATGTTTGTATCATGTATATCATGCCCGTATGACCATTATATGTATTTGATGTCTTATAAACTCATTGACGAATGTAAACACGTAAGTGTAAAAACATGAATAAATATATCTATCTATCTATCTATCTATGGATTTTTGTGATTAATATGATGAGATCTATCTCTCATTCCAGTTTGTGCCTTGAAACCTGAATCACCCTGTATATTCTTTAGCGTTATAGATATATGACTGGAAAACTTCCCAAACATTTTTCGTCAAATGGGAAGCATGGGGAATTCCTCGATATTTTCTAGATTTATAATAGTGAAATATTCATTTTCAGAATGAAAACACGGCAGCAGAATATGTTGAATTATCGCGAAGATATTCAATGTTCCATTTAGTAAAAAATGTGCTTGTTGCGTTTGTTTCAATCAGTAGTTTGATTCATCAAACAATCGAAAATCATTCCAAACAAACCCTGAACAGCATCTATATGCATTCGGCGGTACTAACACAAATATTATGTGCATCTAACTTTGATGAAGTTATCTGTAATAATTGGATATTCAGTGTATTTACAGAATGCTGTACTGATGAAATACGATTCTGATAGAATACGGTTTTGACGAAATACGGAACTGACGAAATACGGTTCTGACGAAATACGGTGATGATGGAATACGGTTCTGATGAAATACAGTTTTGATGAAATATTTTTCTGATAGAATACAGTTCCGATGGAATACGGTTCCGATGAATTACTGAAACTATAAAATACAGTGCCGATGAATTGATGTGACGATGGAATACAGTTCCTATACGATACGATTTTGATGAATTACGATTCTGATGTTTTACTGAAGCGACGAATTACGGTATTGATAATTTACTGAAGCTATGGAATAAGGTTCTGTTGGAATAGCATTCCTATGTAGTACGGTTCTGATAGAATACCCTAACGATAGAATTAGATTATGATAAATTACCATGATGATGAAATACTGTTCTGATGAATTACTGTTATGATCAAATACGGTTCTTATCGAATACCATTCTGATGGATTACATTTTGACGAATCACGTTTTGTTATAATACATACCTACAAATTACGGAGCTATGTTTCACAAAGCGATGAAAAACGTGCTTACAGAATACAGAAACTATCAATTACGGTACCTACAAATTACCATTCTGATGAAATATATTCTTATAAATTATATTCTGATACATTATATTCTGACGTTTTGGGTGTTCCCAAAGTGCGCATGCTCGGTGTGTAAACTATGGAGGGTAGAGGTACCTCTACTACCCTTCATATAGTAAACAGTGCAAGTTATTTTGGAGCAACTGATATTTCAGTAGCAAAAAAAAATTAATTAATTACATAATAATTAAATATATTTAATATAATACTAATATATCGACGTGTTCGCAATTAAACAGCGCTTATGATGATATACATTTTTTTTAATTATCCAATCCAGTGAAAGTAACTGGCATCGATATACCTGTGTTTACCTGACAACCCAGTATCGCCCAGGTAAATAGTAGACAACCCAACGGCTGCACATTCTATACGTTTTATACTTTCAGTCAGGACAAATTTTTTTTATTATCCTGATGTTGCAACATTTATTTAAGAATCATTTTTCGAAAAATAATAAAATATAGTCTGCCCAGAATTTTTTTAGCGAACCCATTTTTAATATGTTTTCTATTACACTAAATTCATGATAAAATATATTTCGTTCTATTATCAGCTCGGTGAAGGTCGATTTAGGTTCGGATCTTCTACTATATTGAATGAGTTTTTTAGATGATGGAATCAAACGGTGAAAGTAGAACGTCAAATCTGCCACCTTTGTCAAAAATGCCTCTATTCAAAAGGAAACAATTTGTCCAATTCTGGATAAAACATACCTAATCATTGAACAGCGTGCCGTTAATATACATATCAAAAAGACAAACAAATTAGTATATGGCTTGATGCAGATGCCCGAATATCATTGATACCTTGGCAATCGTTTGAAAGTTATACATGAAATATATTTTGTTAAACTTCCAAGATCAATAACTTGGTGACGAAGTGCGATAGACATTTTTTTATATGAAGTCCTGATGTTATTTTGGCGCATTCAATCAGCCCTATCCCTATCATTTACGAGATGACCTTTCCGGACACCCTGTATATGGATGGAATATTGAAAGAATGACAGACTATCATGAGTCTAAATTGAATATGACTAAATTTCATTTGAAGCGTTTTAGTTATTCTCAATGGAACTTAATAATTTGATTCATTGTGAACACATGCGCCATAAATAACCGCTGTTGCAAATGTGGATATTCAATTAGATTTTGAGAATACCATCGTTGACAAGTAATAATGAATGGCTGGTAATTAATCGAAGGACAATAAATAACTTTTCATAATTATCGAAGTCGAGTAGCCGCTTTAAGGCGACATTACGAGGAGACGAAATTAAATTCTCGAACATTAATAACTTTTAAACTGGAACTGGTGGAATCTTAACGCGACGAGGATAAATATTTTAACAGTTAATTTTATATTCAATTCAGATTAGCCTGGTGAAATGACAAGTTAATATTGCCGGTAGTTACAGCCAGGACCATGTTCGAACATTGATATTTATGTAAAGCCGGTCGTAAATTTATATTTAATTGTCACTTTGAATTCCTCGGCTCGAGCACTAAACACAAATGCTACGTCTTTTACCAAGTTTTCGAGAATTTCTTTATCCCCTTATTGATATTCCATTGCTGCTGGTTCATTTATGTTCTGGATTTTATATATTTTTCATGTTCGTATGTCTCATTTTTCACTCTCGTAAAGCAGTGATTTCGAAGGACTCAAAGTGGAAATTTAACGAGATAAGTACTTGAATCAATACGAATATGACTGATAAATCCAATGTCATCACTTATGGTTTTCATTTTTATTGAAACTCCCGAACGTTCCTTCAACGTATAAGCAATAATTTGCTTTTTGAAAATGCGAATTACCAATTTATTGAAATCTATTCGGGTTGATTCGATCATATATATCAATATCCAACCTGCATAATATTTATACTCGCTTCCTCCGGGAATTCTTGTATATAACTAGTGATAACATGCATTCAATATGGATTTCCTCTCGTAGACTCTGAAAGATCATATTTATACAGGGTGTCCATATCGGTATAGCTTTTTATGGGTAAAAAAGCCTACAAAAGCTGTGCGATAATCGGTTCCAGAGATACATAATCGAATTTCTATTTCAAATTTCAACACCCTGTATCTCGAAAATGGTTCATTCAAAGGGTGAGTAAATAGACACTTTCGTTTATTATTTTTGGACGAGCTATCACATCCTGCAGTCCCGCGCATAATATATTATGAAACACCCTGTATATCATCGTGGAGACGAAACAAAGGCGCGTTCACAACGACACGTAATCCGCCACATATGCGCTTTGATCTGATACGATGATCTGCGTTGAGCGTCCGGAGTCCGGATTATTATTGCTGTCGGTCCTCCGCTCAAAGACCGCTTGATTTGTTGCCTTTGACGACCTCCGATGGGAATTAGCCCTTCTCTCGTCCGGGATTCATCCGGAAATTATAATGAATTGCTGGGCTACGTTCATCATATTTATCGTTCTCATTATCAGTCTTTTGTGGACACAGTTCACACTTCATTGAAACGCATGTATGATTGTATGTTTACGGAATCTTTGAACGTGAATTTGACCCACTTCGTTAGAGGTTTAGTTATATTATAGAGAGATGAAAATTATGTACTTTATGAAGAATCGGTCAGATTCACTAAGAGCGTGGTTATTTTAACAACTACTGTCATTCGGGTTGGTTAATATGGAGGTCAGTGTTTATTTGAACCACTTACAGATTTTCCGATTCTCTAAGGCATTGTTCAAACAATTCGCTCTCAGCATATGTCCCAAGAGTTATGACTCACCCTGTATATGTACTATTTTTAATGTTCATAATATATCTGAGAAGTTTCCTTTTCAACATTTCAAAATGTCGAATTGCAAGGACCGATGACAATGGCATTTAAAAAAAAAAATCCCATTTCGTGATGAGGATAATTAGAATGAGCAATTTATTTTTCTCGAATATAATAGTGGTGATGTCCGCCAAAAATATCTCAAATGCTCCGTCACCAAAATTTCAAATATATGTACGCTTTCACCCTTCGAAAAACCTTGTACAATGCCTTTTATATAGAGTGACATGGCAGTGTCTTGCACCAAGTACTCGTATTTTAGGTCCATTTCAAAACGTTGAATCATATTGAAACTTCGCACACTCTTCAGGATAAGGAGAAGCGTGTTTTTATTATTTTTTCTATTTTTCGTAACTACTGCCCCGCCGTGAAAGTGGGTATTTTGCGCGCCTTCTCCAGAAACTTAATTTCATACGGTTACTTGATGCAAGTTACTGCTGTGTCTCAGGATGTGAGAAGTTATTCGAAGGAATAAAAAACGAACATTTGAAATGACCCCGCATATGTGAGTTTGAAAAGTTTTGTAAATTTAGTTTCTGAGATATAAGCCGACAAAGTTCGTAAAAACGTCGTATGGGGGTAGGATTGACAAAGAAAAATAGTTATTTATTATACAAGGGAAAAAAGTAGTAGATTTTAGCTCCAGGTTGTGAGCTAAAATCTAATATTTTTCCCGTGTATAATACACTATTTTTTTCTGTGACAGAAGGAAGGACGAATCAATATTGAGAAGATATTACATTATTTCGAAATCTGAAAATTATCGACGTGAAATTTCAAGTTTTTAACAGTAGGGACACCTGCGTTTTATAGGCATCTTCATCATTCTTTTGAAGTAATCATATCTGATGTCACTTCTGTCAGTTCAATTCTGTGATTTGATTTAAAAAAATTGCGAATTCAGTAGTTGTTTAGTAATATACGAAACCGCGAAGTTGAATAGAAGATAAAAGGACGTGCAGTTCTTTCTCGGAGACGGTATTATTGACTCATTTTTCGGAACTATCGCACAACAAAAGCCATTAACAGAGTATATATATGTGATATACCGGGTGTCCCATTTTAATCTTTATTTGGAAATTTCTCGAAATGTATGCATCTGACAAAAAAAATTGCCGAATAAAAGTTGTATGGTTTGAAGGGGGACGTCTGGTTATAAAACAAGTTTCACCCCTGACCCCCAGGGGAGTGGAAAATGGAGGTAACATTGAAATCTTTAATGGAAACCCCTATTTTTTATTGCAGATTCTGGATGAGCATTGAAAACTATGAAACTTTTATTCGGGAACTTCTTTTTTATTTTCACAAGATGGCGCTGCGATCGTAAAAAACAATATTTTACTATTTACACATTTCAACCCCCTGAAGACGAGGAAGAGTGTAGGGTATGATATTTTCCCAGACAAACGCCATTGGGGTGATATTCACACGACAAATTAACGGTAAACGAACTAACTTACCTTGACACCTCTACATAGAAAAGAGAGAAATAAGCACGGTTCCGCAATTAAGGAATCATTTAGGTCAGATTAAAGCTGGTTTCAAGTGAGATTGACTATTTCATCAAGTGTTCGAAATGCCCTCCATTTACTTGAATACACAAGTTCACTCGTTTTTCAAAATTCCGCACTATCGCTTTCAACATAGCAGGCGTTATAGCCATGCACGCTTCTCTAATTCTATCTTTCATATTCTCGCGTGTGGTTGGGGGTTCGCGAAACACAATGTTTTTGATGTAACCCCACAGAAAGAAGTCTGGGGAGGTCAAGTCGGGTGATCCGGGTGGCCAGGGCACGGGTCTCCCACGACCAATCCACTTTTGCGGGTATCTCTCGTCAAGGAAATTTCGCACAATTCTAGCAAAACGTGGAGGCGCGCCATCTTGCTGTAACCACATACGGAGCGCCTTCTTGTTGAAATAAAAAAGAAGTTCCCGAATAAAAGCTTCATTTTTTAATGCTCTTCCAGAATCTGCAATAAAAAATGGGGGTTTCCATTAAAGATTTCAATGTTACCTCCATTTCCCACTCCCCTGGGGGTCAGGGGGTGAAACTTGTTTTACAACCAGACGTCCCTCTCCAAACCATACAACTTTTATTCGGCAATTTTTTTTGTCAGATGCATACATTTCGAGAAATTTCCAAATAAAGATTAAAATGGGACACCCGGTATATCCGGGAAAAAAGTACTCACTTTTTTCCCACGGGAAAAAAGTAATTTAAGAAAAGTGACATTTTATAACCTGCCAACAGAGATGAAATGCCAAACTTTTTTCCCGTCACAGAAAAAAAACTGTTTTTTTAGTATAAATAAGGCGAAATGAGCTAGAAAATGTATTGATCAGAACTCAAATACATGTCTAGTTATGATCCCATAAATTATAGTAAACCAGGGTGCATACGAGGCACGGTGGAAAAATTTATTTTTCGGAAAAAAAATTCGAGCACTATTCCAGAACCAAAAAGTTATATTCTGGTGGGACATCATATAGTTTTAGTCCATTGTAGGCTCCGAGAACGTATTTTGAATCTTGATAACTATCTCTGTTCGAAATATGAATTTTTAGAATTTTGTGTTACACCCCTTTTTGAAAACAATTGACAGCTTGTTTTTGATCACAAAGAAAGGGATTCATTGATACTGTTGATTGAATGAGAGCTGAGGTGTCTCACCAGCGAATTCAGTTGTTCTAAATTGCCTCTCATTTAGATACAGGGTGTGTTAGATTTTGTTGAAGATTATTTAACATATTTCAATTGAATATCTCGAAAACAGTTCCGTTGATTTGGATCTCATTTTACTGACACTATTTTGAATATGTTGACTATCATATGCAAAAAGTTTTTCCATTTTTTATGTTTCGTTTCTGAGATATCAATTTTTGAGTTTACAGTACAACAGGTATTATAGGTATTACCATCGATTCAACAGAACTTTACGGAATCTTTCGAACATTCAATTACATTATGAAACTATTAGAAATCAATTATTTGTTACTATAAACAACACGAACCACATTGAATAACAATATGAATTCAGTTAAGCTCTGTTGAATCGATAGTAATATCCGAGTTAATTACCCTATAATATCTGTAATACTGTAAACTCAAAAATGCATATCTCAGAAACGAAACATGAAAAATTGAAAAACTTCTTGCATATGATAGTCAAAATAGTGTGAGAGAAATGAGATCCAAATTAACGGAACTGTTTTCGAGATATTCAATTGAAACATTTCAAATAATCTTCAACAAAATCTAACACACCCTGTATCTGAATGAAGAGCAATATTGAACAAGTGAATTCGCTAGTGAGTTACCTCAGCTTTCAATAAATCAATAGTCTCGATCAATCCCTTTTTTTGTAATCAAAAACAAGCTGTCAATTGTTTTCCAAAAGGGGTATAACACAAAATTCAAAGAATTCATATTCCGAACAGAGATAGTTATCAAGAATGAAAATATGTTTTAGAAGCCTACAATAGACTGAAACTATAATGTCTCACCAAAATATAACTTGTTGGTTTTGGAATAGTGCTCGAATTTTTTTTCCGAAAAATGAATTTTTTGACCGTGCCTCGTATACACCCTTGTTTACTATAATTTATGTGATCATAACTAGACATCCATTTGAGTTCCGATCAATACATTTTCTAGCTTATTTTGTCTTATTTATACTACAAAAACAGTTTTTTTCTGCAACCGACACAAAAGTCGTCCATTTTGATACCAAAATTAGCTCTTAAATTGACGTTTCTATTACTGTCACAAAAATAGGTATGTTGCTAGGCAACATATTTAGTTCCTAGGAGCTAAAGTTGAATTTTAGTTCCTAGGGGCTAAAGTTGTACTTTAGCTCCTAGGAACTAAAAAGGATCTACTGGACGTCATCAAGAATAAACAACATTGTGACGGTTGGTTATTTGGGTTGAGACGCATACCTGATTTGTTTCCGATTTCAGCAGATTTGGCATTTCATACCCATGCTGGAGATATAAATACACCCTATTATAGTTTTGTATTGAAATTATAAACATCTCAGTTAAGTATTTTTGTTTTGATCAGGGAAGCCTTCAAGATTCGAATACTTGAGTGATCTGTATTTCATTCGTTATTCTCGTGATGGATAACTTGTTTTTGTATAATCACGGCAAGCAATAGTTTTTTTTGTCTCAAACAACGATATTGTTTAGCTTCATTTGATTATCAAGTCCAACACAGTGTAGTATGGAGAGGAATAAATAATCACTATTATCATTGTTGGTATGCTCACTAACCTAACATTTTCCACGTATTGTTCCTATAGCTGGCACTGGCGCGGTTTTTGGCATAAGAGCACCTGGTCCATGCACAAGTATGTCATTCTGTGGTTGTATTTATATTGAAACTACAATTCGAACATCCTAGAAAACCCAACCTGCTGTTAATGCAGGTAGAATATTCTCACCACATCCATTATTTGTCAATATTTGTTGCATTGCATACATTAGGCACGGCATTGGTGGTTACTTCACATGTTTATTTTGAGTCAATTGTTTCGGTTGCAGAAAAAATAGCATGTTTCATTCGGATCAAAAGTGACTTTGTTCGACTCGCAAATTTTGCTTTCGCTCGGCTTCGCTAAACGCTCCGCCTCGCAAATGCAAAATTCGCTTGTCAAACAAAGTGTCACTTTTGATCCTAATAAAACAATCTACTATTTTCTTTGCCAATCCTACCCCGATACGGTGTTTTTACGAACTTTGTCGGCTTATATCTCAGAAACTAAACAACAACATATAATTTCAGCCAAATCGATCGAGAGCCAATTTCTCGTGTTTTCGTGTGGCGGACATTCGATATTTTGGTGGCAGAACATCATTCACCATTTTAATCGAGAAAAATCACGCTCGAAGATTCCGTTGCAAACATACCAACAAACATTCATTCATACCAATCTATTCAAAGCGCGGTAAAAAATATATCCATTTCCTTAGTATACCATTAACTAATTCTTGAAATAATTTGTGCACAAGATGATAAAAAAATTAACCACAATCGCATTACTATGTCCAAGTTAATTAGAGGAAAAATTACAAGGTGAGAGGAACCCCGAGCAAACTTAATTAACAATCTTTATAAATGAGCGTTCTTAATAGGACAGGGGGGTGGGTAAAAGCAGCAGCTCCTGCTGAAACCAGCGAGTCGGCTGAATATGAGCAAGGCCAACAAGCACATTACATAAAGCGTTCTGATCGTGGTTCGGGATACTTCCTTTTGCTCCAAAACGTCCCCGCTTTGTTGGAACGTGTCGCAGGAAGACGGGACTATCTCCCTCCTGCTCCAAGGATCACAATCATTTGCGCAGAGCGGCCAATTCTGGCATGGAATTGCCGTCACAGCCGCCTGCCTCGGAAAGTCGTTCGCTTGCTGGCATCAGATATAAAAGCCCGGTAGTGGGGTTGCTAAGGGACGCTTTTATTCAATGCGATGTTCATTTATTTCTGGCCTCAAGCGGCAGCGCCAAAATGCGTTCGCTCTCGCGTCATCTGATAAAGCGGCCAATAATGATTTTGCGATTGTATCGCGAACGATACGGAATTTTAAAGTAATTTCTTTTTAGTTTGTGTCATTTATCTTGCTGGCTGAGCGACAGGTCTCGTGTGCACTGAATAATGAAATATGAAATATGCCATGTGTGCATTAGACCAGAGGTATATAGTTTTTAAGGAAATAACTAGAAAAAAAATCATAACTACCGACTGTGACAAAATTAAAATCATTAATATAGGTATATTGGATAATGTTTATTTTTATAAAGCATCCCACAGCCCCATAAAACGCTATTGATATGAGAATCACAAATACATATACAATGTTCAAAATACACAATTGATTCTTCTGAAATTCAACACCAAAATAATAATAGGCGAGACAAACGATCGGTAATAATGATGTCCTCTTGGGACACTTTTCCTGATGGACTCCAGAAAATCAAAGTTTCCAAAAGTGAGACATTGTCGTTCAGGCTTCATCCGACCTTCATCAATTCTTCTAGTCCGGTCCTGACAAATTTAGCCAATCATCTATACACAAGGGCGTAGATATTTGTTTCTGAGAGGTTTCAATAACAGATATGATGAGCGCCATCAGGAGGATGATAGTAAAAACAGTATGCGAAGTAATTTAGTGCGCGAAATAACCTAGGTAGCACAGTTTAGTCAATCTAGTCATAATGACGTCTTTTTCAGGTTATTGTTGGTCCTTGACTTCAGAGAGACCTAAAAATGACGTCATGTTTCATAGCGGGAATGATTACAGAGATAGAGGGTGTTCAAAAACAAGAAACATACAATGCCAAAAGATAAGATCGAAACTCAAAGATTGTCCCAATGGCTCTCGTTCGTTGGTCCCTTGCTGAAGCAGTCGGAAGGAATTTCACTGATAATTGATTCCCACAACTCTCCAAAGCCGACGGTACATTAGCAAGAACATTACAGAAGAAAGCAAATATTTTTGCGAAGATGTTATCTATTTTGAGGCAAAGTGTTGCCAGATATTCTACTCGTTGAAAGTCGAATGCCCGAAATTTTCTTCCATCAATGCACTATAAGACGAATTTTGCTTGGTCTCAGAACGAATAAGGCCAACGGTCCTGATGGAATTGCACCTATTATCCTGCACCAGAATTGACACCGATTATCTGCAAGTTGTTTACCATCTCGTTCAAGTCGGGTTTCTTTCCATCATGCTGAAAGATATAGCTAGAGTTCAATCAATCCCCCAAAGAAACGAACAAAAATCTGCTCAACAATTACAGGCCTATTGCCCTCTTATCAGTAATCTCGAAAGTGATGGGGAAGGCAATCAACATTGAGCTTATCAAATATCTCTGGAAAGCTCAGGAATCATCGATGATGAACAATATGGCTTTCGCCACCGAAAATCAACTAGAACATATCTACTTGCCTATGTCACCCATACATGGCAAGCTCCAATAGAAAAATATTGGGAATCTCTATAGCTGTATCTAGATCTATCCATCATTAGCAATTCCAGTCAGATGAACTCGACAAGCCTAGTCAGCAATTGGATATATGTCGAAACAGCACTTTATCAAAACTAGTTTGTCTATAGAATGGCGAAGCTCTGGAATTCATTGCCTGAGGAAGTATTTCCAAGAACTTGTCATCTCCTAAAGGTGAAAAAAGTCCTTTCTCCTCTCCCTATCCTTTCTAGGTGAGCACGATATTCTTCAAACATTATAGGGATTTCCTTTCGTGGGCTCCAAGCGATGAAAAAATGTACACACGGGGTTCCATTTCGTGTGCTCCAAGAGATGATGAAAAAGTACGTTGCTGTAACTCTGAATGTAAAAAAATATCTCATCCTACAGATCCTGATCGCGATAAGAAACGAAACAGCGAAGTTTCAATAATTCAAATCGATGTTTTGAAGTGTGTCAAAATCATATCCGGCGTCTCTCTGGATGTACCTATCCATTCGAGAAACTTGATGGAAGACACTAGATGTCAAAAGTTGTAATATTTGGAATTTCGGTGGATGAGCATTTGGAATTTTGGTGGCGGAATATCATCCACCATTTTATGCGAGAAATATCGAATGTCCATCAGAATGTACAGAGATACAGATTTGCGGTTTTCACGAACGTTGGCTACTTTTGTGGAACTCACGATACCACAAACAACATTTTCACAGCCCACTTCGTAAATGAGACACAGGGGAAAATCAAAAATGTTGAATTTTGAGACCCTCCCTGTATCTCAGCTATATTTCAACTTATAGTGAAAGTAAAAAAAATGGAACCCTGTATATTTTTTCATATTTTTCATGTTTTGCGCTTTTCAAAAATATATAACACCTATATGATATTTTGAGTATCAACCTCGAATTTAGATAATTCACAGTTATTTGGTATATTTCTTATTGATCTGCCTTGTGGAAGTGTGGCAAATCATTTTTGATATTTAAATATTGTGAATTTTCATATGAACCAAATTCTACCAACATTCATTATTAACCAATATTCAGTACTATTTACTGACTATAAAGGCTGTGGACTTGATTAGTAGTAAGAAAAAGCGAGTGCAGAATATTTGATAATTGTTGTCACCTGATTACCTGTGGAAGTTTACAAATTTTCCATACAATGGCGAATAATAATCCAGGTCTCATAATACCAAAACTATGGATTCCCCTTGAAAAACTATATGAGTGACAGTTTTCACTTTTTCTATAAGTTGGAAGATAGCTGAAATACAGGGGTCCCAAAAATGCAACATTTTTAATTTCGCCCTGTAACCCAAAAACGAAGCTGTCTATAAAAATTGTGTTTGCGGTATCGTGAATTTAACAAAAAAGTAGTCAACGTTCGCGAAAACCGCAAATCTCTATCTCCAAAAATAAGTGAGATATGCCGTAAGGATATCGAAAATGGGACATCCTGTACTGTCTCATTACCCCTCCACCTACGTGCATGCTTCCACATAAATACCACTGAAAGAAAAATAACAGAGGCTGGCCGCATGAGCGCCGAGAAAAAGTGCTTACAACTGTAAAACCTAATTAACCAGGCATACGTCAACCGAATATCCCAGTCGAACAAAACGCGCCCTAACTGATATAAACGGTCTCCTCTTCCATAAAGAAACTTCATAAACTCGGCGCATAGCATAGCGTAGCATAGCACAGCATAGCATAGACCGCTCAACAGTCGTCCGTCTCCGGAGACATCTAGCGGTGGAGCAGTTACCATGGCGATACGCCGAGACATTCGCTTGTTTTAATCAAGGCTGTCATGGCAACCGAGATCCCGCCATTGGACAATTCATTTTGTAATTACGTTGACGACACCCCAGGCGGCCATTTTGGAACGAGCACAGGCGTCCAAAGCCCGAGACGGTCCCTTTTCCATACCGGAAGCACGAGGAAGAAGCAGCCGGACGGATGTAAGTTGGCTCCGGGAAGCGGCTAACTAATACAATTAACGGGAGACAAGTGAAACTCCGCTATCGTAACTCGTCCGGGTGGGAGCGAGACGGACGATGTGACTCTGTCCTTGTCTCTGCTTTCGGCTGATGGAGGACCTCGATGCTCTCGGCTTGATTAAAACAGATTGAATGTTTCAACTTTACGCGGTTACTTTATTATAGTTTCATTAGGTACTTCGGAAGTTTCCTGCTCTTTTGTCTATTCCCGTTACGGTGGAGTTTATTAATGACTTTCGGTCGGAGGTCGATAGTTTTTAATTAATCCAGAAGTTTGAGGATGGTTTTTTCACGTTCATGAGGTATTCTCTAGGTAACATAGTCACTCACTTTATTAACTTCGGAACATTTTGATGTCATGGATTAGAGATTCATGAGAAGTGGTAGGTTCATGTTTTTTTCCTTGGGAACTATCATTGAACGATAATAACTGGGTCACTGATGTCTACCATATTATTTTTCTCTGCAGTGGCGGCTCGTGACTTTCATGACAGAGGAGGCTGAATGATATGAGATTTATTGTGAAAAAAAACTCTCTACGACTTACCCAAATCAATAGCTTTAATGGCATTCGGTTTACCAGTTGACCTGAACTTAATACTTGAAGAGATGTGTTCCTGTGATTTGCAGTGTCTATGCAATCCGCGAGGCAAATTTTTCAAATCCTAATCGCCCCCAACATGATGACTTATCGGTTGGAAATAATACGCAGTACCAACAAAATAGCTTATTCCTTACCTCAGATATAATTATCAGAATTGAACGAACGTTTTGTTTGTTACCTGTTACAATCAGATTTTTTCAATTCCGGTGTCTGCCGTTTGTTTTTCGCAATCAATTTATCTTCATAAGACAAAGCACTGAATGGGTTCACCAAAAAGTATTCCACTAATTCGCAATCGTTTAAAACACTCATTTTTCAGAAATCTATAGAGCCCCTAACCATTAACCTAACATAAACATAAACAATGCACCCGCGCTGGATTATCCACAATTCGCAACGCGACACGACAAACACGTGCCATTCGGGCGTATTCGGGCATTTGCATTGCGCGCGTGGGTTGCGCGTTGTGGAGGAGCCTCCTATAGATTTTGCCAAGTTGAATATTCCACGCGTGAACTGCAGACTTCAACGTGTGATGCGTGGGCAAGCACTGTTGCCAATTCAAAAATACTCACCTAAAAACAGGAAATCAAATCAAAATCCATGTAGTTTGATGTCCTTTTGATGGGAAAGTATGGATAATATCAGTTTAAGGAGAATCTCTGAGGAGGCTCAGCCTCCGTTGCCTCCTCTGAGGAGCCGCCACTGTTTCTCTGATCTAGCTGGCTCATTTATTGCTGCTCAAGGCCTCCATTATTAGAGTCCCATTCAATGGAGGTGTCCATTTTAGTTATTGTTCCGAGAACTTCCATTATAACCTCATTCGTAAAACTCACATTTTTTTTTAAAATTTTCGATATATCTATCTGCATTGAGACGGACGAAGACATCAGAAGGACATCGATTTCTTGTCATCTAAAATTTTGTATGTCAGCAACTTCAATAAAACTTCACAGGGTGGCCCATTGGGAAATGGAAAAACTTCAACGGTGATGATTAGAGGTCGCCAAGGTGGTTCTGATAATTACATATTCGTAGGGGTCACAAGTTTTATATTCGAAATATTGGGTGTTTTTCAATTTTGGTAAATTCTTTGTGAGGACATATAACTTACAAACCATCATCCAGCATAATATGTTTTAGGAATCTGGTACACAAAGTTCTCCGTCTTCTACCAAAGCGGCTCGCCCATCAGTTTCGAGAAGAATCCATGGTCGAATTAACGAACATTTATTATATTTCTGGACTCCAAGAACAACGAATTTTCAAAATCCGCTCACATATTTGAATAGTGCACAATTAAGAAGCTGAATCGAAAGATGTGGGTATAATCTTCATTTTTCCGCATGCTCATTCACCAAGGAATTTATGATTGCGAATTTGGGAAATTATACATTAATTGGATTGATAAAAGTGACATGTTTTTGCAATTTGCTTATAATATAATAGTACTATTGCGTAAGTATGTATTTGTGGAAAGATTGTGCAAGCTCTTTCACCAAGGAATTTCTGATTCACATTTTGGGGAATCATGTATTATTGGATAATTAAAAATGGAATGTTTCTGGTTTACTCAATCATCAACAAAAAATACCCATGTCCCACTTCTTTCTCATTCTTCTTTGGAATATGGAAGTATATTGAGTATACAGGGTGTTAATCAATTGAGTGCCGATGATACACGGTGTGAATCCTTGTTATTTTAAGAAGAAAGTTCAAGTTAACATATGCATGTCCTAAATCTCTCAGCTTAGAGCTACAGAGCGTTAAAATAAGAAGCGTACAGTTTTTTTTCAATCAAATCATTCAATATCAGGCCTATACGTGAACATCACTAGTAAAAGTTAATAGTTGATTTTCGTCCCGTTTCCACCGAGGTTTTTACTCATAGTTGGTGTCTATATACTGAATTTCAACAGAATACCAAAAACAATTACAATGAACTGAAGATGAAACATGTTTTGGTTTTCATTTTTTTACGCGAAAACGGTACGTCGTATGAAAGTAAGTCTTGAAACCAAATTCGCTACAAAATCAATGAAGATATCAAAAATGATTTTTGTTTTCAGAAAATCCAGTGACTTTCCATTATTTTTTTCAAATTTTGCCAGTTCAAACCCCGTACATTGGTGAAAATTTGAAAAAAACTTCCACGTCAAAGAATGCTCCTCAATGATTAAAAGGTGAATAGGATCTCAATTTCATAAGAATGTGTAGGAGTGATAAGAAGTTATGACAAAAACTCACTATTTTCTCAAAATTTCAAAGCACCCTTCAGCCCGAACACTAAGAGGTTTAGGACATTATTATGTTGATTCATTTTTTTCTCGTAAAATCATCCGAGGATTGACACCTTGTATCATTGGCACTCAATCAATTAATTAACACCCTGTATATGTATAGGTAGCTAGTCCATTACGTTCATTAACTGTCACTTACCACAACATCAGAATTATTTCCGGTAAAAGTCTATCATCAGAATTGTTTTTAAAAATGATCATGTGAATCTATATCGTACTTCGATTATTATTCCATTTCTATTGGATAGGTAGGTAATTATTTGTTCGCATTTATTGGTGAGCAACTCCAAATTGGGAAACAAATCCCATCTTCACACCCCTTGTTTTCCATTAAATGGCACCCGAGTACAAAAACCCAATTACACGAAATATCCTACCAATTACTGCAGGACCCCTGTTTATACAGCGTGCCGAATCTAAAGTCAACCGCACACCAGTAGCGTACGATAAGGAGCCTCTTCTTTGTATGGAAATAGAAATATACGATACATGGAATTGAAGCTGGGATGACAAAATTGGAGGAAGTTACGATGATTGAATTATTCGGTTTATTGGGAACTTTGAAAATATATAACCGTTATGAAAATTACGTAACTATCCAAGGCATTCGATCGAGTCTGGCACCACGGACTCCTCGCCAAGCTTCCATCTTATGGCTTGCCTCCCCAGCTATGTTCTCTGCTAGCTAGTTTTCTCTCAAACAGGTCTCTCCATGTTGTGGTCGATAGAGTTTCATCTGACTCTCTCATCATAAATGCTGGTGTTCCGCAAGGATCAATTCTAGCACCAACACTATAATTATGTGGCATTGAAATGAAATTAAAATTATTTTCACCATCATGTAAGTGAACATTTGTCATTTCTGATAATGTTTTTTATAAGATACATGTCCCCTTGATCAATTGGTTCATCATTGAAAGTGTGGAGATGATTTTGAGCTTTTTTTGTTTCCTTTTCAATACCACGCTTTTATTAGATTTTTATGTATACAAATCTTCGAACCTGACTTTGACCCACTTCAAATCGTCGGATTGAATAATTGAAACTCCGCTTTACACTTATCAAGGACCGGTGACAATATAATGATTTAACAGTTGTGTTCCATTTTCCTGAACAGGATCGCCTTGCACCAAGTACTTATATGGAATAAATTTTCCTGAGAGATCCTGTTGAAGGTGACGCAGGCGCACAAGTTAACAACTTTCACTGCGGGGTAGTTATGAAAAATAGAGAAATCTGAAGAACAGAAAATATCAGCACCTCCGTATTCATATGTATTTATTAACATTCTTTTATCATCACACTTTCTAAATTTTTACAGTTTGATACTGTCTGTAGGTTAATCGAGGAGGTGGTAAATTCATTATTCCAAAAATATGAATACTATTTCAGAACAAATCAGATGATTTGCCCCAAAATTCCATTACGTTTAAAGAATTTTCCTATCAGAGAGCCTGAAAGAAAAATTCACTAGCTTGTCAGTGACAAGTCGTATTGAAAAAGGTTTGGAGAAGAGAAATAAAGGTATATAGGAGAATATACAATTTTTACTTATCTCTGGACGTTTCGGAAACGAATCTGATCCCGTTTTCAACATAAAAAATTGATTTTTTGTATGGCAAAATCGTATTTGTCCTGACACTTTTCAGTTCTCAGTGACCATTGGTGACGTTGGCAATCAAATGAGTTACAGGATGTTTTTATTATTCAATCTTGAATTCACCATTTCCATGAAGACGAGGAGAGGAAATCCCAAAAAAATCTGGAATAATGAATTCCTCAGTTTGGTTTGGCTATCTATAAGAGCGCGTTTTATTGTTTATTCAAACCATACTATATTTTTTCTTACTGTCAAAACATTGCTTGATTCTAGAGAATTAGAATATAATGTCAATTCAGCTATACATTTAGAAAGTGCATGTTTACCATGCACGCCAAAGCGTTAGAATCTATCCCCAGACTTCAGTATTGAGCTTGGGCCGGAGTCAATTTATTTTTGATGCGACGTATAATTTTTCCGGTCGTGGTTCGATGATTCAAAAGTCCCGAGGGAGACCATTCAATTTGTAACATATAAATAATAACACGCACCATGACGACTTCTGCGCACTACTAGAATTATCATAATAATAAGGGAACGAATCGTCGATAGGGATCTTCCGAGTCTTGAAATGCTGCCATATTGTCAAGCCAAATTTATGTCGCGTATCCTTCATTTTTTCTACAAACTTTCTTGAATAGGTATCTACAGGGTGTCCCTAAAAGGTGCGGAAAAAAAGCTACCACAAGTTCCTGAGGCGTAAATATGACGATCTAACTCAACTTACCTCAGTCCAAAACTGCATGATTTCAGAGATACAGAGTGTCAAAAGTTCAATTTGATTTTCATTTTTTATGAATATTTTTTTAATAATTGGTGTATTGTCACAATATTTGGCTTGGGGGGGTTTTGCTAGTTAAGAAATTAGAATTTGCTATCATTTTCATTGTAAAGTTGAGAGGGCGCCACCTGCGGAACCTTGCACACATTCAAAACAGAATAACATTTTTGAGCCACCCCATATTTAATTTTTAAATGAAAATTCGGATTGTCCAACGTCTTTTACATAAAAAATGTATACGTGGTAAGAGTTGATTTGAGTAGCTGTTTTTGAGATATCTGGATTTTAAAAATTCACTTCGTAAATGGCCAGGTCTAAATTATTGTAATAATAAAATTGAACACATTTGAAGCGTAGGCGGTAAATTAAAATAACGTCACTAGAAACTTTGAAAAAAAAGAAGTAGGTACATAAATGTGTTGGTAATTTTATTCTCTAGTGAAAATAGTCATTAGGAATAGGAATAGGAGATTTATCAACAACAAAAGTTTAATTTAATTTAATTAAAAAAATGATTTTAACAAAAAATGTTTAAAATGGCCTCCATTTTCGTGTGTACAAAGATTAATACGT
Source organism: Phaedon cochleariae (assembly GCA_918026855.4). Classification (NCBI taxonomy): domain Eukaryota; kingdom Metazoa; phylum Arthropoda; class Insecta; order Coleoptera; family Chrysomelidae; genus Phaedon; species Phaedon cochleariae. The sequence continues at coordinate 98,996 of OU896707.1, read as the reverse complement.
TTCAAAAAGTTGAATTGAACACTTTGGAGTATTCCGTCATCATTTCTTGAAGCGTCAATTTCAGTTTGAATACGTCTCCTTAAATCATCTTCTGTATTTACTGGCCTAGAATACACAAGGGCTTTCAAAGCTCCCCATAAAAAATAATCCATCGGTGTCAAATCAGGGGACAATTGTCTTGACTTGTTTTTTAGATTCGATTTGACCCAAGTCAGTTTTTAGTGACGTTATTTTAATTCACCGCCTACTCTTCAAATGTGTTCTATTTTATTATTACAATAATTTAGACCTGGCCATTTACGAAGTGAATTTTTAAAATCCAGATATCTCAAAAACAGCTGCTCAAATCAACTCTTACCAAGTATACATTTTTCATGTAAAAGACGTTGGACAATCCGAATTTTCATTTAAAAATTAAATATGGGGTGGCTCAAAAAAGTTATTTCGTTTTAAATGTGTGCAAGGTTCCGCAGGTGGCGCCCTCTTAACTTTACAATAAAAATGATAGCAAATTCTAATTTCTCAACCAGCAAAACCCCCCAAGCCGAATATTGTGACAATACACCAATTATTAAAAAAAATATTTATAGAAAATGAAAATCAAATTGAACTTTTGACACTCTGTATCTCTGAAATAATCCACTTTTGGACTGAGGTAAGTTGAGTTAGATCGTCCTATTTACGCCTCAGGAATTTGTGGTAGCTTTTTCCCGCACCTTTTAGGGACACCCTGTATAAACCGAGGTAGTGAATAGTATATTATACACCTAGGGTGAGAAGTGAGCTATTATATAGCAAAGCGCTTAAAGCGTGAAGGACTATCAGAAACTAAACGCTTTATCAAATTTCCTGTGGATAACTACAAAACCGAGAGAGAATTTAAATGACATTCCTTCGGAACAACACCTATTTATTAATTCCTTAATAGCCGGCCCTGGAATGAGACTTATTTTCATTACGTCGATCGTCACCACTGTGGACAGAGAACATACAAACAAAATATCGAAAAAAAATTCAAGTTATGATCAATTGAATAAATTGAGAAAATTAATAAATCCCCCTGTATCTTGGCTATATTGAATGGAAGATCTATGAAATATGGATTATTCAGAAGAATGAATCACCGTGTATAACAGAGGTCTTTATGAGATGTCTCTATGAACTACTAGTTCATAAAATGACGAAAAGCTACCTTGGTAGAGCAAACCACTTTACGCCAATAGCTAGTGGTGGAAAAACATTTGTTCGCCTGGTATATCACCACGAGCATCGTCATTCTCTATAGACTGAATGCTTTTTCCGGACCTTCTTGATCCTATAGGCATCCCCAAAAGAAACAGCCATTTCGCGAGCAATATTATCGCTGTCAGCTTTACTGTTCCCAAATTATAACTTATGTCTGTATCAAGAGAATTTCAGAGGGTTTCCTTTTATCGCTCACCAGATGCGGTGATTTGTTTCTATAATGTGCTACTACACTTGAACAATGTTCACTAGAAACGAGGCGAGATTATGAAAATTATATTGAAAGTTGAAAAAGCTTCAATTTAAACGCTCTAAAAACAAGAAAATTAAATTTTCCTATAAAATTTTAACTATCAACTCATTATACAATTGATATGATCATAAAATATTGTCGCGATGATCAATATTTAATTGAATAAAATTTTGAAAATTTGAACCTTTATGTAATGAGAATATAATTATAATATTATGAGACTATGAGATACCCACCAAACACCTTGCAATTCAATAATGAAACTCGATACTAGATCGGTAGCTTGATACCTACCCAGTATTATCATGATAATAATTGGAGAATCCATCTCCTTTATTATCAATCGATTGATTGGGAATACTCCTGCCATCATAATTAACCACCAGGGAAAGTGAGGAGTACAAGTATTCGACAATAAACCAGAGAAAAAGGAAACCTATATGATCACGAGAGTCTTATAATAATAATGATCCAAATGATCAGCCGATTGTTGATGTAGACGTTCCTAGAACATCCACCAGGGTGATGAGTAGTGAAAAAGATATTGCCCAGCAAAGGGCCACAACTCGTTAGACTTCTATATGTTCCAGTCATCTTACCATCACAATGCCATAATCGTATTTTCAACTGATGTTTACTTAGCGTAGGGAAATCATCGGCCCATAACCAATATCCCGGCATCGTCTCTTTCGTAGATTTGCCTGCACTGGGCCGGACTTCTCCCGGTAATTCAATGTTTGCTGGGATGATACACAGCAAAACTACAGATTCCTAGGAAAATATGTTCGGATTTACCCTAACTTACAGCATGCCAAAAGTTGATATAACAAAAATAAAAGGTGTCAAAATTCCAATTTGCATTTAGTTTTTTCTCAATTATTCATCAACAGGGTGACAAAACAGCACAAAATTTGGCATCAAGGGGTTTTCTGGGGCTCTTATAGTTTAGATGTAACTTGATGTAGAGGGTACCACTTACGGTAAACTGAATCTCTTTAAACTGATTTAACTTTGTGTCACGTTGTATTAGTCAAAATGTTGAAGTTTATGTATGAAACATATTTTTCACGCATCGTTTGTTATTTCATCTGATTCGATCACAGCCTACTTGAAAAGAATGCAACTGGGAATTTGTGAAGTTGTATATTGAATAACTGATACGCAGATATCTCGAAAACGGTGAAATATTTTCAAATGACTTTTTCACGTTGAAAATATGTTGAATACATAATCTTCGAAATTTAGACTAAAATACCGTGACACAAGGAAGTTGAATCATTTTAAAGAAATTTCATGTACCGGGAGTTGTACAAGTCACATCCAGAATAAGGAAGGATTTGCCTTTTTCGCGCCACAGAAAACCTCTTGTTGCCAAATTACATGCCGTGTTTTCACCCTGTCCATGAATTATTGAGAAAAAAACGAAATTCAAATTCAAACTGTGACGTGTATCATCATCAACTTTTGGACTGAATAAGTAAGTTTTGCTGAATCTCAACATTTCAATTCAAGGAATCTGCAGTTTTGCTATGAACTATTAATTAGCGAACCACCTGTATAGGTTGATGGATTCAATCAATCAATCAATCAAAATATACTTTATTGTCTGAAGAAAAAAAAAATCCCATTTGACGAAGTCATACATACATTCATACATACATAATGAATAAGATAAACCTAATACCACAGTATCTATAGCAAGAGAGTGATGCTACAATCATCATATACTAATGAGAGAATAATAATTAAAGAAATGAAAAAGACAGTATCAATACGGATTGAGAGTGTATGTACTGAATTATTGATTACATAAACCTAAATGAATAAGAGTATTCTGTCAGGAGCTATCATGTTATAAAAAAAATAAACTTGAATTATTCCAATCTTCAGCTAGATATTCTTGAACACAATAGTAATATGTTTCTTTGATGAGATGTTTTGTTGAGCTCGTCGATGGAATGGGGAGTCTAAAAGTGTTGTTTTGGCGAGTAGAACTTACAACCGCATCATATGCCGATTTATTGTTGTGGACTAATCATATTTTTTCGAGAATCAAGAGGCACGGAAGTGTTAGGATTTTGTGCTCTGAGAAAAGAGGTTTGCATGATACTCTAGGTGCCACTTTGCAGAGATATCGAATAGACCACTCCTGGAGGATGAAGATCGATTTGAAATTCTGTTCACTGCAAATGCCCCAGAAAGGTATTCCATATCTTATGTGTGACTCCAACAGAGGAAAATCATGATGATGTGAATCAATTTCCCATTGGAATAGGCAGATGAAAAACATTTGCTGTGTGAAATTGACACCAAACTGGTGAACTTAGCAACAAAGTGGCTATGTTGACGTAATTGCCAAGAAAAATGTCGAGGCTCGAACTTGATCCGTTCGCTGAATAATTCACACAATAAAACCACTTAGTTCCTCAAACAAGAATACAAGCCCCAGCCCGATAATCCCATCAAAGGATCTTCATAAATCAAGTTGGCCGTCCGTTGCCAAAGTGATCTGTATCACCCCGACACGTGACCTGCGCGTGTGGAGCGCCCTCTTTTCACGAGGATTAGGCTAATAGTGTTGTTAATCCGTGAAGAGATGAGCCCACCCAAGCTTGAGAATCGTCGCCCCAAGTATGTTTGTTTTTTCGAGGATTACGATGACGCTTTTTTTTGTGATAAGCGTCACCCCTCTCTTCAGCGAATCGTGGAAACTGTTTGATGGGAAATGATGGACTGATTGAAACATGAGCTGCTGTGCATCCGGAATTGTGTTCTCAGATGAACTTTTGAATATGAAACTTATTATCATCGGAATAGGAATACGTGCGATGTCCAGAAAACAGGAATAATGGGGAAGTTTCCTTTTATGTCCACGCTGTACAGATTGGCGACCGATAAAGTCCAAGTCGTTTTCATTTTCAAATTGAAGCTTTTTCTAATTTGCGGCGTGGCAAACTGTGACGTACATTCTGAATCTAGTCTGAAAATAGCTGATGGTGAAGATTATAGCTAGCGAATAGCTAACGAATAGTTAACGAATGACAAACGAATGAAAAAAATAGAAGAAGAAGTAAAACTGGTAAACAAAAATATACATAACCACAAATGCACACGGAGCAAGAATGCAAGTATAGTTGGCTTCATTCTGACAGGTGATGGTTTTCTTATTTATGCATTGAAATATCTCGAATAGAGCTCGATCCTAAACGAAGATATCATTGAACTTACTTACTTACTCATTTATTGTTCCTAAAGAATTTACAATTCTTATAACAATGAGTTTTGTGTTTCGTATACCTGGCTGATAGCAGTAATAAAGCAGAAAGAAAAAATAAATTAAATTAAAGAAAAATATTATGGCAATAATCTTTTCCACAAACATGAAGAGAAAGGTGGATGAACATGCAGAGCTAATATTCAGAAAGTAATAATATTAAAATACAATATCAAAGTAAAGACTATAATAAATATATCGGTGTTACTATACATTCAGAACAAAAGAGCGAAGCTCCAGTAGGCCTGCTAGGAAATGTACAACATTTTGTAGATTTTTAGGAGTGCCAGTATTGAGGGTTTCTAATAGATCATTCATGTCTGTGATCTGTGGCTTCAACAAAATCCTCAGTCCTTCATAAATGGGACATTCAAAGAATAGGTGAGAGATTGTTTCATTTCTACCTGAATTGCATATAGAACAAGTTTGATCCATTTTTATAATATGAGTTGAGCCATTGGCTCTCCATTTCAAAAAATATTTATTAGCTGTTCTTAACTGTGCAATTAGTCTGATGGATGAGATTGGATTAGACAATTTGAGATAAAATAGACCATTTTCATTAGTGAGTAATTTATACCTATACAGGTAAGGATATTCTGAGTGGGATAGCCTAATCTTATCCTCTCGAAGTAAAAGCGATTGATAGGAAGTGATAATGATGGGAGATAGTTCTTTGAAATCAGCTCTGAGAAGGTTCTCTGATAAATCCCGTCTTTCTAGAGTGGAAAAGTAATCATGCATTTGCTTTACCCAATTGAATTTAGATTCTGTCGTGGAGAGCTGTATCAGACGTAAAAGACATATTTTAGGGAGGCGAGAATCATTCATAGTTTTAATTTTATTTAACCAAGAAAGGGCAGACTTCAGAACTACAAGACTCAGTTTTGTCGTAGAAGTTTCCAATCTAACAATATGATCTGGAGTATTTTTTGCTAAACAAAGTAGTCTCTTGAAATATGCTACTTGTATTCTTTCCAGTAAGTCAGTATACCGAAGGCCCCAAATCCCGACACACGAAAGAAAAGAAATGACAACTGAGTTATATAGTTTCATTCTCGCGTCCCACGACGTCATTTTGGAATGGATCATGAGATCCATAGTAGCTCCAAGAGCTTGTTTCGCCTTGGCGACAGTAGTCTTTGCCATTTCAAGAAAAAGACCTGAGGAGGAAAATATGACTCCTAAATACGCAAATTTATTAACTATTTCAATAGGTTCATTCAGATAGTGGAAGTTGGAATTTTTGTTAAACGCAAATCCACAAATCGCAAAACGCAAATTGAATCAATGAATCATTATCGGCTACTGAGCTTGTAATATTCGCATTGGAGAAAAGGAACTTTACTGGACATTTGTACAAACCTCTGAGAGCTGGATGAAAAATCACATTTTATATGGTCATCCAACTAACCGGTTAACACAGATTGATTCCAGAGATATACGAGGGCGTCACATTCATGCCACACATCACATCCGTGACTCGAAATGTGAGATCCACAGGAATGACAATGACTGCTATTCCGGAACCTTTTGGTCCTTTTATGATTCACATTATGATGCCAAATGAAACTCACAGTACTTATTGAGCGACTCCTCATTCAACATCAAAATTGATTGATTTCATTTGTTCCATCAATGGACAAGAATGTGAGGTTCTAGTGAGTCTCTTGGTTGCTAGAGAGCCTCACAAATGGGCTTATATCACAAAAAAAATTTATTTCATAATTCGATAGAACTGACCCAAACTATCTCACCACCGCAAACCGTTTCTTGCTGTGAGCTCCCTACGTTTTATAAAAAATTATTGAAATCCCCAATTTTTCGGACCTCTGAAAACGAGGCGATGATGTGACGTCAAAACCCTAATACTGAAACAAGACTATTCCAGACAGAAATGAATGATACATGATTTCTGACAGAGTGAATTAGCGCGAGATCACAGTTGAAAGAATTAATATATCAGTTGTCTCAGTCTCCGTCGGGCGTTTGGTATTTTCTTTTAACTATGGCGAGATGAGGTTTCTACGTCATAAGAGGGTCCGTTTTCAGAAGGTACCCTTATTTATGTCCAAAAATAAAACATTCCAGTTAATTTTTCGCTCAAATTATGTCGTCAATCATAATTTATGTATAAAAGGAACATTATAAACATGGTTTGAGTTAAGAGTTCTACTAAGGTGTACACGCCCACCAATGATGTTTTCTTGTAAATTCGCATTGTTACCTAGCGAGACATGAATGTGACATCACATGTTTTTGTTAGAAATAGCTGTCCAAATGGAAAAAAGGACTCTCCATCATTTTGTGTTCACCCAATGTCAGTGTCAATTTTGATTACACATTTCATTCAAATCACTTGGAACGTTGCATAGCAATAAGCCTTTTCTGCCTAGACAGAGAAAGTACACATTTGATGCCTGTTAAGTGTCATAGAAAAGCCACTGCTCATGCTGTTTGGAGAAATATTTATTCACAGAAAATAATTTTGTACGTAAAGTTAATGAACGGCGGTCGTCAATTTTTTGAACATTAATATTACGAATCGATGATTATTACAATCATTTCTGATGATGGGTTCATACCGCAAGACACTGAAACAATGAACGAGCCAACATTGAACAATGAACGAAAACATCAAAAGTTAATCATTTTTTTTATTCATGTGATGAAAAAATTCATTCAATCAACGTTTGATGTTTATTGATCTATGTTTTTCATCATTGGAGCAATAAACTTTTCGTCATAGATCTATCAACAACAAACATAAGAAAATAATGAATGGTTTTCATTGTTTCAATGAACACTAAACGTTGATTTCATGAAATGAAACATCAACTTCCAAAACAGGCGCCAAATTAATGCTGCCTACCCATGGATCAATCACGCCAAACATTATTACTATGAGAAGGTTTCATAATACGCGGTGAATTTTTCATTTGCCGTTTTATTTTATTTCTATTCGTTCAGTTGTTGATGAAAAGTTGGAAGGGCCGGGTCGTGTTTTGTGTTTCTGTGGCAATTTTCAGTAATTTATGAATTTTAAAGCATTTTTGCGATTTTTGCAATTTTCAGGAATTTTTTGAATTTTTAAAATTTTCCGGAATTTTTGTAATTTTCAGAAATTTTTGCAATTTTCAGGAATTTTTGCAATTTTTAGGCATTTTTGCGATTTTTGCAATTCTCAGGATTTTTTTGAAATTTTTACAATTGTCCGGAATTTTTGCAATTTTCGCAATTTTCAGGAATTTTTGCGATTTTTGCTATTTTCAGGAATTTTTGCAATTTTTGGGCATTTTTGCGATTTTTGCAATTCTCATTAATTTTTTGAAATTTTTACAATTTTCCGGAATTTTTGCGATTTTTGCTATCTTCAGGAATTTTTGCGATTTTTGCTATTTTCAGGAATTTTTGAAGCAGAAATGCTTCAGAAAATATGCAAATATACTGGGCATTCCAATTGAAAAAATTGATTGAGATGTTACCAGATCTAGTAACCTAACCAAAGTTATGTTACCAGATCTAGTAACCTAACCTAAGATATGTTACCAGATCTGGTAACCCAACCTAAGATATGTTACCAGATCTAGTAACCTAACCTAAGATATGTTACCAGATCTAGTAACCCAACCTAAGATATGTTACCAGATCTAGTAACCTAACCTAAGATATGTTACTAGATCTGGTAACCTAACCTAAGATATGTTACCAGATCTAGTAACCTAACCTGAGATATGTTACCAGATCTGGTAACCCAACCTAAGATATGTTACCAGATCTAGTAACCTAACCTAAGATATGTTACTAGATCTAGTAACCTAACCTAAGATATGTTACCAGATCTAGTAACCTAACCTAAGATATGTTACCAGATCTAGTAACCTAAGTATTGTAGTTGGGCGGGATGGTCTTGCGAGGAGAATTCCCAACAGATTGGCCTTGAAGGAATATGGACGACCTCGATGTAGGGGATTACGTCAACCATGTTGTTAGCTACTCAGAAAGATAGAGTGAGAGAGTGGTAGCATTGAGTTTTGCGGAAATTTTTGCAATTTTTACACAGCAAACATTGAACTACCGTGAGAATTCCGGCCTAGTGCAGGCAAGTTTTTGAAATTTTTACAATTTTCCGGAATTTTTGCAATTTTCGCAATTTTCAGAAATTTTTGCGATTTTTGCTATTTTCAGGAATTTTTGCAATTTTTGGGCATTTTTGCGATTTTTGCAATTCTCAGTAATTTTTTGAAATTTTTACAATTTTCCGGAATTTTTGCGATTTTTGCTATCTTCAGGAATTTTTGCGATTTTTGCTATTTTCAGGAATTTTTGAAGCAGAAATGCTTCAGAAAATATGCAAATATACTGGGCATTCCAATTGAAAAAATTGATTGAGATGTTACCAGATCTAGTAACCTAACCTAAGATATGTTACCAGATCTAGTAACCCAACCTAAGATATGTTACCAGATCTGGTAACCCAACCTAAGATATGTTACCAGATCTAGTAACCTAACCTAAGATATGTTACCAGATCTAGTAACCCAACCTAAGATATGTTACTAGATCTAGTAACCTAACCTAAGATATGTTACCAGATCTAGTAACCTAACCTGAGATATGTTACCAGATCTAAAAGTATTGTAGTTGAGCGGGATGGTCTTGCGAGGAGAATTCCCAACAGATTGGCCTTGAAGGAATATGGACGACCTCGATGTAGGGGATTACGTCAATCATGTTGTTAGCTACTCAGAGAGATAGAGTGAGAGAGTGGTAGCATTGAGTTTTACGGAAATTTTTGCAATTTTTACACAGCAAACATTGAACTACCGGGAGAATTCCGGCCTATTGCAGGCAAGTGTGAGAAAGTGTCGATGCCGGTGTATTGGTAATGGCCTATGATTTCTCTATGCTAAGTAACCATCAGTTGAAAATACGGTGATCGCCTTGTGATGGCATGATGTATAGAATGAGTTGAGCACTAACGAGTTGTGGCCTCTTGCTGGCAAAACTCCTGTTCACTACTCGTCTCACTGGTGGATTTTCTGGGTACGTCTACATCAACAATCAGCTGATCATTTGGATAATTATTATTATATGTCACTCTAGTGATAGCGTATGTTTCGTTTTTCTTTGGTTTGTTGTCATATCATTGTGCTCATCACTTTCCCTGGTCGTTATAATGGCAGTTATGGTGGCAGGAGTATTCTCAATTGATAATATAGAAGATGGATTCTCCAATGATGATAATATGTATTGAGTAAGTATATCAATCTACCTATCTAGTGTTCCAAATTTTGTTATGAAATGCATGTGTTTGTGATGATAATAATTGTAGTGGCTCCTACCTCTCCAGAAGCGTAACTATCATGGACTGCTTATTAGGTTATGGAAACCTGTCTCTATCATTGAAGTGAATAACAATAAGGCCTGTGCCAAAAAAAATAACGAGACTTGAAAAGCTCCATATTATTATGTAAGTATATATCAAACGTAATCAGACTTTATATTGATCGAGTTATAAACTCATGTAACAGAGTATTTTGTTTCTCATACTTCTATGAAGAAAGAATTCTGACATCAAGAAAGGCCACTTCATGATAACTTATGAAGAATTTTATATTTCAGGAGTACCTACCTCGCAACGAAGAATCTATTTTGGAGGAATGCTTCCCAAATTAAATGAAGATGTAGATATACCAGCCGGTAAGCAGTCACTCTGAGAAGTTTTATTATGAAAGAAGATATCATTGTGTCATTCATAAATTGTTGCCTTGAAATCTGGTATGTGTCTATTTGATATAATATGATGATGAACATTAAAAAATATATTGAGTTACTAGGACTCCCAGATCAATTGGACCCCTGAAACCCCTACCGCTCCCTCTACCCCTCCTCCTACCCCACCCCCTACCTCGTTAATATGTACCCAATGTCGATAATTGGCCATTACAGTCCCATCATTTATGTATGTGCTGGGCTTGCTATGGGCAACTCAATGTGTCGATTATGTTGTACCCATATCAAAATGTTTGCTGGGTAGGTACTCGTGGGATGCACAACAACTACTGGTTATTGTCATCACATTGTTATCATTTTATTTTCTACAGAAAATGAAAATCAAGTAAATTAGGGGTTCAGATCAGTATTTTGCCTGATTTGACAAAATTTCCGTTGCCTTGTATAGGGAGAGGGGGTATAGGTGTTGGGATTTTTTTTTAACATCTGGAGTTTATTAGTTCTTGAAAATACTTCCATTGGCAAAGAATTCCAAAGCTTCGCCGTTCTATAGACGAACGAGTTTTGGTAGAGTGTAGTTCAACATATTTCAAAGTTAACAAAGAAAGAATGTGCTGACTGGGCCTGTCGAGTTCGTCTGACTGGTATTGCTTGTGATTGAATTATAGCTGAAATTTCTGTGGAACATTTCCATTTGTTTTACTAGGAAGAGAAGTATTAGATTTACTTCCGCAGCTGATAGAGTTCGAAAATTCAGCCAAGACAGTATATTCACTTTTGATGCCATATAATATTCTCTCCAAAAGATATCAAACCAATTTTGTGTAATTTTTACATTGGAAATACCATCAGTTTGTGTTCATCCAATGTCAGTGTCAATTTTCATTACCAATTCCATTCAAATTACTTGGAACTTTGCATAGCAACATTCTTTTACTGCCAGAGAAAGTACACCTTTGCTGCCTATTAAGTGTCATAGAAAAGCCACTTTCTATACCGAAATTTGATGGTTCAGTTCTTGGTTGGAAACTCAGCCAACAGTCCAATTCTCGAATTTTTCCTCGATGGAAAACAGATTATTAAATTCAGTGAACCAAATTTCAACACTTTCATAATAATTCATTAGTTGAGAGGGGGAAAAGAGAATGGATCAATAATTCCAAATCATGACACCATGGGATTGACAGCAGTGATATTTGCAAGAAAACCTTTCAATGTCATAAGCATATCAGATTTCAAGAATTTCAAGTCATTATTTGAAGGCCGAAATGCTCTGTTCATCTCGAGAAAGAAGTCTGAGAGTTGTGGACTCTTTAAAATATCTGAGTCAATATCCTGCTGCGCCAGGGAAAAATTCGCAAATATCAGTGCAGACTACGACTATACGAGAATATACCGTTAGTCTCAGCAACTCTGAAGCCGTTGACGACATATGCACACAGTAACAAAAATTCAATGAAACCTATAACCAAAATATTTCATCCTTTTCATACAAATTTCCCCATCAGGCTGATACAAATATTGGCGATGAATGTTAATATGAGTAAATATCTATAGATATCATTGATTTCCAAAATATCTTTCATTCTTGTTGAAGTTTCGATCGTTCATTCATTTTGAATATTTTTTTCGCATAATTTAAGAGATTTATATTTCATTGAAGAAGTACTAAGTCACACATTTTTTCAAAGTCGTTCGATGGTAAACTGTATTGAGTCCCGCAAAATTTTTCTAGCACGTTTTATTTTCACAGATAGTTCGAGGAAGCGTAGTTATCAACATTCAGAAAATTGTGTCCGAATTTCATTCAATGAAACGAATATAAATAATTGTGAGTTTCAAAACTTGTTTCGCACTTCTCCTGAGAAACATACTTTGTGTGACTTAGTACACTTACTTTGTGTGACTTGGTACACTCTACCTCTGAAGTGAAGATATAGTAAATATGGAGCTTTACCAAAAAAGTCGATTAGCGGTTTCAGGTCTCAGAACAATTAGCACCAAATCAATTCGAAATACCTGTAAAAAGATTCCAGTTCATTTCCTGAGAGAATACAATCTGGATTCGTTATGAGCAGAATATTGACTTAGGGAATTTCAATATAAAGTCATCCAAAAAGTGAAGTGAATTCATTTTCATATTTATTGTATTCATATCATTAATTACAAGATGATATTCTTCATTCGATCTAGAAAACAATTTCCTTCTACCTCGGTGTTAACCTGTCTATAAAGAGATCACATGATGGGACGGACCGGCAAGACTGTAATTATGAACAGGTATATAATAACATATCAATCAAGTTCTAATTATAGGTGGCTGTGGAGTGGAATATAGTTTGTATACGTTGTGAGTTGAGTTTTGTTTGACCATGGTCTTTTGTGCTCGAACTTGTCCATGGAAACCGGTAGAACAAAATAGTGTTTTAAATTTGGGCGACTGACTGGATTAATAGATTTTTTATTAGCAGGATGCTGGTTTTTTCTAGAGCTTCTAATAATGGATAATCATCGGTGACGAAACAACTCTTTCAGTCTGCTTTGTATGAGGAGAAGATTATGTAATTATTTGTTTTTTGTTGGTCTACTTTCTTGTACATTGATGATGGGATCCTTCGAATTATTATATATACAATCTTCAGAGTCTCCTCTGCAGGTGTTACTCCAGCAGGATACAAACATATTGATCAATAATGATTACAAAGGAAATCTCATTGTAGTCAATTCTTTTCATTGGAAAACCCAGAGGAAACGACGTTGACAAATTCATTCTTCTGTACTGAAAACCATCATCTCTCACGAATTCATTAATTTCCTATTCAAGCTATTTTTTTAACACGCTTTAATCAGCTTAGTATATTTATGTTTGTATTTCTATTTTGCGTATATGGCTACAAGCTGAATTTCTTGTTTCAAAGTTGGTGATCGTAACGTCAACGTCAAATTGTCAGACACACTAGCATCTAGAGACAGAACGTATCAAACAACTATATCATTGCAGGTATCTTGAGCATTTATCACGTAAGATCACGTATCAAATAGTCTGCTAATTTTTGTTGGGCAGCTGTGGAAACAAAATTATGCTCATTAGTCTGATTATTCAAGTTTTTGTTTGTGCAATGCGACTATGAGGTATAGAGGCATCAGAATGTGTTGAGAGGAAACATTTGAGCTATACCTACTTCAATTCAATTCAATTCCCTTCAATCAATCAATAGGTAATCTTTAGCAACTGCTAAGGATTTCACCGCCTCTATTTAAACTAAAACTCCGGAAACAATAATGTTCTGTTAGAATCCCAGGATATAGTGATTTAAGATATTCTGGAATGATTCTTGGCATTTTTCAATTATGTTGATTCTATTTATGCAGTAGCCATTGCGGAATATATTGTGGAATTCTTTTTCATAAGCTGAACGAGGTTTCTTATGCAACTTATCATTTATAGCCGTTTGGGCAAATTACCTCAGTCGAGGAAGGGTTCAACTCAAGTTTGCCTCTTTAGTCATCCTCAGAATAGAAAATTCAGTATTTTGATATTTCAAATTATATAATAATTCTTCTACCATCTTTCAAATTAGGTATCAAACATTCGAATGATTTCTCATTGTTATTAAATATACCTACTTTGTATATTTCTAATGATTGATGTTTTCATTGATGCATTTTTTTTTTATAAAAGAAAATAAATGAATGCAGGATGCAAAAAATATAATATTAAACACGGTTTATGCGATACATTGTCGCACTAGTGCGACAAAATAGTGTCTTATAAAACTTTATTATGAAATACTATTTGTTCTTTGAAAAATACTATTGTATGCATGTGTGGGCATATAATGGAATATTCGAACGTGATTTTTACGCATTTCAAAACGTCGAATTGAATTGAAACTTCACACACTTATCAAGGACTGACGACAGTTGCATAGTCCAATAGTTATCTTCTATTATCCTGATCAGGATCTCCAGGATAATATAGTTATTCTCACACCGAGGTAGTAAAGAATGTCATTATTACCCAGGGACCAAGATTATATCCCAAGGCTTCAGCCGAGGGGTATAATGTCCCGTGGTAATAATATTCTTCACTAACTCCCACGAGAAGGGATATCCTGTAATGTTCAGAGAACATCGTGAGAACCAAGGGAAATCAGGTAGGAATTGGTGTTCTTCTTGAATTTCTGGAGGTTATATGCCTCGGGGAAAACCTTCCTTGGCAATGTGTTCCAGAGCCTCGCTGTTCGTTGGATGAACGAGTCTTTGGAAAGAGATATTCTGCAGGTCTCCAAAGTGACCACGAAGGGGTGCGAAGCCTCAACTCGACGGGTTAATCTCGCGGGGACTGCTAAGGGTGGAACAATTGTTGATATTTCAGAAGAGCATCGTCCATTGAAATATCTATAAAAAAGAGCCAGATTGACAACTTTTCTTTGGTGTTCCAGAGAAATGAGTGAGTTTGTGAGCGAGGCATCACCCACGAGCAGGGCCTACTCTAGGTGAGATAGAGTAGGCCCTGCCACGAGACGACTTGCCCTTTTTTGGACAGAATCCAACAGTTTCAGGGTATGTTTGGGTGTTGCACTCCGAATATGGGAACAGTATTCCAGGACAGGTCGGATCTGTGCCTTATAGATCATAAGCAGCTGACTGGAAGTGAAATTGCTCCTGGCCCAAAACAGAATACCAAGTTGTTACGATGCACTTCTAGCAATTGATCTCACGTGATTTTCCCAAGAAACGTCATTGCTGATAGTGATACCAAGCAACGCTATGGATGTCTTCAAAGGTATGGTTACTGCTGACAAGCTTATGTTGGGCACAGTGAGATCGGCTTTTCTAGGGAAAAGGCATGCTTGTGTTTTGTTTGCATTGAAATCTATACCAAGTTATTGGATCCTCATTCGAGAAATGTTGCCAAGTCCATATTTATGTTGTCAACATTTCTCCTTCGTTTGTTTCTGATTTGCCTTGCTGGTATTGGAGCCTTGGAAGAGAAGGCGGTATGGAGGGTACTATCATCCGCGAAGCTGTGTACTGGACATGAAGTTACTTCCAGTGTCAGATGAAACTCCGTCGACCACTACATAAAGATACCTGTTTGAGAGAAAACTAGCTAGCAGAGAACATAACTGGGCAAGGCAAGCCATAAGATGGAAGCTTGGCTAGGAGTCCGTGGTGTCAGACTCGATCGAATGCCTTGGAGATATCAAGTGCCACGGTTAAGGTTTCACTATAATTTTCACTATGAAAATACTCCTACCAATCATAATTGGAATCTAGAAGCCATGACCATGACAACATATGACAAGTCGTTATATTGATAAATACTCAAAAGATTTGGGTGTTATTCATGCGAATGTCGCATAGGAACAGGAATTCGGGTTAGTTATAACAGAGGTATTTTTTGATTAGTGGTTAAGAAATTGACGAAAACTACTTTGGTAGTAAAAACACACTTCACGCCTCGAAAAGGAGTAAATAATGGTAGGTTGCAAAGCTAGTGGTGGAAAAACAAGTTTATTTCTCGAATGAAATGGTGAATAATGTTTCGCCACCAAAATTTAAAATTTTTCTGTCGCCAAAAATTCAAATGTATGTATGGGATGTACATATACCTACCTAAAACATCCGTTTATATAATTATATTAGGCTGTCCTAGCCTTTCTTATGACGCTTATACAAACTAATAGTCTTGGATCAACTGAGGGAATTGATCCCTAATTTCTCTTAGTTTTGAAATTCAGTTATTGGATTTTTTTTTATATTATTCAGCAAAATATTTTGTCAATTCTAAATACAATTTGGATGATCGAAGAAAATATATTGTTATTTCAACATATTCACTCTCTGAAAAACTGAAAATTTTGTCACTTGAATGAAATGATATAATCATTTCAATCATCAGAATCTGTTCATGAGTGCAGATATCGTATTATAGGAACAAAATAGTCTTTGTTTATTCAACCAACTCCTGCTGTTAATTTGAATCATTAATGAGTTACATCAAATGAATTTTGAATTGAAAACTGACAAAAAACATTTGTTAATGTTGCGGTGACAAAATATTGTGTCGTGGATATATGACACTCAGATTTTGTTGAATTCACAAAAATTTTGTAGTTTCAAACAATTTTTTGCTGTGTATAACCGAGCAACTTGTTTTCCTGAATGCAGACACTTTTTCCATTTCTATTTCGACACAATTGCCTCATATTCAATTAGATCTTATTAATACTCATTGATATACAACTGGAAGCAATTATTTATTGATGAAGTAATTATTAATTAGGGAATATCAGTATCAAGTATTCATGATTATTTTTGAATAAATATCAACGTTTCAAAAGGTCTCAGAGGAAGTGGGGTCACCAGCAATCATTCAAGTAATGAATATAACGATCCATTTAATGATTTTTCTTCTATAATGTTACCGCCTATGCCATAGTTCACTAGATAGCAGTTGTAAACACTAAGATTATATGAGTAGAAATCATCGCTAAACTTTTTCCTGCATTATTTATTGATTTGATTATAATAATAACTAGTTAATTGCTATGTGGATGATAATGTGGATGAAGCATCTCAATATACGGGGTGTTCCACGAAAACTCTACACCCAGATTTGAGGGCTTTGAAACGAGAATCTGGGAAGCATATATAACATGTTAAATCACTTGAAGCACTAGAGACTTGTCAACAACAATTTATTTGAATGAGCTACAACTTGAATGGAATTAATACAATAAAAGATAAGATGTTGACGAGATCGTGGCAGAGATTATACACTCCCCCAGCTTGGTTTGAGTAGAACTTATTCTGCGCAGTGTAACGATGTAGCATCTAAGTTCTGAGGATGTCAAATCAGCAGACACGTGTATCTTCGGTTACTACTTAACCTTGAAGTCATCAGTAATATGAAACTCTTGAGATGGAACTTGCACAAGTATTCCTGGTATATGTTGGGAATATTCATGTAACATACAGATGCTAGCGTGTGTTGACATCAGGGCGTTCAAAGCAAACAGTTATTTTTACGAATACTAACAGATTTGGACACCAGAGCCTATCAGATTGTTGAAACGACTGAGCGTTTGTATTGGCACATCCGTCTTCAACTATCAAGCCATGAAGAAGAATCTTGGCAACATTGTCCGAACGACCGAACGTTGCAATCTATAGTGCACCTGTCGGCCATTCAAAGTGTATTGTGTAGGAAGTAAACAAGGAGTTTATGGAAGGTTTTGTTGAAGTTTTCAATTATTAATTGGTGTAATATTGAGATCGAATAATTTTAAAAGTATTAGCAACAATCTAGGAATCGACTCGAGACTGAAAGTGTGTGGCAAGTGCATTCAAAATTGTGTTAAATTGGAGGTTATAGTGAAGTGTACTAGTGCTGGTGTATTTGCAAGGGAATTTGTGTTGTTTTTTCAATTTACTCCTGGAAATAAGTAAGTAATTCATTATTCCTTATAAAATATGCCTTCTCATTGTTGTGTGCCAGGATGTAAGTCAAATTACAGATCTGAAAAAAAGCTGGGAAAGGATCATGTCTCAGTTTTTTTATTCCCAAAAGGGGAAGAATTGCCAAGTAAGTGGATAACAGCAATACCTCGAAAAAACTGGATACCATCTCAACGTTCTGCAGTATGTGCAATTCATTTTATTGAAAAAGATATCATCAGGTATGATACATTCCCTCTGCCAGATGGATCAATTGGAAAAAATGTGTTACGAGCACCAAAGTTAGTCAAAACAGCAGTTCCTTCAATTTTTCCAAATTTACCAAAATATTTTTCAAAACCAGCCAAACCATCAAGAACTGATCCAAAGGAAACACGTCAGAAATATTTAGATAATCAAAGTAATATAATAGAACAGTTTGAAAAATCAGACCTCATCCACAACTATATGAACAGTTAGTTAGGGAATATGTTGAGAAAGTTAAAATTGATACTTGGAAAATCCATAAGACTGATGAAAAATTGTATTTTTATGAATTAGATTTGCAAGCAAATGTTTTTTATCCCAATGATGTAAATACTTTACAAATCGTTTCTCAAGGTATAATATCCAATGAGATGGAGGTCCAAGTTTTCAAAGGTGATAATGAACTTGGATTCAATGAATTGAAATGGATTCTTACTCATGATATGAAATTGAATAGATGGTCACAACTCGAAAATATTCTAGCTAGATTCAAAAACATCTCAGATCAAACTGACAAAAACTCAGATAACACAATTGATAATTCAATAGATAAAAGCCTTGTATGCCTGGAAAAAGCTCTCACAATATCCTGTGAAACAAGCTCACCATTTTCGAAAAATCTTGAAATTTTAATAGATCAATTAAAATAAGTGTACATGAAAAAACATAGATATTCTTCTTCAACAATTATTATGTTCAAAATTACGGCTTCAGTTCATGACCAAGGGAATTATTCAACCAAATTATTCCTCGTTCTTCACTCTGTAAGTTCACTCTCGTGTATTTTTTACCTATTCGACAAAATAATCCGAGCAAATTATGTTAATTACGAAGAAAGCAGACAAGTCCTCCTCCTCGAATCAGAAATCGACAGTTCCTAGCGTCTAACCGGATATTCATTTCTGAGCCCTAAAATCGAGGTGTAAAGTTTTCATCAGACCACCCTGTATGCCTGAAATAAATTAATATCAATTTATTATACGGGAATCGGAAATAACGCACAAAATTCTAAAGAATTTGTGGATCAACATCCGAACACTTCTAGTTATGTAGATGTTGAAAAATTCGAAGTAATCGCAGTTTCATTATTACCACATCTTTTGTCCTCTAGTTGTGATGACTGGGGTCAGGAATAAAAGAATTTCGGGGGATTTGGCCGTTATGGGCAGATTTTATTGAGGCTCAGAGGACAATAAAACAAACGAATCTGGCTTCGAAATACATAACTGTGTTCACGCCCTTTGCCAAATTCATGTTATACGTGAGTCGAATGTTAAGGGATGTTTTTTCGCAACTCCATCCGTTTTGCTGAAATGTTGGTTTCCAGCAGCGTATATTATATATCTAACTGTGATTTCATTATCAGGAAATTTTCATTACGACGAATGTTGAATATTTTTCCATTTAGTACTGATCGAGAAACAATTTCTTCTCATACAATCGATCATACTCTTCTTATACTATCGATCATACTTCACTCGATCGAATTGCAAGACAGTAGATTAATATATGATTTTTGTTTTTATATATGATTGTTTCTTCTTCAGTCCACATTCATCAGTTCAATCTTATTCCATACTCTTTTGCACTTGGATATCTTTGAATAATGAATAATTACCTATATAGATTTTTCATTTGATACACTCTACAAGTGCATCTATTATACATTTCAATTTTCATTTCAATACTGAACATATCGGTAAGTTATATTTTTCTATTCGATTTGAGAGATTATGTTAATTCTCAATTTCAGAGGATTTTGATATTTCATGCTCTCTTTTTGGATATCCAACAGATATAATTCAATGTTCGACGTGGCAAATAGGCAGGAAAGTAGTTGTTTTCTGTTGAATATTCAGAATTATATTATATGCATATATTTATATGAAGGAGAATGCAAATTCTCTACTTCAGGAGATTTTGTTTTCAAATTCTCATCGTGTGTGTTCAATAGATGTAATTCAATATTCGTCGTGGCATATAGCCAGGAAAGTAGTTGTTTTCTGTTGAATAAACCGTGAAAGAATTGATATTTTCATCACATGGAGAATGCGAATTCTCAATGTATTTCTTTATATTTATATTCATTTTTTTGTGTTCATAAATATATCTGAGAATGTTCCTTTTTAATGACAGTTAATGAGAGCAAAAGGTTAATGAAAAAGCAGTGTGCATAGGGAGAATGTTAATGACATTGTTTTGTGTACAATATTTAGGAAAAGTAATTTTCGTCATCATCATGAAACTGCTATAAGAAATCTTCATACTTATCTGTATTTCCATTACCTTCATGAATATTCAAAGAATACATTACATCTCGATAAAAAATAGTTTTCAAAAGAAATTAAAACCGTATCTTAATAATATCTGAGCCGTCAGTGTAACATAAGAAAACAATTGAGTTGCCATAACACCGCCAACTAAACAGGCCAGACATGTAATTAGGTGATTAAAGCGCCATTGTTCCCCTCGGGCTGACAGCTCAATCAGGCGGCTTTTTGTAGCTGGAAAATTAAAAAAGACCCGTGATTATTATTTTAGGAGAAGAACCCCACATTAAAAAACAATTTCTATTTTTCCCGTACCATGTAGAGGTAGAAGCAGTCTTTTTTAGTGGTCCACACGGATGGTTCAGATAGTTGACATTCCGAAATAGAATTCTGAACGGCATCATAAGAACTTGCCTTTCACACAGAAATGTGTGCCTATAGATTATTATACATATTAGGTACACAAAGCCGAAGATGACTCAAGTACAGTTTTTTGTAATTTTTGAAATGTCCCACTTTAGCTAAAGTGATGAAATGTTTATTTCAACAGCAGTTACGAAATAAAAATATGGATATACGAAGAGAATAGTACATTTAATGCGGATTCCTCGATATTCCCAGAAAACACACTCACGTCGAAATAACGTAGTAAAATTACCAAAACGGTCGGTTAAAATAATGTTTCATGGAAACTTTTGATCACGTTATATCAACGCAAAAATGTCGCTGACATACACGCTGTTTTTGACATGTACACGAACGTGTTTTTAACCACTAATTTCAACGTAATTTATCGTTTGAAACCGTCAAAATCGCGCGCTTCTTAACCAAACTCTTCACTCGAAATATACGTGATATATCAACGTTATGTTACTGTCCCAAATAATCATACTCAAATGTTGAAAACTGACGACTCACACAAGTTGATTAAAACATTTTTTTCGGATCAATTTTCAATCGTCGAATTTTCGATTCTTCGGTCGTTTCTTAGACGTTTCAGAGCCATCAGATTATCTATCGTTATTTTTTGTCCACAAATATTTCGCATCATCATTTTCACAAATTATTACTAGTATTATTATAATTTCCTAGCCTGGTGATATGTTGTCCACATATTTCCTCTGCTGTTTCACTTCTTACACCGAAAGAAAAATCTCAGTAATAATTTTCAAATGTTTGTTAACGTAAAAATTTGTTCACAATTAATTAGCAATTATCATAATTCAAAAGAATTATTTTAAAAAATCGCACCTGCTTTTTTGCTTTATTTATTAACAAATAAATTGCTGTTATATTTGTTCATTGTGAACAAAATCATTTGATAATGAACACTTCATCTATTACTCTGATTTACGCAGTGATAATCAATAAAATAAATTCATATTCATTTTATTATGTATTATGGTTTGGTAATAATTAACAATGATACAGTGTCCGTTAATAAATGTATGTGTTTCTTTATTATGATGCATTTGTTTATTATAACTCCACATCAAACAATATATTAATAAATTATATATATTTTTGAATTCAGATAGACGCGGGGTTTCATCGAATTATGGAAAGAAATATGGATGATTTCATTGAAAAAAAAATTCTGAGCCACCCTATAATTTGTTGATATAAAGAAAAAGTAAGCACAGAATCAAAAAACTCGTTGAAAATTATTTCAGAAAAGGTTCTGAAAGACCATCAAAATATGTGGAGAGTTACGGGGAAAAATGGGGTGACACATTTAAGTGGGACACCCTGTACATACAGGTGAAGCTAATAAATGGGTGTTGAAAATAGTAAGAAATATTTGTAGATTTACTTTTGAGAATTGAGAGCATCTACAGCACTGCAAAGCAAAAGGGCGATCGCCACTCTATCACCACCAAGCACAATAAAATGAAGAAACTACGACTAACTATGATTGTATTGTGACGTGTCAATTGACTTCGTCCTCCTTTCAGCCAATATCGTGAGGATTTATCTTTTTATTGAGGCTGCTCGCCCTTTTTTGCGTGACTTTCCGATTTAATATCTATCATATAGACGTATTCGAAGTCGCGAAGGAGATTTATTTTTTTTATCTATATAGGATGAAACGTACCTTCATTCGATATTTAATTGGAAGAAAGAATAACAATAGAACGGAAAGTTGGTTTCGTCATCGGATGAGACAACCTGTATTTGCCTTCCGTCTTGAATCTTACTCATGACATCGAACATTTCATGATTCTATTCGGTTTTTTTTTCATTATTCTGATCGAGATCTACATGATCAGCGATTCAAACATCCAGAGATGGAAGTGTCTTGCATCAAGTACTCGTATGAAATGAAGTTTCTGGAGAGGGAGCCTGATAAGCAGTTACTACATCCAAGGAAGGCAACAGACGCGCAAATTACCCACTTTCACTACAGGGTGGTAATTACAAAAAATTGAAATAAATGAAATACTGCTATTTGTTGTTAGTCAAACTAAGAAATAAGGAAGAAAGAAACTTCATTCACTACTAGAGATAACAATGCCCCTTACAAAGAAATCCATCAAGAGAAAGACAAGTAAAAAAAACACTGGTTGGTCTCAGCAACAAGTCAAAAGAGTATAAAAAAAACAATTGACAGAAAAACATGTACAATATCTCATAATGAAATATGCAAATATATACAGTCATGTGTGGAAAATACATAGTAATAATAAATTTGAAATATACAGATGTACAGTTCACAGGCTTGTAAGATTAGGGAATCCACAAAATGAATTAAACATATACCTACAGAAGAAAAAAACATTTCAGGAAATCTTAGGTTCACCGAAATTTTTGACTCTCAGTAAACTCTACTATCTAAGTATTCATCTACTGTATAAATCTCTAAATAGAAAATCAATAGTAGTTACAAAATCTATTTCATAGATAGCCAAACTATATGAGAATTAGAAAATGTATTTCAAGAATGCGTGGTAACAACATAGGTATTGAATTCAATAACAAATATAATTTTTATATAAGTATAGTGATTAAGGAGGTACTAATATTTTCCATGTTGTGTATTCATTTTACTCAATTCGTTTTTTAAACATATTGTTACCACGCTTCTCTGAAAATTATCTCTAGAAAGCGTGTTTTCCCAGTTTTCATTTTTATTGTACATTAACCGCTTTTTTTCTCGCCGATGCCACTGCCTCAACTGATTCTCTGCAACTCTGACTGTTGACGAGGGTCTGTATACAATAAATTAACTGATATTAATAGCACAATCTCAGCACCAGTCTGTTAATCAATCTATAGTTTCTATTATGTCGAGACGAGGTGTTGATTAAAATATAGATCGTTTCTTTTCAAATGCAAATTATACGAGATGAGAAATATGATGTTTCCATTCCGAAGATATACCTTTCATTATTGATTGTTAATGAGCTCGTTTGAAAGGTGTTGAACATCACCTTCGACTATAATAGACAGGCTTACCTAATAATTGGATAAACAAGGAGAGAAAATCTCGAAAAAAAAGAGAAATGAATAATTAGGGTTATCGTGGAATAGATGTACTTAATACTTGAGGCAATATTCAATTTCTTTCTTGATACTGTGGTATTTCAATTGAATTTCAATATTTATAATATTTATTTATTCGCCATAGAATCAATACGAACATTTCGTTTTTGGACATTGAAGAATACAAGTAAATAAACAGAGAAAATCTACAAAGGCTGTTTCGTTAGTATGATTATTATTCAGAAATAATAGTTGAGAAAATGTTGTCCCTTTTAGAATTGGCTTCAAAGAAAATTTACCAAATATCGATGTCTTTTACCGCCAACAAAATAACATTTCGGAGAAAAATTCAATATTGTAGAAAGCTTACTGACAAAAAATGCCTCAATCCATAGCGCCGCTATTAATTAATGCAAATCAAATGACTCATCAGATACTACAAGGTGGCATTAATATTCTTTTCCCAATTCCAACTCCAACGAGAGCGATTGTCAACTTTTTTTTTTTTTCAAATGGCATTTTACAGGGTGGCCTATCGATCTCCGTTATGTTGCATTAAAAACTGCTCGAGCTGATCGATTTCAATCTGGCGGGGGACACATTTTTCTGCAATTATTATATTCCAAAGTTGGAACCTTGAACCGTAACAGGCATTAACTTTTGATTTTCAAATAAACCACCCTGTATTTCATTGCATTTCTAGATTCTCCAAAAAGAGCAGATTTTATCACTTGGGGTTTAGCGGGAATAATTACAGAGATATAGGGTGTTCAATCGAGATTTTTCAACTTCAGAATTTGTTTGTGTCGAATTCCGATGGTGGCAGTTTTACCAGGAAATATAAAAATGCCGTCATTTTCACTTGAAGATAATACACTCAAAGAAATAGTATGAGTTGAATTGACAAAAAAATTTGTTAAATCAACAACATCCATAATAATTGTTGAATAAAACTACAATGATGGTACATTCAATGATTAGGTGATCGTCAAAACAATTCAGGAAAAATTGTGCATGAACAAATTCAACGTCAACTAAAAGTATTTGTTGGTTTTGATATTATTTTTGTGGTACAACCAATAATTTGTGGAAAAAAGTCAAATCGGACTAGGAATAGTATTTCAACAACATTATAACTGTAACTGAAATATCATAATAGCTCGCTCACTGTTATATTTGGTAGACAAACGAATAGGAAGTTATAATCAACATATAAGTATTTCAAATCAAACTAAAGATAGTATTTCAACTATATTATATTGTAACTAAAATATCATTACAGCTTAATTGGTTATCAAACGAAAAGGAAGGTAAAATCAACCTGTAACTATTTCAAATCACTCTAAAGATAGTATTAAAACTATACTATGTTGTATAAATAATATATTATTACAACTCGTTCACTGTCATAGTTGGTAGACAAACGAACTGTAGGTTAAAATCAACCAATTTTCTTTGAAGGGTTGACAATGAGATTGTGATCTTATTCCCATTGGTATTTGCAGGGCGACAGCGTCCACATGATTGTGATTTTGTTGCTGGCGTCTTATTTTGTTTTGGTAAGTTGATTATGCAATAACTAGTACTAAATTTGTTAATGATTTAACACACTGTAAAATTATTGCTTAAGTTCGTCTCTTTTTTTCAGGACTCTCTTCAATTTTTGGATCATTTAGTGCAGAAGAACTGGATTTATCCCCAAGGAGGTTGTATATGACATGTACCAGAACCATATAAGAAGATTGAGGAAGTTTCGAAATATTTCTTCAAGGAGTACCACTGATGTAGTCTTCCCAAAGGAAAATTCATGAGATGATCGTAATTATGTGATGGCGAGTATTATTCATCAGTTCAAACAATTCGATATATTACGAGCGTAAGCGTAATATATCAATCAACGACATTTCTCAATTTGAGTGTCCTCTTGTTTAATTTTGGTAGCACTCACCATTTTCAAGATAAATCAATTTCAAATGTCTGCTGCGTAACAAAAATAGTACTTTTTCTCAATATGGTACCTACCACAATAGTTTTCAAATAATTTATTTCATAGTTCCTCTCATATTTCGAGTCAAACATCACTAGTAGTGTTGAAATAGTGGTATTATCTATGGAAATATCATTATTCTTCTGGAATCGATATAACTCGAATATGGTAGTATTCGAAATGAGTTGAGGTACCATTGAATCATGAGGGGTTTTTGTTTTATTGTTGTTTGACAGACTTTTCAGGGAATTGTGCTAGAGAAATGAATGATGAATTTAGGAGATTAGAGAATTCAACCAGAACTAGCATTCGACTCATTCATCCATAATACTTCAGGTAGAAGCTATCGAAACAAAACATGAGAATGCTTTCTAGTGAAAATGTTCTTTTTTTATATTATAGAACTGCCGAGATTGGCATAGAAAAAAGGCTTGTGGAAGAAATACCTCTAGCCCCACGCACTTCTCATACCCCGGATCAGAATTTCGGAAAATTCTCAACATTCACAAATCGGGCATGAAAAGTTATATTATACAAGTACAGAATCAAGCTTTCTCAACACTGAGGGGTTCGGAAATATTTACAAAAAACCATCATCATTAAATGAATCTTTTTTACTAAATTTGTTCCTAGACTCTGTGATAGAAATCTTCCTATGTATTTTCGGGACACCCTCTATATCTATTATGAAGAAGAAGTTAACCGCAAATAAATTCCGTGAAAACATTTCAAGAAAGGTGTAGTAGCTCGAAGTTTTGATTGTATATAACCAAGTGATAGCGGAGGACCATCAGGGTTCGATACCCGTTGCGGTCATCTATTTTCTTCATTTGAATGTATCGGCAGACTGGCGTATTGATGTTTACAGGCCGTTCTGGCCAATTCTGGCCAATTCTGGCCTGCATAAGGCCGACCAAGATTGTTTGCTGGGAATGTTATAAAGTTGTGTAGATCATCAAGCAGTTTGATGTTGCGCGTCGTGCAAATCGTCCTATAGTAGGTGGTGCCAGCTGTAATCAATCACGCCGTATCTTTCGGATTGAAAGACATTGAATTAGCAGGAAATTGGAGCTGGCTCAGAGCCGACTGCCGTGCCCGAAACTCATTACTCTTTGTCACACGAGAGTTTTTTCGTAGTCGGAAATATTGCACGTGGATGCGATACCGATAATTGCCTCCGAATGGAGAATCGATTCGAGTTTGTTTCCGATGGTGGAAGTTTTATTAACTTGCCGATGAGATTTAGTCCATGTTCGTTCCGTTTTTTTTTTATTGCAAGTCTCAGGCAGACGTTTTCATAGTATTTTCATTCGTTATCTTCGAATATAGTCTTTCGAATACAGTGAAAAGTAATTGTTTGATAATATTATCTTTGGTGTAGAGTTCACTTCTGCAAGTCAAAAACTCCATATTTAACCCCAACCGCCTACATCAAGAAATATATTTTCTAGATCATTTACTTCATCAGAACACTCGAATAACTTGTCTGAAATCAGAAGACTTCGAAACGAGATCGGTGATTCTCATTTCGTAACGTGCTACCAAACATGTGGGAATATTTTTAAGCTATGAATTTTCTCAAGCATAGCTTGATTCCATCTCAAATATCCATAACTGGTTTCTTCACAGAATATCTCTTCAACATATTCGTGAATTCCTCTCCAAGAATTTGAAGCAACATCGAGGGTAATATTCTATCCTTTCCCTTCTGAATATAGGATACTGCGATTTCTTTGATTGAAGTATTTTCTTCATTTCGAGATTTTTATTTTCACTGTGTACCCCAATAGTTATTGTTTCTTGAGATGAAGCATAGATTTTCTTGACTGTTGAATTATCCTCCTTTGTGACACGTATATCTGTATTCGCAGAGCCCATCTTTTGCTGCTTCACAGATAGAAAGAGTTTCTGATCTCTGCTGTCAGATGACATCTCCCACAAAACAGAAGAATTAATCTCTGCATCATCCCTATCAAGGCCATCAGATGACCCGGAAACTTTGGAACAAAACATTTTTGGTGAACCGCTGTGAATGACGATTTGGAAGATATCCAAGGATGAGGAATCATGATAAACGACCAATAATGATTTTTCGAAGATCAGGACAAGTCACAGTCCATTGAAAACAAAGGTTGACGTCTATATGAATTTTATAGGAGTTTTGTTCTTAATCCTGTATAAAGAATGACTAGATTCATGATGATGAGAACGGCAAAGCTTTGGAATATGGAATCCTTTGCTAAAGAAAGTATACCTATTCCCAAGAACTTATAATCTCCAAAAGTTAAAAAAAGTCCAATATCTTTCACCATCATTATCCTTCCTAGGTACGCACGAATATTATAGGGATTAACTTTATTGGTGCGCTACAAGAAATAAAAAAAAAATTGTCTAGATAGAGGGATTTTATAAAGTGTTCAGGAACCATCTCGGAGTATATTTCAATTATCGTCTCCAGAGCATAATCTGAATTCCGCATCCTCCATTTAACAGCTTCAAAATGCTTCTTCATTCAAAGAAAGGCCCTCTTTCAAATTTAAATAATCGGAGTATTTTTCAGATCGTTTCTTTCAGATGGATGGCAATGAAACCGCAACGTGCTACCACTGGCAAGCAGTTCTCCCTTTTTCATGTAAATATAAAGAAGCAAATTCGGATGGTGTAAATTCCGAAGGCCTCCAAGAATCGCTGGGTCTGCGTCAGCTGGAAATAGATGGAACAGGCACATTTGAATCGGAATTGCACGTAATCGAGGTATCCATGATTCAGTATTGCATGCATTGAAATCCGAAATACAAGAGGTGAAAAACGGGAATTTTTCGATGATACAGCTACTTAGGTCGGGCTTTGCTCGACTGGAAATGTATAATTTATTTCGGGAAAAATGCTAGGAATTCAGAATTGGGTAATATATTTCAGACGTATCGGTTCCTAGAAAAAATATGCTGAGAATCGTAGATATGAAATCGGTTCTGTGGTGTGCTGTTGAATACCAATAAATTGCTGTGAAGCTTGTACAATTTTTCCACATTCCAGAATAGAGTTCCACTGCAGAAAAGTATATATACAGGCTGATTCATGAAAGTCGTTTATTAACCTAATTAGAATATGAAATTGGTATACTTTTCTGAGTTTGTGTTATCTATAAATTGATGGAGAACTCTTCAGACGAATTATATGTCATAACATCCCATACAACACATGGACATCCGATGGATGTCCATAGGATATTCATTCAGGATATTTTGGATATCCAATGGACATCCAAATAACGTCCAATGGATATCCCATGGACGTCCAATGGATGTCCTGAGGCCACCAACTTGTACGTCCATAGGATATCCTTCACGGACGTCCATAAAATATCCTTCAATGATGTCCATAGAACATCGTTCAAGAACTTTTGGGTAATCTCAAACAACGACAAAAATAATCAAATCAAGATATCATTGATATCAACACTCAGATAAAATATGAAAACAGTCTGATGCGTAATGCGTGCTGATGCTCTGATGCTGTTGACCTTTATTGTCACAGTCTCAGGACTCTCAGGTCACAGTCACAACTGTCACAAGTCACATTGGATAGAAAATGACAGTGGCACAGAAGTCAGAACTTATTTGAGTTCTGTAGTCTGCGTTCGCGTCATGGACCCACCATATATCTAATAACATCTATATGGGTGACAAGATCTCTGAATTGAAGCCAAAAAATTGATAACAAAAGACAGTCTACGGGCAAATTGATACTAAGGCGCATGAGCCGAACACAATAAACGACATCAGTTCTACTCTGTTCTATGCGCATCTGTTAGCTGGCGAGTGAACGTATGATTATTCATTGTCTCGCAGACTGTCATTTGTTTCTCAAAACTGACTTCAATTTTGAACAAGGAAAGGATAGGACGTTACCCATATAGTTGTTATTAAATATATGGGACCCACATGGACATCCAAAATATGTTTGGTGAGTCCGACACTGCCGACTTTGTCGACATCTCTATGTTATTCTGGGCGTTATTGTTCAACGACGTGGTTCAATGCTCCAATACAGGATATCCCATGGATATCCATTGGATATCCAAGAAGACGTTGAAAAATTCCATATTCGATATATTATATATTTCCTAGTAATATAACTATGTACACACATAGATTTGAATTTTCATCAATTTAATTCATATTCACAATTTATTACATTGATTATATCCGCGCGGGTGAATTTTGGATATCCTATGGATATCCAGAAAGGTCCAAGGATATCCCGACATGAATTGGACATGATTTGGACGTCCATAGGATATCCCGTGTTGTATGGGATAATCAGAATATTTCTCGAGCAATTGAAATTCATCTGAAAATTTATATACCAGTCGTTCACAACCAATCAGATGATTTATTCCGACATTGTTACTATGGTAACCAGCAAATTTTTCATCCACATGAGTATCTAGATGTAACATTAATAAGGAGAAATATTCTGGCACATGACAGCTCTCATATATAATATGAGACAAGGGAAACGGCATTCCGAATACATTGAAAGTGGATATTCTTTTATATTCCCTAATAACACACTTATGTCCCATGGATATCCTTAGGACGTCCTGTCGGGACATTCAGGACGTCCATAGGACGTTCGAATTTGGTACCGTGGACGTCCATTGAACGTGTGTGGGACGCACAAATGTTCCACTTGAGGATCAACTAGGAACGTCCTTGAGGGATGTCCCTGGGACAACTATCGAATACCTAAATCCCACAGTATTCCTTATCGAGCACTACAGAGGACATCCTTGGGACATCCATAGGACAACCTATCAGCAACGCTGAGGGATATCAATTGAATGTCCATGGGATGTCCCAGGGACGTACGAATTATTCTTGAATTTGAATTTTTCTGGGTCCCTCTAGGACCAGATCTTGCATAACTGATTAGGTTAACCAGTTGAGTTGATGGTCCGTAGAAGGTCCCCAAATAGTTTCCCACGGATGTCCAATGGACTTACGTGAAGGACATTGACGAGGAGTACTTATAGCCTACGAGCAATCATTCGGCGAGGTGTAGGTGAACGTCCTCGCAGGGACAACATATTGGAAGTACCGACTAAGACGTCCATAGGACGTTATTTCTAGGACATTGGAAGAGTACAGTTCATGTACCAATTGGGACATCCGACGGATATCCCTAAGGAACATTCGAAGGATGTCCCTATGGGACATTTCGATTGTTATACGATCCTGGAAATATTAAGGGCGTCTGTGCAGAGATATTTCAAGGAATGTACTATCAGGGACATTTCATGGTTGTCTAGAAGGGACATTATATAAGATCTGAAGTCATGCCAGACTATGTACTACTCGGGACATCCGACTGAAGTCCCTAAAGGAACGTTTAAAATCATATCCCATCAGGGACATGCCAAGGACGTCCTTGCATGGACATTCTACAATATGTACCACTTGGGACGTCTGAGGGATGCTATTTCTAGGACATTTGAAATGATGTACCAGCTGGGACATTCCGTCCCAAGGACACTTTTTTTTGGTTCGGGACATTCGGACGTGAATTGTACCAAATAGGGACGTCCCTAGGACGTTGTGTGCTATTAGGGTTGAAACATCCAGACAGGATTTCGATTCCTTGCAGTGTCCAAACAATTGAAAAGTGTTCCGTCCGCTGTGCTTAGACCGTGAACAGAACTATAACCAGGTGTTAATTGGAAAACTGCCGGAATGTGAGACTCAACTGTTACCGAACAGACATTTTAATTTAAAAAGTTGGACTGTTCGAAAATCAAAATAAAAATAAAAGCGAGACACTGAGAGCGAAATAATTTAATTTGAAATGGGCCCTGATTGAAACGTTTCTTCTTCTCACCTCCGTTGATTTATTTCGTAATATTTCATTATGTTCTCCGACGAGGATTTGGAAGCAGAGGCGTAGTCCGATACTTATTCTAGCTAGTTTTATGACAAGTCGATGAAGCAGTTAGTGGTTAGTGGATCTTGTCAGCATGGTAATGAGAAGATAATTCAGTGTCTCTCTTCTAGTGGGCTACTTGATTTATTGGCAATAAATACAGAAAAAAATGATCAAACATCTGGTTGTCATGGTAGGTACCTATAGTAATTTCACTTTGTGCGAACACATTCCATCAAACTTCAACTCCATCATACCTTCGACCTCAACAATTTTGTAACCGATTTCCCCAACGATACACACTTCAAATTGAAACTTTCAAGAACTTGTTCAACTCTTTTATTTCCCTTAGTCGTATATAGCCGCGTTTCTTCATTTAGCATACAATATCCAATATTGTTCTAATTTTGATTAATTTTACATACGGAGGGGCCTATCGAAAACGTACTCCAAGGAAAAAACGTAAGGGAGAATGTCACAAAAAGTAAGTTTCGAGAAAAACGCATTTCAATGTTTCAAACCTCCTCACTTTTTGCAAGTTGGAGAAAACTGAAATCAAACCACCTGGACTCATTTGATGAAGTATAATGAGCGATGAAGTTGCACAACTAGAAATAAAAATCATATTTGAATGAAAAATTCATCAGAAACAAAAAATAAGTCCAAAGATTCAAAGGAAAAATGATGAATGTCCAATTAAATTGTCAAAAAACTGGATTGTTTACTTGCAATTATCTGCTCTGGTACATTTCTCCATTCTTGTCTGACTACCTAATGAGCGGTAAGTTGTCATATTATAGTACATCTAGCATCCCTATAATTTGATCATTTTCTATAAATTTCACGCGATATGAGTAGGAATCATCATGAAGCAATCTCATTATTTTATTCCCATCACTCAGACTAACTGCCCAGTCAGCACACCTTTGTGTCGTCAATCTCGAAATATGTCGAACAACTCTTTACCAAAACTCGTTTATACATAGCACGGCAAAGCTTTGGAGATTCTCGCCAAACAGAGTACTCCCAAAAATTTATAATTCCCAAAAGTTGAAAAAAATCCCAATACTTTCCCTATCCTCCCTAGGTACGCTCCAAGAGATGATAAAAAGGTGGCCGTATCTCTTTTTTTTTTCTCATCTATTGTTTGCCTGAGAGTTCCCTTTGACCTCTTGACAGTGTGAAAACAACCTGTTGAAATCTGTATTCAAGGAAACACTAAGCTTTCTTCACATTTTTGAAGTGAACATTCCGCGTTTTTTCCATGTGAACGTATTTTCGAACATGCTGCGTTATTGCTATGGACTTCTGTTTATTCTGAAAACTAGTGGTTTGGCTATCAGATGGCGGTGTCAAGTCAATTTCCACTATATTGTGACATTCCCCCTTTTTCCCCTGTGGTCTTCAATTATTTCTGACCGCATAATTTCGTCTATAATAAGGTCTAATTGAGTCATCCTGTCCGGGAAAGGCCCGCTCAGCCGATAGAGACATATAGTTAGTTAGGTATGCCCGATCTCGTACAGTTGGAGAGTCGGCTTATCCATTGTGGGTACGGCTGAAGAGCCCGTACCCCCCGTGAATCACTGCGGGGGTCATCACCTCACCTGCCCCCCGGATTATTTAATATATTCACATTCCGATGTTAATCATTCCAACACCTCTTTGTCATGATACCGCCGCCATGGGTGTACCCAAACACACTGAGAATATTTTGTTGATTATTTGGGTATACTTAGTTGATGTGAATTCAAAATGTTCTCGATTATTTTTTTCCCATGTTTAAATCTGACGTTTCTATTTTTTTAACCAATAGCAATCCGTTATTCTACCCAATCACTTGGTATTATACAACATAGCATAATTTCGTTGAGCAGTTACGTAACAGAAGAGGTCATGAGTTAACTGTGCAAAATGTACATCACTTTTATGTTGTATTAGTTATATTATTGTTACGTCAATGAGTAATCAATGTGGGTTCAGAATCTAGATAGCATTCACGTCTCACTTATATACTTGGGAGATAATCATTATTCTTCTGTGAATATAAATGAAACGTATTTACCAGACCTAAACTTTATTGAACAGAAAATACATCATAAAAAGTCAAAATTCACCAACTTACAGTATGATGCTCTTAGAGATTGTATCTGCCACATTTTATATTCCCTCATTGGTCATACTAATATAATACTTGAACTCCAAATCCGTTTGCAATAGTTGCTGTCAAGCATCTTTTGGAATTATTAGGTATTTGATCTTCATATCACACTGCTGCCTATGGATTTCATACTGGTGATCTAAAACAATGACATAAAAAACAAAAAATTATAAATCCCGAAATCTCTTCAACATCCTGACTTGGCTGATACCTATTGAAACATTCACATTAAATTGCTAATGAATGTAAAAAACGACCATCATCAACCTTGCGGACCTTATTTCCTTGTTATATATGTAGAAAAACATGCATTGAACATATTATTCAACTCACCATAATAGAGGATCCACGTTCCAATCAAATTTCTGAAACTCAGCTCAATCCTCAAGGCACTAGCTCAACTAGCTGGTCAAGGAACAATAACACAACAGGAATTATAAGTTATGAAACATCCGTTATATAATACTGGCGGCATATGTAATGTAAATATCACAAGTGTGTTAACTGATAATGTACATTGAACTGTGAAAACAAAACTATTAATAAAGAATGAAGATTCAACTGCGTACATTTTCTCATTCTTAAATATATAGGTATTTGTAATGATTGAATCAATTATAATCATCACTAGACTGAATAAAAGCTCTTCTTTTTATAAACAATACCATTCCTATAGGGTATAGTTCAAAACGAGTTTGACTCACCTGCAGTCATTTGTCTATTGACAGGACGTAACAAATAATCCGAACGGGCCAAGTCTACAGAAACTTTACGGTTGTGAGCGAGGTGTTCGAAGAAAGAGAGTTGTAATGGTTGCAATTGTTGAAAAATTTTAGGACTCAACAGAACAGTGAATGAATATTCCTGTGATCACTTCACATATTCGGATGAAACTTTCGTTCTTCTGAACAAAAAAAAGTTATCAGCTACAATAATTCAACAGAAGAAAGAGCTTCACTTTGATATAGTTCTAGAACAAAAATGTTTGTTCCAAATCTAAGTATACCTACGCCCATGTTCGTGAGAGCAAAATCTTGATAACGTCTATATATCGAACCATTTGTATGGTGTTATCCAAAATGCCTGATTATTAATATGAAATGTTGTTATGAGTCTCATTGTGATTTTTCAGGTCTCAGTGATTATTATTATTATTATTATTAGTTGATACATTGGTTTCCAGTCACAAATATGCTACATCATCCTATAGTCAGCTGGTCGGCTTTATGTTTCAAACAATAACTGCTATTGTATTTATTGTCTGAAACATTTATTACTCGAATTGATCGAATGGGTGGGTATTCCTGAACTATCCCAACTATTCCACTGTAAGGCTTATTTTTTTTTTTCAGTTTTGATGATATTATAATATACAGAGTGGGCCTTTGAAAACGAAACAGAGGCTCTGTAGGTCGCCAAAACCGGATTATGAAAAGAATCTGAAACAGGTCAACTACATTTTCGAGGGGGACATCGTCCTACAATATTTTCAGCATTGCGGCGTTGCCGCTGCTAACGAAAAGAAGCAACAACTTTGTTATTTCAAATGGAACACCTTGTATTTCATTGCATTTTTAGATTCTCCCCGAAGAGCTGATTTCATCAATGCATCACACATGGGGTCTAGCTGTAATGGTTTCAGGGATATAAAGTGTTCAAAATCGAGATTTTTCAACTTTGACATTTTTTTGTGTCGAAACTATTCATTATTGGTCGAAACGGCTCTCATGTCCCTATCTCAACTTTTGATTTACTATCTACTGACATTTAATTGGAACAGATACAGGGTGATCAGAATTCTGAATCTTGAACCACCCTGTATTTGTTTCAAATAAATGTCAGTAGATAGTAAATCACAAGTTGAGATCGGGACATGAGAGCCGTTTTGACCAATAATGAATAGTTTCGACACAAAAAAATGTTAAAGTTGAAAAATCTCGATTTTGAACACTTTATATCCCTGAAACCATTACAGCTAGACCCTAAGTGTGATGCATTGATGAAATCAGCTCTTCGGGGAGAATCTAAAAATGCAATAAAATACAAGGTGTTTCATTTGAAATAACAAAGTTGTTGCTTCTTTTCTTTAGAAGCGGCAACGCCGCAGGGCTGAAAATATTTTAGAAAGATGTCCCCCTCAAAAATGTAGTTGACCTGTTTCAGTTTTTTTTGATAATCCGGTTTTGGCGACCTACAGAGCCTCTGTTTCGTTTTCAAAGGCCCACTTCTTATTGATAGACTCCATTGAAGCCAGTGCAATAAAGAATCAGAATATAATCAATTGATAATTTATTATGATGATGCTGATGAGTGTGTAGTTAAATCCATGGCCATCATGAAACGATGATCAACTATATACCACCTATTAGCAACTGCTACCACAAATGCAGGAAAGAAGGGCACACATTCAACTTATGGTCTAGGTGGTTTGAAATAAAGCAACTGTCTCCCCATTTACTGATAATTTTCTTGAACACTGTTTTTCCTAAGAATTTCTTCTAATAGTAGGACTGCCAAGAGGCATTGTTAACGTGTTTTTGGGTAATTGCTAAAACAAAATCTTTGCGGTTTTCAGAACACACGCTAGTGACCACTATGACATTTGGTCGATAGAGTAGGCTGCAAACGGCATCAAAAATTACTACAATTTTGCTCATTTTAAATACTTTTCGGTAGATTACTTAATGTTTTGTTTAAAACGGAATACTTCTCGCATTCATTCATCGGCATCTGATGGAGAATAATCTACCTTATAGAGAAGTTTTGACTGTGAATTTGAAAAGTAGAATTCTAAAAAAAAAACAATCATCGACTCCAAATCCAGTTGAAGAAGCCATGTGTATACCGCGTGCCCAAGAAATCCTTTTTATCTGTGCATCGTTCTCACTGTTCCACCAACAATCACCGATCACCGAAGCATTTTTCAATATCAATGTTCCACTTCTCCTATGTAATCTTCTAACAATAGCTCGATGGAGCGTACATAGATCAGATGCTTCAGGAAGAGAACCATGTATCTTCTTCGTCGCTGTTAACGCCTCTGTCGTTTGATCTTGTCATCAATTCACACACCACAAGATGTCTGTGAGTTTATTAAGTTATTATCTTGGGCCCAACTGTGATGATCGGTTCGGGAAAATTATATAGTAAATAAATTATAAGCTGAGCTACGTGGCATGCTCAAATTAGCCGCATTATTGTTGTTAAGGCCTAGTGGACCGTGCTTTCATTATAATTTTGTTAGAGCGTACTTAAATTGAACTGGGGGCGTCATATGATTACTTCGGAAATTATATATTTACATACTTATATAAATAAGTAGGTTGTTTGGTGTTATTAGGTTTTTTTATTGCCATTGGTATTATTCGTACCAGTATATGGTAACTCTGCCGTGAAATTAAAATACGTCGATATAGGGCTCAAACAATTGTGATCTATTTATCTTTTTAGGTGTGGGTTATTTATTACTGCATTGACAGCTTGGGGTTGTTTCAATTATGATAATCATTAGTTCGTTCGTTTTCTTTCAACTGTATTCTCACTCATCCAGATACATCAACAAATTTTATTAATATCAGTCCTAGACTTCTTAGACCTTTACTAAGAACTGAGAAAAAAAATAATTCAAAAACCTAAAAAAACACGCTTTTATAGATGAACAAACTGAAAAGCAGTAAAAAATAATAGCTATTGATATATCAAGGGAGCAATGATAACATTTTCCTCCCGCACATGGGAGGAAATGAACTTTTGCTACCAAGATATATTTATGATTTCATCCACGAACGTATATATTCGAGAGTGTCGTACTTGAAATTGTGCTTCACTCAGAAAAATAGTCAGTAGTGAATACCAAACGTTTAGTAAAATAGGCGCCAGTCACTACATTCATCGAATAATACTCCACCAAAACTATACTTTATTGTAATCATTACGGGACATTGTTCGAAGCATTAAAGCTTCATGATCAGCTTTTAGTTACATCAGAGCACTAAAGTGAGAGAAAAATGAAGAGAAATGTTAGAAACACACAACAACGACAGTTCAAAAAGACTCATTCGCTCTGGAGGAATGAATTATGTAATATCCAATAAAAATCGAATTGAAAATTGAACGACCATCTTTAGAGAAAATAACCCCTTGAAATATCCCAAAGATGTCATACTTTCCCAAGATAATGGCACAAAAAATAGTGGAGACGAAAACAGGAAATCTGTTTCCATTTTATGTGCAGAACGTTGTCAAAAGTTATGATGAAAAAACGGTTGCAATTCAAATGCGAATCTGCGCAATGACATTGCGAATGAAAAATTGTTAATCAACCGGAGATTGCCATATCAAACATTTAGGAATATTACACTGTTGCCAGTCCTCTCAGACCTATTCCGACGACAGAATTGTACTGAGCTGCACCGCGAAAGAACTAACTGAACAGATTGAAATGAATAATACAAAGGAAATGGATGCACTAGTCACACTAGTGGATCGTTGTTAGTCCGTCAGGGAGTCGTTCTGGATCATAACAACAAATTTGACACAGTTGACATCCTTCAATGTACCGTCTACTGTCTAAATTTCAGGTCAACAGTGGCTATATTCCTAATTCAACTGGTCAGTTCTGTCAGTAAATCCATACTGACTCTGCAGAAAATGTTCCGAAATATAAAATAAAAATACAGTGCTGTAATTCGGAACACGTTCTCATGATTTTCATCAGTAATCAGCAGTAGTTGATCAGCTAGTGAAATTTGAATATTATTGTCAGTGTCAATAATTTCAATAACAGGCATATTTTAATATCAAATATGATATTATTAATTTATTATTGCTAAAACAAGACTCAATGTTTGGAAAACAACGGGAATAAATATGACATTCCTTCTCCTCTTAAATAATGACGGAATACTAAAGTCACACTACCATTCCAATACCATTCTGGTCGATAATTCTAGCAGAATGTTGAGTAAAAATATTTGGAATGGATAGTGTATGTCTGCTCACAAATATCTGATGCCATTTCCAGTCATTTTTTTTACTTCGGAATGGAAAATCAACAGATTCAGTACTGTCAGTTGGATTCAGAATATGTATAACTAAAACAACTTTGGTCAAAGTTACTTTTTGAAAAAAGATTTATTTTATGTCAGGGCTCCAATACCAGCCAGGCAAATCAGAAACGAACGAGGAAGAAATATTGACAACATAAATATGGACTTCGCAACAATTCTCGAATGGGGATCCAATAAATTGGTAGATTTCAATGCAAACAAAACACAAGCATGTCTTTTCTCTAGAAAAGCCATGAAAAGCCGATCTCACTGTGCCAAACATAAGCATGTCAGGAGTAACCATATCTTTGAAGACATCCATTTCGATGCTTGGTATTACTATCAGCAATAACCTTTCTTGGGAAAATCACGTGAGATCAATTGCTAAAAGTGCAACCGAGAAACTTGGTTTTCTGTATCGGACCTGGAGCTATTTCACTACCAGTCAGCTGGTTAAGATTTATAAGGCACAGATCCGACCTGTCCTGGAAAACTGTTTCCATATTTGGAGTGCGGCACCCAAACATACCCTGAAACCAAAAAAGGGCAATTCGTCTCGTGGGTGATGCCTCACTCATTCACTTCTCTGGAACACCGTTGAAAAGTTGGCGATCTGGCTGTATTTTATAGATATTTTCATGGACGATGCTCTTCTGAAATGTCAACAATTGTACTTCCCTTGGCGGTCCCCGCGAGATTAACACGTCGAGTTGAGCCTTCGCACCCCTTCGTCGTCACTTTGGAGACCTGCAGAACATCTCTTTCCAAAGACTCGTTCATCTAACGAACAGCGAGGCTCTGGAACATATTGCCAAGGGAGGTGTTCCCCGAGGCATATAACCTCCAGAAATTTAAGAAGAACACCAATTCCTACCTTATTTTCCTTGGTTCTCACGATGTTTTCTGAACATTACAGGATATCCCTTTTCGCGGGAACCAGAACATAAAAAAATACAAAGCTACTGAATAATTCGGATTCTAATTCAACACTGGGGAACAAATATGAGAAATACGGTGTGATGGGCCCCAACTGATTCTAGTAAATATGTTGATCTTGCATTATCAGGCGTCCGATTTCGATGATGTCTGTGGTTTCTGTAGTTGTCGATGATTCTCACGGGAATATACTTATATACCTATAGCCAGTATGTACCATCATCCTTCATCATCCTGACAGGAATGCGAAATTTACTTTTGTTTAGCAATGAAAAAAATATGGGAAATAAAGGTTAACTAAAACAAAACATATTTTTCACCGGTATGAGTAAATACTCCTTGCTAGTATTCAGTGATGAAAATTGTTATTATGTGGGTGAAACAAAAAGTATTTATAACAATACAGAGTGTTCTAACAAAATGGCAAACATTCTCGTTACACCCTTAAATTGAAAACTTTTGATAAACTATACTATACAGATGATAATTTCGTGTATTTATCTCGATGGGCTGCCATTAAATCTAAATGAAGAGCAGTCTGTCGTGCGGTTGGCGTAATTC
Organism: Phaedon cochleariae; assembly: GCA_918026855.4. NCBI lineage: Eukaryota > Metazoa > Arthropoda > Insecta > Coleoptera > Chrysomelidae > Phaedon > Phaedon cochleariae. The sequence goes on along the minus strand of OU896707.1, from coordinate 58,407 downwards.
GAAATCGACGCACATCACGAGAGGTGACGTAAGGGCGTCGAGGGACGCCGCGATGCGACGCCGCGCGCCGCCACGACAGATGGGCCCCGACGTCGATTCTCAGGCCCTTCGGGACCTGGAATTAATGGAATTCTTGTTATTGCCGGCGAGATTTTGAGGTTTGATTCGGGGATCATCGCACAGCGGCTTGATGACAACTGACTGTGCTTATTGAGGATTACATTTCTTATTACTCCATACATATTTTAACGGTCCGCATTTAGGTGCAATTCGAGGGGATTTCATTGTCACGCAGTTTATGAAAAATAATGATACTCATACACTCATAGGCAATTGCAACGATAGTAACTACTATTGATCGTTTGACAAATTCAAATCAGCTGCGTATTGGGTTGCTCCTTATAAGGATGTATAAAACCCCTTCTGGTAACAGCTTCATTTCAAGAATAAAAGATCGTGGAAATAGTAGATTCCTTCATCAGGATCAAAGGTGACAAGTGAAATCGGAGTTAGGTAAAACGAAAGCGATGCGAAGGCAAGCTTGCTGAATTGTTGAAACAACTGAAAATCACAATTAGAATATTGGAAACACCGAATAATCATAAACATAACTAATCGAAAGAACATCAGGTGTGTTTAGATTTTTGTGAAAAAAAAAAGATTAATGATCGAATTTTCAACGAAAACTTCTTTATTTGGCAAACATATCGAAACAAACCGATTGAAAACAACACGAGTTCGTACAGGACGAGGACGCTCAGTATTATTTCAATTTCTATTTTAATGATGATATACTAACTTCAACTCAAGTTGTTTCATTGCTTGGACTCGTTTACCAGTGTTGAGATTTTAGACGGCGAAGAGAAACCAACGGGAGGATCTCTTCTCAGCCACACTCCCTTCCGGCCACAATTTAACCACATCTCGTTTCAGCCACATCTCAACTCAGCCACATTTCGTATGTCCCACAGAATCCATACTCGAATGATTCGCTGTTGCCTCATACTATCCCACTTTCCACTTCAACAGAATCGAATAAATTAAGCATATTCCTCTCAGCCACATCTCGTCTCAGCCACATTTCGCCTCGGCCATATTTCGTCTCAGCCACATAAGGGCTAAATTGCACTTATCATGCGATAGTTCATCTTTCGAAAAATGTTTTTGGTATTCACGTATTCTTGTCTGAAAAACACGAATTTCATAATGAAAATGTGAACAAACCATGCACTATTCATCGAGATATTTCAAGAAGAAGTTCAAAATTTCGCCTTTTTTTCCTGTTGGATGCATTTACAGCTACTTGCTCTCTCATTTTGTCATTGGACACTTCATTTACTTTTGATGTACTTGAATAACACAGTTTTGTATAGAAAATTCAACACGAGATATCATTTCTATGACGAGTTTTCCATATTTAGTGAACAATCATACCAAATGACGGCCATCTTAATCAATAATCAATACAAATACGGGATGTCAAATGTCAAGAGATTGCTTTTGAATGACGTTTCACACGTCATGATTTTAAATGATATTCTTCCCTTTTCTCACTAAATATGGATAAATCGCATGGAAATGTGGTAAAGACAAAATGGACACGAAATGTGGCGGAGATGAGATGTGGCTAAGACGAAATGTGGCTGAAACGAAATGGACACAAAATGTGGTTGAGACGAAATGTGTAGTGTGTAGTATGCTCAAGCTTAGGGCCCCGACCCTTGCAGGGGCCCCCGGAGGGGCACTGGTATTGCATGACTATTTTCCCATATCATTCGTTTGTATGGATGAAATAATGATTGAAATGAATTTCTCTTTTGAGCAATAGGTATTTATTTTATATACCTACAAGCAGCGGCAACATTCCAAAAATCGACAAAAGTTCAATAACTTCCTCGATATGGCATTTTGCAAACTGAAAAAAAAAAACATGTGCCGTTTCGATTTAGATAGAATATCAACTTGGTAAAAACAAAATGATTTTCTGTTTTTTCATCCCAATTTTTCAGGAACGGCAATTTTTTTTACCTGCAAAACGTATACCGTTGAGGAAATAGTAATAATGTTCCTATGAAATCGGCGGGACCCTATAGTGAAGGAATGATGGACGTGTTTTTCAATGCAAAAATACTACATTGAACTTGTTTTCAACACTGCCATCAATGACCATTTGAGGAGGAGAGCGTTTATTTTCAAAATTATCAATAATCAAACAAATTGTGTACCTAATGCCGAAGAGAACATAACAAACTTTGGGAATGCTCTCCATCGGAAGAGATTTGATGAGCAGTTCGATTTATGATGGTGCAATGAAAGTATTCGCAGATTCGTGAATCAGAAAATTGGAAGTGATATCGTAGTATGTTTCTCCTAGTAATTTCGTTATGGTTTAGTTCTTTCATTTTGAACGTATCTGATCCTAGTGTTATAGTTACGTTCATTTTATTTCATGTGGCTCTGATTTTTTTAATTTGTTATTATATCCTAAACCATATCAATGAATGCACTTTTTGTTGTTCCTTATATCCTATATATTTTCATCATGCATTTTTTGCTTCTATTTGGTTAGAAAATGTTAGATTGGAAAATTGGTGAGAAGAAATAACAGGAGGAGAAAAAATGATGGGTAGGGGCCACAAGGGCCCCAAGAATTATCAAGCTTAGGGCCCCAGAAACCGTAGATCCGCCACTGATATTTTGGCACGCTCTATTTGATTTAATTCTACAAAATATGTAATTTCACATAACGGTACTAATGATATGTATAAACCAAAAAAAAGGGCAATACTTTATCTGACTCCGAACAAATTCAATTTCTTATGTATGTACCTCTGTGTTAACAGTTGGTTTCTTACTTTTAATTTTTGTATATGTTTTGAATTTTTTTTTGCTAATTTTTTCTATCCGTTTCTGTTTTTTATATACTCAAATCTTATATGTACCAATTAAACTGTATTTCGTGATATTCATTTACTTAATATTACTTCTCTGCAAAAATGCCATTCCTTCGCTTTCCTCGCTCATAATGAAAATCACCTAATAGTTGATTATATATTATCCCCTCTCCCCTTGGGATCCATAACTCACTAAACCGTGCCGTATGTTGGTACATCCCTTTATATGTGTTTTCTTTTGTAGTACACCCCACTGAATAATATTTCATATCAGTTCATCGTATCTCCATTCGAATGTCGTTACATTTAAACATTACTTTTGTTTTTGACGTTTCGCTTCAGCGACTTTTAATTTGTGTGAAATCGAATGGAATATTGAATTTTCATATTTCTGTTACTATACTGTCGGTATTGCTTCTGTATCTCGCTTAGTTTTTGAGAAGACAATGAAAAGTCGATTTGACTCCATCAAACCTCAATGTATATAGGTGCTCTCAACACATAGATAACTCAATAATCTCGATAAGTATATCATTCTGTAAACCTGAGACATTATCAGTCATCATTCTATAAAATACGGGTTTGACTAATTACAGGTTCTATGAAATACTGATATGATGAATTACCGTTTCTATGGAGTACGGGTTTGATGAATTACTGTTTATATGGAATAATGATCTGATAAAATATCGATTCTATAAAATACGGTTTCTATGGAGAGTTGTTATGACCAAATACGATTATGATGGTTTATTGGTTCGATGAAATACGGTTTTGACGAATTACGGTTTCTATGAAATACGGTTTTGACGAATTGATATTCTGATGGAATACAGTTCTGATAGACTACCAATTTGATGGATAACTAGTACGATAGACCGATGTTGCGACAGAATACATATATGATTTTTTACTGCTTCGATAGAATATAGTTCTGATAAGATACAGATATGATGGAAGGATGACTTATTTATACCATTTTGACATAAAACTGTTTGATGATTTATGTATTGAAATTTTATATTTCGAAGAAGTACGGCCCGATGTTTTACATTTTGATATTTTACGGTTCTACAGAATACATTGTCGATTCTTCACTATTTAGATGATATACCAATTCGATGAAATATTTTTCTATGGATTTCAATTCGATACTTTATATTTTGACAGGTGTCCCCTCAGTCATCAACTGTACTGAATTTTGTTACCTTTAGAGCTTTTACACTGTACATACAAGGAGCTCATAAAAAATCAACTTCAACATTCACTGTACCTCAAGAACGAATCTCAAGTTAGGAGACGTTTATATAATAACTTTTTCATAAAATAAAGGGCGTTGTCATTATTTATGTGCAGGGCTTCACAATGTGATAGCTCGTCCAAAAATAAGAAAAAGAGGAGGGGAAATTTGCCTTTAATGGCCCCCCTAAGGAATGTGCCTCATAATTTTCTCACTATGATTCGTAGTGGATTGCACGGGAACGTAATTCAGACGTTAGCTTCGATGCACGCAAAATTGACCATGTATTCGATTTTTCTCGGACACGGAAAACTTTCGATCTTATGACGAATATTATCTTTCTGTGTAGTACTCACTGGCTGTTCAAATGGGCGGCTCAAAACCGTACTTTTTTCAGTAGCGTTGAAGATGGTGACACAAATGCCCAGTAACACTTCAATTTCTTCACCAATTATGACTTGAAAAAAATGCAGTCCCCCGCAAAACATAGCCTATCATGAGTAGACAATGCTGACGAAAGCTTATTTCTGTACAATAAACGGATCCAGAGATAAAACACGACTTCTACACCCTGCTGTCTCTCTAAAATGGTGCATTTGAGAGGGTAAGTAATAGAAATTTTCTTTCATATCTTCAGACGAACTATCACATGCTGAAGTCCGGCGTATATATCATTATACATTTTTCGCACTAGTGTAACATGGGTACATAATACTAACTATTTGCAGGACCGTTGAACGAATTTTTTCTACAGGAGATAATATTTTATTCGATACTTGATGCACCGCTGGTGTGGTAAAAGTCGAATTTTTTATCGTGTAAACGAAGCGCTTATAAATCCTGAGGGCAATAGCGATTATTCTCATGAGGCGTGCTATATACATCATCAAAATAGATATATAAATTTGCTGTGAACTATCGGTCCCCATATGATATAAAATACTGTCAGTGTCCAGGAATCCCAACGGTCTCCACAATGCGACCAACGTAACTCACTGGCCTGGAGCTAGACCAGATACATGGCATTGCTATTTATTGGACTGAAATTCATGCGGAATTCATTTTCTTTTTTAACTATCATTTTCCCTTACCTAGGAGCATTTTGATTCTGAATTATCCAAATATATTATTCGATATCGAAAGCTCAGATAAATTCTATAATAATTGAGGTACCTTTTATCTTTGTGTTGGTCCTATATGCGGAACACGACTGGTCTATCGTATAAATCAAATCAAATCAAATCAAATGAGCTTGATTGTCCAAGATGAAATCTTATTGACAAAGCAGAGTACAAATTTGTATATGAAGATTGGAAATACATTGTTACAATAAACATGAAGAATATGTAAACGTCAATACAGATATATAATAAGTCACTCAAAAGTTACACGAATATACAAAAATCAACAGGATCAATAAAATAAATAAATAGCTAGGACAAAAACATGAAGATATATAAATTAGCACAGTAATATTCATTCATATTATAATATGCTTTAGTGAGAAGCAATACTTTCAGAGCTCTTCTGAATTGTTTTTCATCATATATATCTTTGAGATCAGCCGGCAAGTGATTATATTTATCTTTAAATTTTCATATATTAAAGAATTCTTTGTCAATGTAGATCTTGAAATCGGAAGATGAATATGGAAACAAGTTCTTGTATTGTATCTGTTAGTAGAGACTGCATTTTTATATTTTTTGTAAACTAAACAAACAGTTTCCAGTATAAAAAGACAGGTTATTGTCATTACTCGATGATTCACGAACACTAACCTACAGTGCTTTCCAGATTTCACGCCACACATATATCGGAGTGCTCTTTTTTGTAGAACGAAGACCGAAGTCATCAACTGAGCACTACGAAAACCCCAGAATGACATACCATACCTAATAGGTGATTCAATAAGCGCCGAAATACTAATCGAACAGCAAAACACCCTGATGATAATTTCTTGTTCAGATTTGAAATGTGCTCCACGTACTTCAATTTATGGTCAATGTGTAGCCCGAGGTATGTACTACATTCACTATTAAGTATTGCTTGGTTTCCTAAAGCCAGATCCTCGAAGTCGAAACTGAAAGTTACAATTTTTGTTTTACTCACATTGAAACACAAAAATTTTGCATCGCACCACTGTTTGACTTTCTCAATATCAGAAGTGATATTGTTTTTTAAAATCTCTTCCTCCTTTCCACTCCATAACAGTGTGGTGTTATCAGCGGAAATAGTGAAGTGACCATGAGTTTCTACTGTGGATAGATTATTGATATATAATATAAAACAGTAATGGTCCTAGATCATAGCCTTGAGGAACACCGTGAAGTATTTTACAGTGTGTTCCCGAAGTTGAGTCATTTATTTTGACATGGCGTATGTATTGAACTCGTGAAAATAAGTCATTACATGAAAACTCGCCTGTATGAGGTTTCCAAATCTACAAGGATATACAGGAAAATTACCATATGTGAACACCCCATTAAGTCAACTACGAAATAGCCACAATGCTCAAAGTGGATTGAAATGTTAAATGAATACAACAATGTTGTTCATTTTATGAACTATAGTTGCGTTTTATTTGTTCCATTCTGGTAGCGGTGCTGGGAACAGAATGAAGTTCACAAATAAAACGAGAAACTTCATGAATTTGCATAAGAGAATTGACATATTATAGATGATGGAGGTTATATTTATACATTGGGCCTCCGAATAACTTCATAATCATAATACTAGAGTAAAAATTTAGAAAATGAATCCACTCATATTTGGAGCAGTGATTGTGGTGATTGGAGAAATTTCTCTGAGATCGAGAGAATTCCGAGGAGAATCAATTTTATCTGGGTATGAACATTTGACACCTGTCTTACTTGGAAGAATCATAAAACTTGTGAACCTCACGATAAAAATGTCTTTTAAATGTCTTCTACTTTCAAAAGGTTTCGTTTTTCGTCAAACTAATTTGATTTTTTGTCAACAGTCATTCCTCGTCATTCCTTGTAGTGAGACGGAATGAAAAATAGCAACCGGAATCGGAAAAGTTGCAAATAAAACGACACATTGAAATGATTCCGGTGGCGGAATCAGACAAATAAAACGCAACTATTAATGTGTGGATATGATTTTGAGCTTTCTGTATTTCTTCAACATTTCATTTCACTTTGGACATTGTGGCTATTAATTCAGTTGTTGAAATTACCCCAGTCGGGCAACCAGCCACTCCCGTATGGAAATCTCAGTTTTGGAGTGTTTCTCTCCTTCTTTTCTACTCAGATGGCGTTGATTTCATATTGTCTATGAATGACGCCAGTGTGGGGGAATATAATGCCGACTTGATTTTTGTATGGCTAGGTTACGCTTAGTCGCCGGTCTTAGGACTGCTGGCTGGGGACTGCCCTGCACTGATGAGAGAGCTTGAAACTGGTCTGTAGTGTGGCCTGGCTGAAACGAAATCAATAGGCATTCAGGAAAAAAGTTCTGCGTGGCATTAGCCAGGAAAGTAGTTGGTTTTCTCCAGAATTCTACCATTGTTGTTCATTTTATGAACATTGTGTGGATATGACTTTGAGCTGTTTGTTTTTATTCACACCATAAAGTCCTGGTCTGGAAATGGAAAATATTTACTGTATATCGTTTCATGTCATTCCTTGAATAATTTGCAGTTGACATAGAATAGAATAGAATAGAATAGTAGTTTATTTGTTCCATATAATACCCTTTCGGGTGTAGAACACGTCAAAAAAAAATTTGCTTACTTACAATTATTCAAAACATATTGATAAAAAATATATACACATATTATTATTTTATACATATCTGCAGTTTTTTACAAATGGTTACATATTATATTCTGTGCAGGACAATAATTCACATATAGGTAGTTGAGCATGGAATGTTGTTTGTTTGATATCTTTGTGCATTACAATATTTCATATAGGCTATCATTCATGAAATCAATCAGTTCATAGTATGCTTTATCGAGAAGGAAGATTTTAATTTTATTTTTTAATTGTTGGTACTCTAAATTTCTCAAGTTTGCAGGCAGTTTGTTCCATATTTTTTTAATTGAGTAGTCAACATTTTTTTGTATATATGTATATTGGGTGAGGTCTGTTCCTAGGTTACTCTTATTTCTGGTAGAGTATTGGTGTTCTGTCAGACAGTCTTCAAATAAATCAAAATTCTTTTTTACAAAGAGTACAGATTCTAGAATATACAAACTTACCACTGTTAAAATTTTTTGCTGAATAAATATGTTTTTACAACTTTCACGGCGTTTTATTTGAAATATGTTTCTTATGCATCGTTTCTGCAATATGAATATCCTTTGTGCATGTATTGAGTTTCCCCAGAATATTATCCCATAGCTGATTTTTGATTGTACATATGCATAGTATGTTGTTAGTGATACCTCCGGACTCAATGATTGTGATACAGTTCTTAGTGCATAGCTAAACTTTGCCAAACATTGTGATAGCTTTTCTATATGGTTTTCCCAATCTAACCTATGATCAACTACAATCCCTAAAAATGATACAAATGGTTCTGCCACAATATCAATCTTATTGTAACATATTGACTTATGTTCAAATTGCTTTCCAAAATTGATAACTTGTGTTTTTCCTAAATTTAGAAGAAGATTATTGTCTTGGAACCATTCATCAAGTTTAGTTATTGTGCTTTCCATTTTGAGTTTACATAATTCATTCGTTTTTTCGCTAAATACTATGGCAGTATCATCTGCATACATTATCATGGTCATGGTTTGGTCCATTATTTTTGGCAGATCGTTAGTGTAAAGAATATATAGTAACGGCCCCAGTATTGACCCTTGTGGAACTCCCTTTTTAATTAATAATTTATCTGATTTGAATACTTTACCATTCTCTCCATATTCTTTTACACATTGTTCCCTGTTTTGTAAGTATGACTTAATTAGGTTTTGCACTGTTCCTCTTATGCCTTGCAGTTCTAGTTTCTTGCACAGGATTGTGTGATCAACACTGTCAAATGCTTTTGAAAGGTCCAAGAACAGAGCTGATGGTTTTTGTTTGTTGTTTAGTTCTTTGAGCACTGATGTAAGCGCTTGATATACTGCTCTCACTGTGTTCTTGTTCCTTCTAAAACCATTTTGACATTTTGTTAGAATATCATTTTCCTCTAGGAATGTTATAATTCTGTTGTAAATACCTTTTTCAAAAATTTTGTTTATATTTGATAGTAATGTAATTGGCCTGTAATTTTTGAAATCATTTTTCATTCCTTTTTTATGTATGGCTCGTACACATCCTACTTTGAGACTCTCTGGATATACTCCTGTGCAATAAGCTAGGTTTATAATGTGTGATATTGGAACAGTTATCAGGTGAGCTGTTTCTTTAAGTATTACTACTGGTATTTCATCCTCTCCTACTGATTTTTTATTTTTCAACTCTTTAATTATTTTTTTTATTTCATGTGGATTTGTCAATGTCAAATAGCAGTTATTTTTATTCTCCCTAATTTTTTCATATTTAAGTTCCCCTTTCCTAATGTCTGGGCATGCATCAATGAAATATGCATTAGCTTGGTTCAGAATCTCTGTTGTTGTACAATTAATTCTGATATGAAAACTTCACAATAATTAATTTATCCATCGCACAACATCCTGTATTCATCAAAAGTCTCCTAATACCGGTTGAAAAATTAAAAAACCGCGTCTCCCGTCAACCGTAACAAAAATGCTTTCAGTATGAAATCGAGCATTCCCATTAGTCATTTATAACAACGACCTGACGCCATTTGTAAAGTTAAATTGATATAATTTATGGGCCTTCGTTCCTTGTTTGTACTTTTGAATTTAAATTAATGTTTTCATATTTCAGATCGGAATTAAAATGTATCATTTTTGCATCGGAACTTCATTGTATTTCATAATATTGTTTACGACCTACATGAAAATTCGATTTGCGATTGACATAGTCGAATAATTATTATGAAAGCATCCTTTTTGTTTAATCAGAAATACGGAAAGAGATGACATTGTCATCCTTTTTACCACACTTTTATGAGCTTGGTATTTGTGTTTGTTCGTATAGTGACATTCTTTCATTCTGAACTAACTGACGCATTTCACTTGAACTGCAGTTCTAGTGGAATATAGCAGTTAGGTCAGATTGAAAGAATATCACTTATACTGTGCTTTCCTTCAATGCCCCACTCCCTTTTATACTTTGAACAGGTCAACGAAAAAAATTGTATCTTGGAGTAATGAAATTGATGCATGAATACAATATTTTGAACCAAGATTGACAAATGAAAATTTGAAGATGGTGACTTGTTTTCTTTTATTCGTCTGAGGTGGTTCTCCATCTTGTTGAGCATCTTTGGTATGAACTACAGAGGCTCATTCGTCTTCATCTGGCCTTGTCAGAGACTCTTCAAGAGCTATGATTCGCCCTTCAAGGAAAATTGAAGGCAATTTCTCAGTGCTTGAGAAATTTGATCAACTCGATGCCACGGTCGAAGAGGGCATGCTTAGTTTTTAGCAATTGAGGCTTATTTTTACTGGTGAGTGCTAAAAAAACGTGGTGGAAATAAGTGATATCAATTTTTAGATGTTTCTTCTAGTTCTTAATCGATTAATTCATATTTTTCCTGCAAATTCAAAAATCTATAATTTCTTAAAACACTTGCACCTCCTTTTATAAATGATGTGAATCAAAAAATATTGCGTTAAGAACGGATCACATTCCAATGCAAAACATGATGAAGCTAAGTGGAATGAGTTAAGCGTGAAATAATTACTCCTGTTTTCCCCAGAATAATGATCAACCCCTCAGTTTTTTCTTAACTAAAATTCAGGTTAACATTTCGAAACATGAATCAACCATTCGGTCGAAATTTCACCAAAATCGGGGTAGATTTGAAAAATTTGTGTAGTTACATCCAGATTGAAAGGAATGTAAACGTACATTTGAAATTTTGGTGACGGAACATTTGAGGCTTTGGGGAAGGCACATTTGGAATTTTGGTGAAGGAACATCATTCGCCATTTCATTCGAGAGTAAAAGAATCGCTCAAAATCCTGATCAGGATAATGAACAAAACTATCAATATCGGTCCTTACTATAACTGTGCGAAGTTTCAAACCAATTTGACGTTTTGCAATGGGTCAAAATCAAGTTCGAAGATTACGTTACATATACGAAAATAGATAGATAGATAGATAACGTTTATTTGACTACTAATACATAAAGTTAATGTTTTTAGCAAGTCATGTGAAGATAGAAGGATAAAAAATAAATACTGTTAACTATGGTGACAAACAAACAGTAAGACTACAGTTAAAATTTAAAAAATGATAATAATGATAATAATAAAACAAAAGGTATGTATAACCCACAGTCACGATGAATATTAAAATATACATAATATAAACACAGTAAATAACTTTTTCACAAAATTAGAGTATGACTATCGAAAAAAGCTAGTGGCGCCTCCATGTAGTCAGCAACAGAGTAGAAACAGTGTAAAAGTAGCTACTTTTTCAATACCCTTTTTGAATCGCTGACATCTTAGATTTTTTACATTCGTTGGAAGTTTGTTGAAGAGTCGAAAATCTATTGACTTGTTAGAAGTTACCCTAAGTTTGAACATTGGCGCCTTCAACAATTCACCATTTCTTGTATTATAGTCTGATTATAGTCGTGACATACATACCAGGCTGATAAAAACGTGGTGAAAATATGGTGAAATTTTAGGGTGGACTATATTACTCTAATTGTCCCGCAGTTCATTTATTATTTTTTAGTCAGTTTCAGTAGGTGTACTATCATAAATGGTAGAGGTTACCAACGAAGCAATGAAGTGAGAACAATCTTGCAGAATAATTCCGTGTCACATTTAGTTCTGAATATCACAATAGTCAGGTAGTTTGCATCTATATACTAATCCAAGTTCCACTTCATTGAGTGCTTATCGTTTACATGCATGGAGATTATGATAGAACTTAATTACTACTATGTAACTAATTTTCACGATGCTGAGCATTAAGCTTCCACAATAGTTTCATGATATTTTAATATTTTCATACAGGGTGACTACGAGATTATGATGAAAACTGGAAAAGTATAAATGAGTAGGATGATTTACGATCGATCTGACTGAATAAATTATTAGCATTAGTCTAACCCTTTTTTTTATATTCATATTTCTCAATTCGAAACCATTGGAATCGAATTTATTCTTTTAGAATAGGGGCACATACTTGAATACTTTGGAAGACGCAAGGCTGAGACCGATTTGAATCTGGAAAAACATGGACCAAAATGACATATTATACGATTTCTCATTTTCTCATAGACCAAAATGACATACACGGTTTCTTATTTTAGGTATATGCCATTTGCCACTTGCTGCTGACTTTTTCATTTAAAACATTACCCTAGTTTCCGATTTTTTTTTCATGTTCTGGTTCCCACGAAAAGGAATATCCTGTAATGTTCAGAGAACATCGTGAGAACCAAGGAGAATGAAGTAGGAATTGGTGTTCTTCTTGAATTTCTGAAGGTTATATGCCTCGGGGAACACCTTCCTTGCCAATGCATTCCAGAGCCTTGCTGTTAGTTGGATGAATGAGTCTTTGATGAGCAGTTACCCAAAAATGCCGTTTCAAACTCACAGGAGTGATAAAAACATGCCTGCACCATATTCAAACCCCTCGAGAAAAAACCGCTTGATAGAAAGAATCTGGAATTTAACATCCCAACTAATTTTTGTTTATATTTCGAATGATAATCTGATCAGTTCTCCGAAAGAACATGTTGTTCTATAATGTTCTCATAACTGTCACACGGTTCTCATAAATATATATGATAAATATGCTGGAGAGGAATGAATTAAACTTTTGATATGTACACATTGCTTTTTCATAAAACCTAGCGGAAACACTACACCTATATAGTGTCAAAAAGGTATGACACAGTTGTTGACAAATTACATAATATCCAGTTGCTTCTCATGATACATGAAAGTTCTTACGATCAAAATAATAACTGGTAAATGTCGTCTAACATAGTCGGTGAAAAGTGAATCAATTCCAAGGCTCGCTCTACTTAATTGCCATCGAAATGGAGATTTGTGGGTATTGTTTGAAAGTTTTGGAGTCGCTTTCCATTTCCCCATACAATTATCCCAATGAACTCTGGAAGTTCATCTAACTTTCTTCAATTAAATTCCATTCTCCCGACTGATGATTAATTCATGGAGTACCGTATCGCGAACAGCGGCCTATAAAAACATCACGTCTTCTCTATATTTTTTCATTACATTATCTATATATGCCTCTATAGTAAATCAGCGTTATCAGAAGCGAGCGGATGCCTTCTTAAACGAGGAATAACTGCCAAAGCGTGACGCTAAGTCTAATGCAATTTTTGCGGTTGCCATAACGCTATTCGTCTTTTCATTTCTGGATAACATTGTTTCTCGACCTATACATACAAGGTGACATTTCGAGAATTTTCCACTCTCAATATATTCCTTCCATCTGAGAAATCGAAAAAACGAGTTGATTTTATTTTCAAGAGGGACACTTGAAATTATCAGTTTTATCCCTCTTGGTTCAACGCAATAGGAGGAGTAGATGTTATCTATTGAATCTCAAGTCCTTTTGGTCTGTAGCCAAAGCCGTTGAGAAAAATTTCACAACCTCCTCTTTCCCTCCACTGACGAGGGATGACGGTTCCGCTGCTGTTGATGCGAAAGAAAAAGTTGATCTTTTTGCTACCTTGTCAGGCGCATACTCAAAAATCTCGACACTAATAAGGCCACTGGCTTGGACAATATTCCAACAATAGTCCTCAAATCCTGCGCCTTAGAACTAACACCAATATTTTGCAAACTATTCACATTATCTTATAACCAGGAAATATTTCCAACCATGTGGAAGGTGGCTCGAGTTCAACCAATTCCTAAGAAAAGAAAACTTTGACAGCCAACTACCGTCCAATTGCTTTACTATCCGTCTGATAGGCAATATGGCTTTCGGCAACGCAGATCAACTGGCGACCTTTTAGCATATGTAACCCACATCTGGAACTCAACTCTAGAGAAACACGGAGAATCTAGGGCTATTGCCCTAGACATATCTAAAGCATTTGATAGAGTATGGCACCAGGCACTCCTGAACAAGTTGCCTTCCTATGGTCTGCCGCCCCTACTATGCCGTTGGATTACCAGCTTCCTTAAAGATCGAAGTCTTCATGTAGTTGTTGACGGGATTACTTCAGAAACACTGCCTACCAATGCAGGAGTACCACAGGGCTCTATTCTATCCCCAACGCTTTTCTTACCACATATCAACGATCTGTTGCACATGACTACCAACCCTCTCTTTAGTTTTGCTGACGATACCACTCTTATAGCATATTATATTAATATCCGCAGCAACCAACCAAGGCCTACGTTTGCAACAGATCCAGACCGTCTACGACGATTTGGAAAGGATCCAACAATGGGGCAATTTGAACCTCATACAATTCAACGCTTTGAAGACTCAAGCAACAGTTTTTTCTAAGAAGGCTAACCGTGCGGGACCTGATACAATTATCGCTGGAAGAACCTTACCAATCAGTTCATCACTATCAATGCTCGGCATCACGGTATCTGACAGTTTATCTTGACATGACCATGTTGCCAATATAGCCAGAGCTGCCACTCAAAAGCTGGGAGTCCTCTTCCGCGCAAAGAAGTATTTCACATCACATCATCCCCTCAGTACTGTTCGCACGTCTGGGGATCAGCTCCAAAACACTCCCTGAGGTTGCTGGAGTCGGTTCGAAGAATAGCCATCAGGCTCATCAATGACCCAACTCTGACAAGATCACTGCAAACTTTACAACATCGAAGAGACGTTGCAGACCTAACACTCTTCTATCGCTACTATCATGGACGATGCTCTGTTGAATTGTCATCAGCTGTCTCCCCTGGAATGACCTTTGTTCGCCAAACGCGGCTGGCTCAAGTCTCACACCAATATGCAGTCAAAATTGAAACACCTAGAACAACATATTTCAAGAACTCCTTCTTTTGTAGGACATCTTCACTGTGGAATTCTTCACCCTCAGATGTATTTCCAGTGAACTACAATCTATTCACCTTCAAGAGGAGGATCCATCGATATTTGTCCCTCCATAGCGCTCTCAGTTCCCCCACGGGATTATAGTTCCAACCTTCTTCTTCTTCTTCTTCTTCTTCTTCTTCTTCTTCTTCTTCTTCTTCTTCTTCTTCTTCTCTGCACAGGTGGGCGGGTGCGTAGACCCCTGCACTCAGGCCTCTTCAGTCGGGCCCATTGTGCGCCCACTTGTCCTGTGAATCAGCTGGGCATGTCGATTTCTTTGACGAAATTCAGCAGCTTCCTCAGCTGAGTCACTTTCACATCCTTTGGGTGCAGTACAATGCTCCCAAAGGCAGCTTTCCTCTGATGCACCAGTGCGGGGCATTCAGTGAGTATGTGTGATGATGTTTCCAACCTTTTGCGAGCACTTCTGGATGTACAGCAAATGGCGCGACACTTCATACTCGCGCCATTTGCTGTACACTATGTTTATCTGATCCAAAAAGAAGCATCTTAGGAAAAATGTTTATTTGGGGGTTCAAAAACCAAAATTCAAAAATGTTTTTTAAAATATTATTTCGGGCTTAAAACCCTTATGAACTATGTCGTCAATTTTATAGTTTCTTTTCTCCTCCTGCCTAGCAAGCCTGATGATGACTCCTAGGAGTCGAAACATATGTAGCACATATGATTTGATTATAATTTACTCGGAGCGAGACTTTGAGTGTGTTCTCTTAATTATTATAAAGCAGTAATGGACAAGTGAAAAATGAATTCATTTGGGAAAAAAGTCGATCATGTTGTGAGCCTCATCTGACTAACAAATTAAATAGGGATTAAATACTCCGAAACCATTTCATTGAGAATGCTGTGAGTAAGGACTATAGGCGCAAGTAGGGGGGCATTCGGACGCCCCTGAACACGACTCGCTTCCACAGTCACCGCAAAAAGTAATTTAAATTAAATCCTAGTGAATTACCGCGAATGAAATTCACCATATTAGAAGAGTCTCCGAAACCAGTTCATAGGGCACTAGATCCATGAACTTGTTTTCTATAGGTAAAGTATCGAGGTATGATAAATGGTCTTGATCGAATGTACAGGGTAGGCAGAATTGGGCTTTTTCCCGGGCTATCTCACTAACAAAAGAAGTTATCAAAGAACCGATATACATGTTACGGGTTCGATTTAAGAGAAACCCAAAATGACACAATTAGAATTTTGGTTCCTCCATTCGTTTCAGAGATACAAAAAAAAAATTTCACAATCATTATTCATCCTGTATATAGATTCCTTTCATTCCTGTTAATCTTATTGTTTTTTATACCGACACTCACCCGACCTGTTTAACGAATCCAGAAATTTGTATTTGCCACTAAACGGTTATTATTTGTGATTGCATATTTCATCTTCTTTCTCTGTTGTCATTATTTTCAGTTCCGTATGGTTCCAATAATTCATTTAAAGATTTTCAATATTTTCATTTGTCGAAGTGTTGATTATTATTGACTGACGGCTGACACTGACATAACCAGCTGTCAATTCTTCTTCTTCTTCTTCTTTTCCTCCTGTGCACCCGTGTCCTTGTGCTTGGTATCCTGTCAGGCTGTGGCCTGTGGTTCATGGAATTTTGACATGTATGGAAAAGATAATTAACCTCATCAAAATTCCGATATTGCAAGAATTATAAATTTGAGGGAAAAGGAATGATAGATATGAATTGACTCTGTTTGATTCGTTTGGAACTGTGTTTCCGATTCACCAGGTGGACTTAATGAAATAGTTTGAATTAATATTTTTCCAGGCCTAACCTAAAAATACTAGGACCCGTTTTCTTCAGATATTTGCTTTCATTCCTGGAATTATCCAGCATAAAGCTAGCAACCAGTATTCAAGACTAAAGCCAGGGTTTGTCATTGGAGCCTACATTCCCGTGGCTTCTTGATTCCAGGTCGATTCAATAACATTGACCCCTGGTATATATACTGTAGGTACCAAGGTAGGTATACCTCCTGCGTACCTGTCTTCACTGTTATACCCAGGCCTTCTAATAAACTGAGTAGTTCATAGAAGCAGGTGCAGTAAACCACCTCATAAATAATATGGCACCCGAGTCCCCTTCGACAAGTACCAGAGTATAGTCTCTGTCGGAACAAGCGCCAAAGTAAGGGCCCCAGAAATGAAGACCGTTACAACATAAAAAGGTTTGCCTCGATAAATTGAACTTTTTGCTGAACGACTTCTTATTTCTAGGAAAAGAACGTCTTCCATCCAGTGACTGGTTCGTCTTTCCTGCAGTTGTGTTCTTCCATCAAAATTCCGCAGTTGGCGCTCTGGAACTATGGAGACCGACTTATGTGACAATTTAAATGAAATCCCAGAGAATTGCCATGGAGACCGCTCCGGCAATGTGACGCAGATGAGAGGATAATTTTCAGTGAAAAGTTATATCTAACAGAATATGGTCGGATGAAGGTAGACTGTTATAGAGTGTTAGACTTATAGGAGTGATATTTTGAAAATTTCCCATCTTCAATATCTTCCTTCCAGTGGATAATATGAGGAATATAAGAGACAGGTCGATTTTATTTTCGAAAGGATTTAGCTATGTTGGCTCAACCCTCTAGAAGGACATGATGTCACCTTTAGAATCTCAAATGGAATAGTAGAAATAGGATAATTATCATCATCACTTACCCTTTTAAGAACGCAATAAACAAAAATATTCGCACAATACGAAACTATTACAAAACTCGTGTAATTGGGAGATTGATGATGTCGTCATTTGACTTAGGAAATTGTAGATGGTGGATCCGATGAGTATCACAATCCAAAAATAATTCAAAAGGGTACAGTTTTTCGTGATGCCCAGAATAATTTACACATTATTGCACCGGAGGAAAAAACTTACAACAGTATACAAAGTAGTTAATTATGTACCAAGGACGGAACACCGTCTATTATAGTCGACTCAGCAAATTGTTAGCCAAGGCTGCAGCCAAATGGCTAGCAATCAGGTCAGACAATAGATAGATTTTCGCCGAGGTGCATATTACATTTTTTTGTCGACCTCTAATACATATTCTCATCACGGTCCTATTCACATATAATCAATTTGATAGCAGCAAATGACAGTTGTTGTCCATCAGTAGATCACCTCATCAGAAATTTATTAGATTTCAATAGATCTATTCAAGATTCATTTTAAGCAAAACGAATTCCAAGAAAGGATAATGAATTGAAACTGTCACCTCAAAACACCATCATGTACTTCTGGTAAAAAGAAAATTATTACCCTATTTCAAACAAACAATACGAACATTCAGACAAAAAATGATACTGTTTCTAATTCTCAGTTCGAAAATACTCACGAATATCACAAAATACAGTTACATAGGTGCTTATAAATATTTGAGTGGCCGGCGTAGCCTCGTGGTTGAAGCGTCACTATTCTATTCACGTTGGATTGCCTATGACCACAGCAATTGTTTGGGATCACACGTTGAGAGGTAAGACTCGTCATTCCTTGCTCGCACAAATCTTTTGAAGACTTTTGAGGGTCGCTCGTATGAGGAGGCAACCGAATGAATGAAGATTTTTCAAATTTTTCAGGAAACAGGAACGAATAATAGAAATGGACAATAGAAACCCCGTTTTATAGATAGTTAAACTGAAAAGAGGTGGAGAAAATAAAAAGGTGTGTTGATAATAAATATAATATAGAATGTGCTAATATTGTCTATGTTTTGTATGTATCAATATACCCTTTCATCATTTTAGTTTCTACCTCTCTTTAGTTCGGCTATCTATAAATAGTAGATTGTTTTATTAGGATCAAAAGTGACACTTTGTTTGACAAGCGAATTTTGCATTTGCGAGGCAAAGCGTTTAGCGAAGCCGAGCCAAAGCTAAATTTGCGAGTTCAACTTTAGCTCCTAGGAACTAAAGTTCAACTTTAGCTCCTAGGAACTAAATATGTTGCCTAGCAACATACCTATTTTTGTGTCAGTTTTAGTAACGTCAATTTAAGAGCTAATTTTGGTATCAAAATGGACGACTTTTGTGTCGGTTGCAGAAAAAGGGTATTTCTTTAGTTTCTCAAACAACTATTTATTCACGATTATTTTGTCGAGACTATACACAAAGGTTTAATTGATTCCTCTTGTAATCGACACATTAAAAGATCACGTAAAAATCCGCTTATAATACAATATTAATTTGAAAAAAGTGTTTGGCCATAAGGCGTCGCTTTCGTCGAGTGCTCTGTAATCATTGAGCTCGTTTACGTGCCGCTTTGTTGGTTCAAGCTGGCACTCTAGATCTGACACAGAATGTGCATTATTGTCGACCAGACATTGGCGTACATTTGCAGAATAATTTTCGGACTGATATACAGGGTGTGATTGTATCGATGGATGAGAATAAGGGATATGGTTCCTCAGCTCATATCAAGAAGAAAAGTTCAAATGAACACATATGTCCTGAACCTCTTAACTATAGGGAGTTAAGATTTTATGGAAAAAATCGCTTTCCTTCTCATAACTTCAATACTCTAAATATTCGTTTGATTTTTCTACAAAACTTTCTTTAAAAAAAATCTTGATGCGAGAAAGAATTAATTAGTTTGAAACAAGAAATTTTTTTTTATGTATGATGAATTGATATTCATCATACAGGACGTAAAAAGAAATTCTGAATTGAGAAAACCTAATCGCAAATCTGCGATTGAGGTATGTTATAGGTATGTTAAAACACGAAGGAAGGAGACATATTATTATTGGTTCAATCATTCTAATCAGGAATCGAGTAAAAAATATACCAAGAATGCACAATCACCTACCTATTATACCTATTAGTGCGTTCATCGAATGAATGCGACTGGTCAAATCGTCCCTGCTGAACGAATGTGTGTTGTGCAGGTTATACCAATATGGCCATATGCGTTGACAGTGATTTGTAGTTATGGTTTCAGGTATGATTGATATTAATAAGGTTGTTAGCATGTTTTCGATAAACACATTAACACCCCACTAGGTACAAATCTTACTGAAATTTACAAAGTTCTTGTCCCCGAATATGGAATGCCACATTGCCATGAAGATGATACCACACCACTATTATCTATGACTCAGCACACTTGATTCTTGAACACTTAATCATTGAAAAACGAAGGTGCTATGCACCGCGTCTTCAGAAGAAACAACAGCGGCAATGACGAATGGCGGCTAACGACAGAGGTGTCGAATGGGCGCAGGCGTACCGCTGTATATACGTCAATGCAAGTATTTTAGACAAGCAGAGATTATGTATAATATGAATTAGAATTTATGTTGAGCAAATTCATAACAAAAGAAATTACAGGAAACGAAGCAATCAAGCCGATTGGTTTGAGAAAAAAGTTTATTGCTCCATTCAAATGAAAAATTCTTGTAGGAAGCAATTCAATCTGAAGAAACGGGATTTGTTTGATCGAATTAAAATCCTTTTTATCTATGTGCAGTCGCATGAAGCGGCATATCTCTGGGGGCTGCAAATCATCGCAAATTAGGAATTTTCTATATACATGGTGACATGTCACAGAGTTATCGACCTTGAAAGCCAGAATACAAAAAATGAATTCTAAGTATAATTTCCAAACGGTTTCATGGAATCGATGATATTCGGGCAGGTATGGAAACTCATACTAATGATTCTTTCCATACGTTAACGGCTCTTCAGTGAATATGTTTTGTACAGGATGGAACGATCTTTTTCCGTTTAATGAAGGCATTTATGACACATCATTTCATATCCAGTGATTAGAGAGCTAGCAGTTTTCTATAGGTATTTTCTCACTTGTATCGAGTAATGTGGAGGTGTCCCATCCTGTTGAAAGAAAATAGGTACTTTTTTCAATCCATTTTCATACATTCATCACTCTTTCAGTGTTTTCTGAATCGTAAACACATCAA
This sequence comes from Phaedon cochleariae, assembly GCA_918026855.4. Classification (NCBI taxonomy): domain Eukaryota; kingdom Metazoa; phylum Arthropoda; class Insecta; order Coleoptera; family Chrysomelidae; genus Phaedon; species Phaedon cochleariae. The sequence goes on along the minus strand of OU896707.1, from coordinate 37,224 downwards.
ACTAATAATTCGATTCACTGATTGAGAGAGTTCACAAGCCATGAGATCATAATCAATATATCTTCAATATTTCTTCTTTATGATGCAAAGTCAGTTGGAAAATCACATCACCGCAAGCCGTCTGTGTGATTTGGCAAGAAATCATTCACCTGAGCAATAGCTAATTCTTCATATTCAGTACAATGTTTTCACATTTTCACATGTATAGAAGCAGATTTCACCTCCCGTCTCCTATACAGCTCAGTTATATCAGTTGAGTTAGGATTTTTATATTTTGAATAATACTCCTATTTGTTCGATTTTGAAAAGTTTATTACTAGAACTACTGTGATTTCCTATACGTACGATAGATAATCGAGCTGGACCTGCACGGAGGTCGAAGGTGTGTCATCTCCAGTTAGAAATAAAATGGTGTCAACGTTGTTATGTTTTGTTGTGATATTGTTCGTTGACCAGCGAATTGAGCTAGTGCCCTGAGAATTGAGCGAGTGCCCTGAGAATTGAGCTATCAAGTTCCAGAAAATTAATTGGAACGTGGAATACTTTATTTTGGTGATTTGAAAAATATGTTTTTTCTGTGACGGGAAAAAAGTTTGGCATTTCATCTCTGTTGGCAGGTTATAAAATGTCACTTTTCATAAATTACTTTTTTCCCGTGGGAAAAAAGTGAGTACTTCTTTCCCGGATATATATCACATATATATACTCGGTTAATGGCTTTTATTGTGCTATAGTTCCGAAAAATAAGTCAATAATACCGTCTCCGAGAAAGAACTGCAAGTCTTTTTATCTTCCATTCGACTTCGCGGTATCGTATATTACTAAACAACTACTGAATTCGCAATTTTTTAAAATCAAATCACAGAATTGAACTGACAGAAGTGACATCAGATATTTGATTACTTCAAAAGAATGATGAAGATGTCTATAAAACGCAGGTGTCCCTACTGTTAAAAACTTGAAATTTCACGTCGATAATTTTTAGATTTCGAAATAATGTAATATCTTCCAATATTGATTCGTCCTTTCTTCTGTCACAGAAAAAAATAGTGTATTATACACGGGAAAAATATTAGATTTTAGCTCACGGTTTTTTGTCTCCCTCCGCTACGCGTCGGGAGACAACACAACCTGGAGCTAAAATCTACTACTTTTTTCCCTTGTATAATAAATAACTATTTTTCTGTGACGGGAAAAAAGTTTGGCATTTCATCTCTGTTGGCAGGTTATAAAATGTCACTTTTCATAAATTACTTTTTTCCCGTGGGAGAAAAGTGAGTACTTTTTTCCCGGATATATATCACATATATATATACTCTGTTAATGGCTTTTGTTGTGCTATAGTTCCGAAAAATGAGTCAATAATACCGTCTCCGAGAAAGAACTGCAAGTCCTTTTATCTCCCATTCGACTTCGCGGTTTCGTATATTACTAAACAACTACTGAATTCGCAATTTTTTAAAATCAAATCACAGAATTGAACTGACAGAAGTGACATCAGATATTTGATTACTTCAAAAGAATGATAAAGATGTCTATAAAACGCAGGTGTCCCTACTGTTAAAAACTTGAAATTTCACGTCGATAATTTTCAGATTTCGAAATAATGTAATATCTTCTCAATATTGATTCGTCCTTCCTTCTGTCACAGAAAAAAATAGTGTATTATACACGGGAAAAATATTAGATTTTAGCTCACGGTTTTTTGTCTCCCTCCGCTACGCGTCGGGAGACAACACAACCTGGAGCTAAAATCTACTACTTTTTTCCCTTGTATAATAAATAACTATTAATTTCTTTTTTTTTTCACATGTAACAAGCAAACATGGTCCGCAAGGTAGGTGGTGGTCGTTTACTATACATCATTCATCAGCAATTTAAGGTAATTGTTTCAATATGTATCAGCCAAGTCAGAATGTTGAAGAGATTTTGAGACATATAATTTAGTATTGTTGTATGTCATTGTTTAGGATCACCAATATATATGGAATCCATAGGCAGCAGTGTGATATGAATATAAAATAATAATTTCGAAAGATGCTTGGTATAGCAACTATCCCATACATAGGAGTTCAATTATATTACATTAGTAGGTATATGACCGAAGAGGGAATATGAAAGTGACAGACTCAACCTCTGAGAACATTATATTATACTGTCAATTGGTAAATTCTCCCTTTTTATGATGTATTTTCTGTTCAATAAAGTATGAAATTAATCTGGTTATTTTTTTTAATTCATACTCACAGAAGTATAAAAGTTTTCTCTCAAATTATAAGAATGAGACGTAAATGTTATCTAGATTTTGACGTCACATTGACTAACCATTGATGTAACGATAAGATAAGTAGTATTACATAGAGGTGATGTAACATATGATATGCGGACATAATGCACAGTTAGCTCATGAATTTTGAACCTACTTATTGCCTTTTTTTTACCTAACTGATCAACGAAATAATTTAATGTTTATGCATTAGTTACGTGAATCCGTTTTCTGGAAATAAAACATACAAAAAGCGTTGTGAGAATACCAATAATTTCAAGGCTTTCATATATGTTGCCGAATGAATTAACAACTTCTAAGAAGTTCATGCAAGAATCTTGATTCCAATATTTTTCATCGTATCACAAAATTACTGCGTACACCACTGCTGGAGCAGCTGGGAGCTAAGTGATAATTGTCTGTTTCCTTCCTCTCATCCTACCTCTTATTCCCCTACTTCCTAGGAGTAGGGGGGAAAAGTACAAGGGCGTATCTCTATAGCGCTCCACCTCTGTATCTTAGCAACCCATCGCTTTGTCACTGCTTGGCTTGGCTTGAACGGCCCACAGTTTAGCTTAACTAGCTATAAAGTTCCCCTACTTTATAAGTTCGCGTACGGCTATTATGTCATAATTTCATAAGAATACTCCTTCAATTGAAGGTATCACGTCGAAGCTGAAATATAATAGTTGATATTCTTTATAGTTTCATGTTGTTTGCTAGTGGCTTGCTCCTTCTTGACTGAATAATGGGGCTGTACACACCGTAGTAGAATTTAAGCCTTACAGTGCTGTCCTTTAATGCTCCCCCCCCCTCCCTTTAATTTTTTGAACGGGTCAACTGAAAAAAATTGAACTTGGGATAATGAAATTAATGCATGAATACTATAACGTTCAATAAAATAGGCGCCAGTCACTACATTCATCAAATAATGCCACATAAAAATTATATTACCTATATACTCTATCTATATATGAGTATCATAGTATTTTGTAGTGGTAATATTTGACCACACAGCACATGTATGTCCAATGTAAGTACAATGTACGTCCACGTCGGATCGTAAGGACGTCCAATGGAAGTACTCGAGTGGCCGTTTAACATCCTATGGACGTCCACTGGATGTCCTGATGACACCACTTTGGACGTACTGTGGATGTCTTCATGTGGATGTACAGTGGATGTTCATATTTGGACTCACAATGGATGTACGTGGAGCCCATTAAATAGGTAACGACTCGAGTAAAAATCCTTTTAAAATTTCGGTTTATGCGCCCGGACTAATATCTATTCCAACCGCCCGCTGTTTCAATAACTAATTTCTTATTGTGGTTTGTGGTACGAGATAGTCTGGTGTATCTCTGAATATTTTCTAAGATTTGGGGTAAATATTCACTTCGCTAGAGTATCTCTCGATTCGATGGTATTTCTCTTAATGAAATAAGAACTAATTCTCATCAGCATGCGCGATAAGAGAACGGTATATACACCCTATTATCTTCAAACGCGATTATCTACTTCCGGAAATTCTAATTTTTGAGTATAATACTTAGGCTTCGATAGACCGTGCAGATAAATTTGGAGTACAGGGTGATTGATTAGGTTTGATGAAGTTCAGTTTCTCTTATCTCCTATATTCACAAAAATATTACTTTGATTCAGAACAGTGTCCTGTCACCCTGTGATACTGTGAATGATTCAAGACATCAAGACTATCTATTGCTAAAATCTCTCAAATTGACAATTTGATATCTCAAACGACATAGAAGATACTGCACTTTATCACACTAATCAATCACCCGGCTTATTAATATTTTTTCTGATAGGAGTGAAAGTTCTAGATCAATTACTAGATTATTTTTTCCATTTTTGAAATCACTATAGTATTGAGTGTAATTTCTGGACAATCTGTATGACCAATTCGTCTGCTACCTTCATTCAAGGCGTTTATTGATAGTTTGTCATTGTCACTTAGTCATTCGCAATAATTTTCATAATGTCATTTTTTATATGAGCTTCACTGCTCGTATTAGATTTATTCTTGATGGAAAAAACGAGGAAATATATCACAAATTTACTCAATCTAGCTAACACAAATTTATTAAATGTCTCATATAAGTAATATGTATATAGTAGGGGTCGCCCTCCTTGTAACTTCTTTATTTTACGTATTACAAAAACTGTTGAATGCATAAGCTGTGGGGATTGATTCAATCTATTCGATGGTTTAAGATTTATCCATATGGAGTGTCTCAAAAGAGCGCTGCGACAAATGAGTTAATTTTTTTCTATAGGGGCACCTGAAATATTATTGCATTCTTGGATTTTACGTTGATTTTAGAGATAATATGATATATATTTTTATATCACAGAAGTTGATAGTTTTGGGATCATAAATAATAATTAATAATTGATATTTCGAATATTTTTGTATACCAGTTCAAGTGAGGAACCATTTGGAATAGTATATAGTATTATGAAAATACCAAATTCGAATAACGCAGAATTTTTCTATAGTCGATTATCCCTCATAGATATAGCCATTTTCATTTGTCACTTAAACCTACCATACTTATTTTATTTTCTGATCGGTCATCGCTCCGAAAAATACGATGTTTTTGCGGTTTCCAACTGCACATACTGTAACTAGGTTTGTAAATTCTAGCAGAAATCAGCAAATCTCATCAGGAATGTTGTCCGAGGAGAATGTGTTTATGATTATATTCATTTCAATAAATGATAATCAAAATATCAAACGTGAGTAGGATGCTGTCGTAGAATTAAAATCAAAATTCGTAACGAAACGTAATTTTTTCATCTCTTGGAACGTACGAACCTATATTATATTTATGAAATACCGTATGCATGTATATACCATTGAAATTATAATAAAACAATATTCAATTCGTTCTATATGAACAGTGCATGTTTATATACTACAACTCTTCATCTCTATTTGATATCAATTTGTAGTTTCCGAGATTTATTTGTCTATAATATTGGATCTACACCAAACAGACAAAACAGCAACAAGAAAGAATTTCTTGTCGATATCAACAAATTTACTACTTTTCAGAGACATTTTAGGAACATTTTGAAAACAGGAGTCGCCGGCGACAGTTTTTGTTGTTTTCGGAGTCTCGACCCATTTTCATTATTCTATGATATAAACCGTGATACATTTTTCAATTCATATTTTGAAGTGTTCACCATTGATATTTTTTCAAAATGTATTATTTTCAACAATGACATTTAAACATTTTGATTGGAATTTCATTGCCAGATAGAGATTCTTTCAATTCTAATTTTTATATACAGTGTGTCCACTGCAAGAGCTTACCACCCCTGTTACTATATAATAATATGATAGAATCTGAGAACAATGTATTTGTTGGATAGGTAATCGAAATGCCCATCCAACCAGAAAATGATTTCATTCTTGAACTGTTTTCATGACCAACGGTGACCAATTTCATTGACCCAAATTTCAAAAAGTACTATGAGACAGTTTTTCACTAAAAATATCGATGGATTTTGCAGCAGGATCATTTAAAACATACCGGTACCTATTTTCATTATCTTAAAACACAAGGTGCCCCAAAAACCGATTTATTATTTTTAAAAACTTCATCAGAAAATGTAGTTTACCATGGCATTACTGAGTAATGACAAATTATTATTGAGAACTACTTCAAACATATCTGTAAAATGTGGTGTTCTATCAGAAATAAGGGAATTCAATTTACTTCCCGTATTCGGAAGTGCGCTATGTCAGATTTACCCTCGGATATACCCAAGATTTTTGAGAGATTCATTCAACTCATCATAATTTTGAAAATGTATGGTTTACCTGAAGATACCTGAAATTATATAGTTTAGTACCATATCTTTATTATTTTATAAGAATTTTATCGATCGTTTTCTCCTGGTTATACAGGGTGTGATTTAATTGATGGTTAATGATAAGGGATATGGTTCCTCACTCCATTTTGAGAAAAAAGTTCATGTGAACATATGCCCTGAAACTTGTTGTAGACAGTATATTGAAGTTATTATAATGAAATAATTTTTGCCTGAAAATTCAAACACCCTATAGCTCGAGAGCTGAGAGGTTTGATTAATCAATTGTGGATCGTTGAAATTTACACATTCTTAAATCCCTATATTTCAAGATTGGATTTTTGTTATGATAATATTATATCGTTCTCATCAAAACTGAATGATTGTGAAGCAGTCCAGATCAATTCCTATTTATTTCATTGTAGTTGCCAAGAAATAACTATGTCATTGTTATTTTTCAAGTTTGAATAATAATTATAACACCTCTGGGTATACTGCTGGGTATACCCTATATAATACCTTTACAGCGCGAAGCAGGTCATAAAATGCTAATGAGGGAGGCAGCTCGTTTCTAGACAGTGAATAGTACATGTGCTTAGACAAAAATATTTCAATTCGCCCAAGAGTCGTTACCAATTTATTGGGCATCACTGTACATGTCTGAGCATCCATTGTAGGTAACAAATTGGACGTTAAACGTCCAATGAAAGTCCATTGAATGTCTTGAGGACACCACTTTGGACGTACATTGGATGTTTACATGTGGGTGAATAATGAATGCTCATCTTTGGGAATCGAATGATGAAAAATCATTAGGTAGCAAATATAAATTCTTCTATTGAGATATATATTTGGTGTCGATTGCATATATATAAATATATTATTGATTCATGTCTTCTTCAGTCCACTTCAAATTCTTGTTTCTGTAAGAAAAAGAGAAATATTATAAATTGCTATATAGGTAGAAATCGATTGTCTATACCCCAAATCCTGTTCAGCTTTACTCTGACTGGTGAATGAAGCCTTATTTACATTGCTATATACTTAGGTACTTCTTCTATCAAGCCGCCCATTAGAAATCAATAACAACCTGTAGGATGATAAAGCATAAGATTATAACTATATTAGATAATATATCAAGTCACATTCGAACATGCATGCTTTCATACCTACTTTAAATGATCTGGTCCTGAATATTCAGCATTCCACAATTCATCACAAACAACACACATCATGTTTACGGTCATTTACCAACTGAAAATGGCATCAGAATCACGCCAGACGCTACCGCTACTCTACCGACCGATCTGACCTTCTGCCTCCCCTCCACGTGGCTGAAAAATCAATAGTCTTACGTCCATCTCTGAACGTACAATGTACGTTCATTCAACGTCCATAAACCTTCAAATTCAAAATGATTGCATACAGACATTCACTTTGAACAATTATTTATATACATATAAATATAATGTTCATTCTTCATCCATTAACGCTTGAACTCAGAATGGCCGTTGAATGGACATCCAATGTGAGTTTAATTTGAATCATCCAATGAACGTCCGTCTTTTTACATACAATGGATGTTGATCAAACGTCCACGAGAGTTTTAGTCCTTGAGTTGACATAAAATGGATGTCCAACGGACGGTAATTTTGAAACATATATTGTACATCCATCTTTATAAGTACAATGAATGTACATTCTACGTACATGCGTGGTGGGACATTGAGTGGACGCCCACTGTACATACAATATGAAGCATCCAATGATAATACATGTTTGTACGTACATTGGATGTCCATTCAATGTCCATGGACGTTTGGAATTGAAATGAACCTAAAATGGACGTCCAATGGATGTCATGTGCTGTATGGGTAGTGACTGCCGCCTATTTTACTAAAAGTTATTGGTATTTATTACCGAATATTTCTTTATGTGGCTGCCATCTGAGAAAAAATCAAATGGAAAGGAGGGTATATAGTCGCGTGACACATTTTTTTGATGCTCCTGATGAATACTTTACAGAATATGAAGTCAATATCTCCACCTGAACATTTAATAGTTGCTAATATACAAACACATTAATAAAAATATTTTATTTCAACCGTTATTGAGGTCCCACGAAACGGCTATAGCAAGCAGGCAGGATTGGATCCATTTCAGAATTTTTTATGGTGCTATTTGAAGCAAGAGCTGTACGAAACTGAACCTGCTCCAATATTGGATGAGACTTCAGTACGATATAGTCACCGAGCTATCTTCGGACGGCCGAAAGTGACAGAAAACAGCAAAAATTCACGAAACTCATTGCTTTCCCAGTAGAAAATGACACTTTGAATCGAATGAGACCATGATCAGCCCGATAGGACAGATAGTTTTCGAGATATCAGCGCTCAAAGGCAGCCTTCGATTCAAATTGCCAATAGGTGCATTCCGGTAAGCTACTACGTCTCCATTTCCCAAAATTACCTAATTTCCACCACAGATTCGTTTATTTCGACATCGAATTAGTCTATGTGAATTTTTTCAGATTTTTCATAGGCCAAATGAAAATTTTCATTCCCCCACCTGAGACTTCAGTACGATATAGTCACCGAGCTATCTTCGGACGGCCCAAAGTGCCAGAAAACGGCGGAAATTCACGCGAATTATTGCTTCCCCAGTAGAAAATGACACGCTGAATCTACTGAGACCATGATCAGCCCGATAGGACAGATAGTTTTCGAGATATCGGCGCTCAAAGGCAGCTTTCCGCTTCCATTGCCTATAGGTGCACTCCGGTAGGCTATAGTACGTCTCAATTATCCAAAATTCACTAATTTTCACCACAGAATCGTTCATTTCGACATCGAATCAGTCTATGTGAGTTTTTTCAGATTTCTAATAGGCCAAATAAAAATTTTCTTTTCCCCACCTGAGACTTCAGTACGATATAGTCAACGAGCTATCTTCGGACGGCCGAAAGTGCCAGAACACGTCAGAAATTCACGCGAATTTTCGTTTCTCCAGTAGAAAATGACACGATGCATCGAATGAGACCATGATCAGCCCGATAGGACAGATAGTTTTCGAGATATCGGCGCTCAAAGGCAGCCTTCCGATTCCTTTGCCAATAGGTGCACCCCGGTAGGCTACTACGTCTCGTTTTCCTGGAATTCACGAATTTTCACCACAGATTCGTTCATTTCGACATCGGATTAATCTATGTGAATTTTTTCTAATTTTTAATAGGCCAAATAAAAATTTGCATTTCCTCACCTCAGACTTCAGTACGATATAGTCACCGAGCTATCTTCGGACAGCCAAAGTCAGCTTTCCGCTTCCATTGCCTATAGGGTGCACTCCGGTAGGCTATAGTACGTCTCAATTATCCAAAATTCACTAATTTTCACCACAGAATCGTTCATTTCGACATCGAATCAGTCTATGTGAGTTTTTTCAGATTTCTAATAGGCCAAATAAAAATTTTCTTTTTCCCACCTGAGACTTCAGTACGATATAGTCACCGAGCTATCTTCGGACGGCCGAGAGTGCCAGAAAACGGCGGAAATTCACGCGAAGCATTGCTTTTCCACTAGAAAATGACACGCTGAATCGAATGAGACCATGATCAGCCCGATAGGACAGATAGTTTTCGAGATATCGGCGCTCAAAGGCAGCCTTCTGATTCCATTGCCAATAGGTGCACTCCGGTAGGCTACTACGTCTCAATTTTCCAAAATTCACGAATTCGTTCATTTCGACATCGAATCAGTCTATGTGAGTTTTTTCAGATTTTTAATAGGCCAAATGAAAATTTTCATTTCCCCACCTGAGACTTCAGCACGATATAGTCACCGAGCTATCTTCGGACGGCCGAAGGTGCCAGAAAACGGCGAAAATTCACGTGAATTATCGCTTTTCCAGCTTATGAGAAATTACAAGGTTGACAAATGACAAAGTGACACTTTTTTGTATGTTCGGGTGGAATCTTTGAACTCAATTTTGAAGTAGAAATCTTCAACCGATTGAGCTGAAATTTTGTATACACGTTCAGTTTGGATGACAATGCACGATAAGGTGTGTCACGTTATTTTAAATCCAATATGGCGGACTATCCAAGATGGCGGAATAGCTATATTTTTGATATACTTCTACAATATGGGTATCAAATGGAAAGGCTCATTGAGAGTTACTCGAAAAATGATGTGACGTCATTCTAAATCGAATATGGCGGACCATCCAAGATGGCGGAATGGTCATTTTCAATATATACGTCTACAATATGGGTATCAAATGAAAAGGCTCGTTGAGACTAAATCGAAAAATCCAGCTAGTGATAAATAAAAATTAAAAGTAAAAAAAAACTTTTAAATAAAAAGCTTTTATTTAAACGCTCTAAAAAGACGAAAATAAAATTTTTCTTAATAATTTTAACTATCAACTTATAACCTCATCAAACACAATGTATATGATCATAAAAGCTTGTATAGTGTTTTTTGATGCAACGGCTTCTACGTGTCGCTGCCTGTTGCCGTCCAAGGATTTGACAATGTCCACTGCTGCGGCCATCGTCCGCAAAATGGACGTTCGCAGTCTGAGGAAGCGCACGTCTTGCTCGAACAATGCTTTGCTCTCTTGCCAATTCTCCGGAGCGTTTTCTATGCTTTCCGGGTCCCAAGACAAGAACACGACGAGTTCGTGATTGTCCCTGGTGAAAATAGTTATTTATTATACATGGGATAAAAGTTGTTTTTGTCTCCCTCCGCTACGCGTCGGGAGACAACACAACCTGGAGCTAAAATCTAATATTTTTCCCGTGTATAATACACTATTTTTTCTGTGACAGAAGAAAGGACGAATCAATATTGAGAAGATATTACATCATTTTGAAATATGAAAATTATCGACGTGAAATTTTAAGTTTTCAACAGTAGGGACACCTGTGTTGTAGGCATCTTTATCATTCTTTTGAATTAATCAAATATCTGATGTCACTTCTGTCAGTCTAGTTTTGTGATTTGATTACAAAAAATTGCGAATTTAGTGGTTGTTTAGATATTACAGCATTTTGTAATCTGAAAATTATCGACGTGAAATTTCAAGTTTTTAACAGTATATAACTGATGCGTTATTGTTTTATAAAAATGTTAATAACAAGATTGATATTGTTTTGTATGTCAATATAAAAAGTTTCATCCGAATTGTCCACACTAAATCATTATCATCTCATCTAACGCTCCCAAATAGGCATCTTTATCATTCTTTTGAAGTAATCAAATATCTGATGTCACTTCTGTCATCTAATTCTGTGATTTGATTTCAAAAAATTGCGAATTTAGTGGTTATTTAGTAATATACGTAACCGCGAAGTCGAATGGAAGATAAAAGGACTTGCAGTTCTTTCTCGGGACGGTATTATTAACTCATTTTTCGGAACTATAGCACAACAAAAGCCATCAACAGTGTATATTATTATATTATGTGAGATATACCCGGGAAAAAAGTTCTCACTTTTTTCCCACGGGATAGAAGTAATTTATGAAAAGTGACATTTTATGACCTGCCAACAGAGATGAAATGACAAACTTTTTTTCCCGGCACAAAAAAAATACATTTCATATTATTCAACTGGCCTATTCATCTTGCTTTTACAATGAACATTAATATAATAATAAATAATGTTTATGGCAAAACAACGTTTGCCGGGTCAGCTAGTGATTTCATAAAAACCGATCCCTTTTTATTTCAATAAAAAAGCCACGGCATATCCAATAGGATGTTTGTCTCTGAAAAACTGATTATATTGATGGCTTCTCATACCGATCTCAACTTGATAAAGAACGCACATCTAATAGCTGGGATCATGATGTATGTCTCTGAAAAACTGATCATATATTTGCAAAAGAAAATAACACGTCGCTCTACCTGACGGCAACAACTTGAACACTTCTGGTTTGTCTTGAATATGTGATCAATGCGCACAAACAAAAAATGAATATGAACCAATGAGAACAAAGTAAACAGGCCGCTTTGACAGCTTTCAGGAACTCCGATAGGTGGCGTACGCTTATTTTCTATGGCAAATTCATACATACCAGTCCCAGTTCAGAAAAGATCACAGGACTCATAGCTAAGATATGAAGGGGGCTGTTTGAAATAAACATGCTGTAGATTCGTTGAATTTGGGTGGGTAACCTTGTGTTCACAATAACAATGTTTGTTTGATTTATTGTTGAATATTTTCTCATGTACCTATTTCAGAGGACGCCGATTTTTAATTAAAAATCGCTTAAATGAATTCTGAATTTTTCAGCCTCTGAATGTGACCTAGTATTCCTTGGTTACACGTTTCCCCCCTCTACATTTCAAAAAAAAATTCGTGAAAATCGCTTCATAAATAAAATGTTCATAAGGGTGACTGGCTTTTGAATGGGTCACTCTGTATATACCATATTACCCTCAAATATTGTAAACCAGCAGGGTGGATGAAAGAAATGTAAATAGATTTCTCACCCAAACAGTGATAGAGCCTGACAGCCAACAGCTTGCCATGAAAGTTACTGGGCGAATTCGAGAGCAACCTTTCCAGCAGGGCAAGGGCCACCACGACGACGGCATCCGATTTCTGTTCGATTTGTGCCAAATCATAGAGAAGATGAGCGGCCAAAAGGGCATAAGGGTCGCACGGGGCCAAATCGGTGGAGATGAGCATGCCGCGCCCATAGGTTTGATACCCATGCTGGTAGTGCAGATTGAGGGCTGTGATGAGGGCTTTGAGGTGCTCTGGCTGCACAGCCGCAACAGTTGGACTAACAGCACAAATATGCCTGCATCTGGGCCTCCTGCATCATAAGTACACCCACTAATGTTAATATTAGTTCTGCTCATCTCATCTGGGAAATTGTTAGGAGTTATGGTCAGGTTAGGTTAGGTCAACAATGATATTAAACTTAATAGATTACTGATTGAGGTAAACTGTGGTAGCACTTATTTCCACATCCTTTATCAGCCTAGATGACAGTTCAGTCTTTCTAGGAGTCAGCAACAGATTCAGAAATATACCATGCAAATCTGACACACAACAAGGCTTGTGACTGAATTTCCTGAAATACAACATGAAAAGTTAAATTTCATTTCCAAACAGATCATTTGTGTCCATACCTCTACTGGACATTCTAGAACACAATTGAAATCTAGCCAGAAAAGGACCCCTCTAGCACATAATCTACAAATATCATAATATTCAGTATTTTATTGAGCAGTTCTCTGAATAGTTCATTAAAACAGAAATCCAACATAGCTACCTACCTAGCATTGTCAGCTCCACTCTCCACCATTCTACAAATAAACTCATGAGCTTTCTCAGGAGTATCATCTGCAGTTTCCACAATATTATCTCCACCATCAGAATAATTCTCCTGACCAGATGTGTTTGAGTCTGCTGATACATCAACTCAAATACAGAATGTATGTATTCCTTCCATATATCCCACCTATCTGCACTGAAATAAGTAATGAAAAATATGTTGAGCCATTGTCCTGATAAATGAAAAAACTAGTTGCAACAGCCAAGAATAGTAAAATAATTAATTTCACCTCTCTGCAAGAATGCTTTTGCAAATCAAATTGACATCTTTCCACCTCTGCATTTTTTTTCAAATAAGTCATCTTGACCAGACCAAAGTTGGTGCATTGTAATTTGGCACCTAGTGGACCATCCAGCACAGCTACAACTTCCTCTTGCTTCCCCAAAAAATCCAAAATCATCACATACAACTGCACCTTTTGTTCAGCATCAATCTTATTTTCTGTCAACAGTTTATCAAACATCCTCTCAGCTAGACTTAACAGCAATTTACGTTTTAGAGGATCTCTGCAGCCCTCACCTCTGGTAGCTTGCAATATTATGCTCATCACTGCCCAGCAATAGTAAGGGTTTTTAGGTTTGAGTTTGTATAATGCCATGGCACTCTGTTGCTGTAGCTTGAAATCAGATATCCTCACATAGGACATGAACAAATGGGTATGGAGTTCTTCATTGGTGGGGTCTATTCTTACAGCTGTCTCATAATGTCTGCAAATCTTTTTTACTAAAACAAATATTCATATCAATATGATTGACTACAGGTAACTAGATGATGTAAAATTATTGCTTACACTCTTGCATTTCTCGGGAGGACAATGTTGCATATCATCAGTTGGTTTCTCATTTGTCAAAGCTTCCAAGATAACCCTACTTTCCAATCCCTTGCCCATATGATGAAGGATTTCAAAGCCTTTGCACAATGCAGATTTGGTGCTTATTTGAGGACCTTATCACATTCTTGAAGAGCTTTTTTGTTGTTACCACTATCTAGCCAGACTAATGAAAAAATACATTTTGGATTATTCAATATGATATTATGCTAGAGAGAACTCACCATAAATGTTATAATTAATACTAAATATAACTGAGTATCAATATTTAATATAAGATATAATTCTCAATAACAAAAGATTCCTAAATCAACAACGATCCCCATCGATACCACAACCTTCAATATACATTCTATCTATTATACGAAGTGTATTCATAGTATTCAATTATACATATAACATCTCCCTCCTTTGAGATTTGTCTAAAATAAATCAACAATTGAGTATAGAATCGATTTAAACATAATCTTTGAGGTGAGTAGGTTTCCTAACCACTCTATTAGTTCGTCGATAACTAGTTATTTAAACATAATCTTTGAGGTGAGTAGGTTTCCTAACCACTCTATTAGTTCGTCGATAACTAGTTCCTTCTCTCTCTGTATACTCCGTTCTATCACTTTTCTCTTCATCTATATTCATTCCTCCTCTATCACTCCTTTCATTCACCTCATTATTTTCACAACTAACAACTTCCTCATCATTCATAACCTCATCATTCACTAAATCACTAGTACCATATCCATAGCCAGGGTCAAAAACTGGATCGTAGTTAACATTATAGTTCATATTATATTTCTCAACTTTCTTTAAAAACCTGCGATTTCTTATGAATATTTTATTATTTTTCATCAATTTGACAACATACGATCTTGGCCTTGCATGGTCAATTTCAATGATTTCTGCTGGTTCCCATTCATTTTTGTTGAACTGAACCATCACAGAATCATTCACTTTCAAAATAGGCAAATCTGAAGCATTTCTATCATAATATAATTTCTGCTTATACTGTGAATTGATGTAAGTTTTTCTGAATTCCTTGTGAACATTTCTTGGATTGAGTAAAGATTCGTTTGTTGGTATTTGACCCCTCAGTCTCCTACTGAACAAAAGTTGTGCTGGAGAAGGTATATCATTACTGATTGGAGTATTCCTATACTCTAACAGTGCCAAATGAATGTCTTTATTATCATAAATAGCTTTTCTTAATATTTTCTTTATTGTTTGAACATATCTTTCTATGAACCCGTTAGACTGTGCATATCTTGGTGAACTAGTTCTATGAATAATATCCCATTCCGTGAGAAATTTTTCAAATTTGAAACTAACAAATGATGGTCCATTATCAGTATATAAAACTAATGGCTTGCCATGGATTGAAAAAATATTTTTCATCACTTGAATAACCTTATCACTAGTGATATCATTATTTAAACAATGAACTTCTGGAAATTTCGAATAACAATCAACTACGAGTAAATATTCTTTACCATCAAGATGAAAAAAATCCGCAGCTACAGTATGCCATGGATTTTCAGGAATTTCCCTATTCAGCAAAGTTTCTTTTATATTACTGTTTTGAAATTTCAGACAAACTGGACAATTTTTTACTACATCAGTAATTTCTTTTGTCATGAAGGGCCAATACACAAGTTCCTTAGCTTTCAGGAGTGTTTTATCAATTCCCATATGATTATAGTGTAACCTACTTATTATATCTTTTCTCATAGCTTTAGGAATAACCATCTGATTACCTTTGAAAACTACTCCTTTCTGTACAACTAGGTCCTCTTTCACATTCCAATATGGTGAAACTAAACTATGGACGTTATTTCTTTCTATGGGCCAACCATTTTTAATATAATTTAGCAAAGTTATTATTTCAATATCATTTTTCGTTTCCTGTTGGAGCATACGAAACTTCTGAGGACTAATACTATCATTATTGTCAATTAAATTTACCTGAGCTTCCACATTAGACTCGATTAAATCAAAATTTGGATCATCATAGCTTGCTCGTGACAATGTATCAGCGAAATATAATAAAGTTCCTGGTTTATATTTGACAGAAAAATCATAGTTCTGTAATGTTACTCTCAATCTTTGGAGTCGAAGTGGACATTTATCTAATGATTTTCCAAATATTGCTTCCAAGGGCTTATGGTCAGTTTCAACCATAAATGTTTTTCCATATAAGTATTGATGAAACCTTTGACAGCCAAAAACTATCCCCAACATTTCTTTTTCAATTTGAGCATAGTTTTTCTGACATTCAGATAAACTTTTCGAGGCATAAGCTACTGGAGCACCATTCTGCAAGATGACTGCACCGAGTCCATCCTTGGAACTATCCACTGATAGTGTAATAGGTATTTTTTCATTGAAATATTGTAAAACAGGTTCATTCATCAACATAATTTTTAAATCATTGAATTCTTTATCATTTTGGGTAGTCCATTCCCAAGACACATGACTTTTCATTAACTTCCTCAAATTTGAAGTTAATTTTGACAAGTTTGGAATAAATTTGCCGACGTAAGTGACCATCCCCAAAAACCGGCTCAATTCTTTTTTATTTTTAGGAGTAGAAATTTGTTTAATAGCCTCTACCTTATCATTATCAATTTTAATTCCATTATTTGTAAAAATGTGGCCAATGTATTTAACTTCCCTCATTCTAAATTTACATTTATTTTTATTGAATTTCACCCCTTTTTCTCTGGCCTTTGAAAGAACTTTTTCAAGAATATCATCATGTTCTTCGATTGTTTTAGCAAAAATAATAATGTCATCTATGTAAATCTTTACGCCTCGTATATCTCCAAATATTTCTGTAAATATCCTATGGAAAATTTCTGGTGCATTAGAAACACCGAAAGGCAATCTGAGGAAACGAAATCTTCCAAAGGGAGTTGTGAAAGTGGTTAATTTCGAAGAAAAATCAGATAATTCTATTTGCCAGAAACCTTTACTGGCATCAAGAGTTGAAAACCATTCAGCACCACAGATATCATGTGTTAACTCCTCAAAAGTTGGTAAAACAAAATATTCTCTCACTAGTGATCTATTCAAATTCTGTGGATCTAAACAAATTCGTATAGAATTATCAGGTTTTTTAACAATAACAATGGGATTGACAAATTCTGTGGGCTCACTAACCTTTGCAATTATTTCATCTCTACACATTTTATCCAATTCATTTTTTAACGGATCCATCAGTTGAAATGGCACTCGCCGACATGGAACAATTTTTGGCTCAAAGTTTTGTTTCAATTTGAAATTTACAGGTTTATTTTTAATTTTTCCAATACCTCTGAATAAATCAGAAAACTTATCATATACTTCAAAATTATTGCCAATTTTATCAACATTCAGTACTTTATTTCTCAATAATAACTCTAGTTGTTGAATACCCAATAATCCTAAAATTGGAGAGGCTGTATTATTTGTGTTGATTATGATAAAATCTAGATTATAATTTTTGTTGTTGTGAGAAACCTTCAACTTGCATGATCCTACTACATCCAATTTTTGACCCCCGTAATTAGTAACATTCAAATCAATGTTTTGTAACAATGCATCTATCCCAAGTTTATTAAAAATATATCTAGGTATCACATTAATATGTGCACCAGTGTCTAGTTTGAATTTTATATGTTTCTTACACTCATTCAAATAAAGCATTTCAAACCAATCACACTCTGCATTCTGAAACGAATTAATCTGAATAACACCCAGTACAAAATCATCAGTTTCAATATCATTCATAATTTTTGAATCATCAAGAGTACTAGTCATAGCATGTACATTTTCCCACTTATTTGTTCTGCAAAAATTCGAGAAATGATTATATTTTAGACAAATCTTACATTTTTTACCCATAGCAGGACACCTGTTAAAGCTATGATTAAATCCGCATCGACCGCATCGATTTCTCGGTTTCTCAAATTCATGTTGTGCTCCATTCTGTTCTGCTCGTTGATCTGCTTGTCTTCTTTCTGCAAATCTATGTTATATGTATAATTGAATACTATGAATATCTTGCGTTTTCTCCTTGCAGCCAGTAGCTGATGAGTATAACTCAAAGCTACTCTTGAATTTCTTCCAGTTATTTCCCAGGTCTCCCACCAGACTCATTGGTTTGGGTTGCTTCAAAAATTCCATTTTCCTTTCTAAGGTATTCAATTTCCAGACTTGGTTCGTTAATTCGACTGCGCCATGTTATAATTAATACTAAATATAACTGAGTATCAATATTTAATATAAGATATAATTCTCAATAACAAAAGATTCCTAAATCAACAAGGATCCCCATCGATACCACAACCTTCAATATACTGTAACGGGACAATCAGGTTCCACGTCCTTCCGTTTCGTATCGCAGCCATTATATTCGCTATTTTTGATAGATAATAAATATAAATTCCTTTAGCCGTGTACATTTTGTTGTTGGGTAGGTACTCTGTCTACTAAATAATTGTTCAAAATTGTTTTGCTATTAGTTATAAGCATTTCAGCTATAATCCTAATTTATTTGAGCATCATTGCGCCCTCTACCAACGAGCCAATAAACTGCAAGTTCATCCATGTTGGGGAGATGGTAGAAATCTATCAGTCGTTTTTGTTGGTGATATACCCTACGGACAGGGGGCTCTACAGGTATGATTTTTCGATGAATTGTTTTTTGCGCCATTCCACCACACATTTGATTGTGATAAAAACTAGTGTGGGAGATAAAGTTCTTGAACGAGGCCTTTTTGATAGCAAAACCTGAAGGCAGTCACACCTCTCTTCAAACTGACTCTCTAATAAAACTTTATGGTAGAACCTAAGGGTCTATAACAATTGCGAAAACACTTCGTTTTTGTGACCTGGTCAACTTTACAGGTAGGCGAAATTATGTATTTCTATAAATTTTTCCTCAATTTGAAACTTTTCTCCACGTGGTCATGAGCTTTGATTTTTGGTTAAGAATTATAATGATTTTCTCAGACTAGCTATTAACAATCATCGACGTACTCAGAATCAGTTATTTCTCAAGTAGTTGCAAATGAAAGCATCAAATATGTCCTTAAAAGCATTTATTTTCACTAGTAATTCAAATTAATATAGTGTATTCTTGTTTCAACAATATTTGTATAAACTATATATATATCATGGTCAACTTTACAGTTTTAGTGAGACAGAGGATCGCCCTGTATAGATGGCTATTTAATAATATGCAATAAAAATTCTGAGTGGCTTGCGTAACCCTGTGTTATTTCTACGGCCTATGGTTACCAACACGGCCAGAACCCCCATAAAAAACCCCTGAGAAAATTGTATCATAGCAATACATTCTATTATAGGAAGTTATTCATAGTATTCAATTATACATATAACAATAAATATAGGTCCAAGTCTTCTTTCAACTACAGCAGTATCAAGCATGTGCATATTATTTTTTGGCTGGGCCTTGGACATTTTTATAACAGTTGAAGTTATAGGTTAGGTTATGTCACATTCCTGCAACACTCTGTGAGCTCTCTACTGTGCCTGCAAGTATTTTTTTCATTTCTGTGTCTCATTTTCTGTGCCTTACTCTCATTAAAGAATGCTTTGTAATATTCCACTTCCTCATTGTCAACCATTTTTTGCACTATATCTATTATTCTAGGCTTACTATCACAATTAGAGAATGGTACCAGGTACCATCTCCAAGATGACATCCATATTACCTGAAAGAATAATAAAATACTTTTGCATATTTATACATCACTTCCCAGCTATAGGTATCTTTCAAAAAAGCAAGCATAAGCATAACTTCACACTTCACATAAGTTCAACCATCCTCCTAGCTCTCAAATGTTGTTAATACATAAATGGACATCAATATATTGTATTAATATTAATAACAACCTCAAGTATAAAATGCAATATACCTTTTCCACCAACATATGCTCTTATGTCTCTGAGTTCAGTGTCTGAGCCAATGTATACTCTTGTTCATACTTTTGTATGTCCTTTATCTCAATCTTCTTGAACATGTTTCTCCAATAGTCCATACAATGGAAGGAAGTGTACATTTCATCATCAAATTGTCCACTTTCATATTTCATTATACAGATTGCACTTGTCTGGATTCTGCAGGATAGAGTGGATCTTTCCTAGGGCCTTGAATTTCTCTGTAGCAATCTCTTTGTGGTCATCATCCACTGAAACAGCAGTGACAACCTGTAGTAGGCCTTTTTTCACTGAAATGTAATAAAAGCACAATAAACATATGAGACAAACAAAGGATTGAGTATGAGAGTAACTGAAAACCTTTCAGAGAATTATTCATCAAAAAATAATATTGGACCCTTCAGCCCCATCTGGGGTGGAAGTCATATCATGATGAAAAGAAGTGTACACTATGAGCATATTATGAGCTATGTTATGAGTATTGTATAATAAGGTACTCTCTATTTGTACTTTTTACTTACATTCTTTTTTGTTTGGTGATGAGGGTATTGAGGTTAGGGTTGGTTAGATGTTAAATTGCTCTTTTTCTTTCCGTGCCTTCGTAGCGTTCCTTGCTTTGTGCTAATGTCCGTTTGAGTACATAGCTAGTTACATCGAAGGGCCCCACGGTACCGAGCTAGGTACAACCTTAGATAACACTTCCCGTTTCATGGAAGTTACCAGAGACGTTGATTGACTTTTGCCACTTTGGAAAGATGTCCAGTGACGAATTATAGTTCCAACTGAATCTAATAGATGGCAACAACATCCGGAAGTATACAAGGTTGGTAGAAATAATCATCATTTCTACCAACCTTGGGAAATATATTTGTTTTATTTGAAGTAGGCAGCGTGTAGGTGGAGTTTATTTTATCGATCTGCACGACCGTAATGAATAGAATTGAGAGAAATTTTCTTTTGTCATTATTTAGAGATTTCAGGTTATTTTGAATTTTTGAAAACTAGTTCAGGTGGAAACGTCAGGAAACGTCAAGGTTGGTAGAACTGATGATTATTTTGTATACAGATTATAATCAGTTCTACCAACCTTGGGAAACGTAGGTGGACGCGCCATCTACATTTCGTTTCAAAAACCTTCTTGAAGAATCTTTCAAATTTTTAACAGGGAAGTGCGCAGTGCGCATCTTGTTCTGTGGGTGGCTAATAAATCTCGTGGGTGGCTAATCTCTGGCCGTTACCATCGCTCAATGAACTCGATTCGTAGTCACCGTTACCAGACCTACTATTTTAACAGTAGATTGAGATAGTAGATCTACTGTTTTCGTCTCCGTTCTACTGTTCAAGGCAATTGACCATTCCAGAACACGTGATTTTGACATGGTTCCTTGAGGGGCACACAAACTATCTGTTAGGTTACCTTTGATGTGCATAGCCCTAGCCATAGTTTCACCATGTTTCACCAAACAAAATTATGAAATTCTTTCTGGTTCCAACTCGGATTCCAAAGAATACGATCCCACTAATTCTAGTTTCATATGACAAATCTTGACAAAATTCAATGTTTGCCCCTCAGCAACTTGTCAAATGACGTAATTCTGGAATGGTCATGTTTTGTGATGCTCAATGAACTTATAGAACTCTCGAGGAAAAACAGATTATATTTCATAAAACATGAGAACTATAAAACGCAAATTATTTATTATATTTCGGCACCTCGTCCTCGAGATCACTTGTTTTAGCTAGGTAGTACCACTCTTAGGTACGGTTGATGCCATAATGTATTAAGTAAGAAGAAGAGTTTTTATCATACAGCACTCTTCCTTACCGACTGGACCGTGTACGTCATACGTCATTACGCTTTTTTGTGTACGCGTTGGTGCATTTTTTTTTCCTTGTTTGATTTTTTTGAAATATTTGATCTTTTTAATTTAATATTGATATTTTCCTCTTTTAGATAAATGGGAAGCATAGCAAAAGCGATCGAACTGATCCGAGGGATCGAAAGCATTCGTGATCGCGATCCCCTCCTCCAAAAGAGATGGAATACTATACTCACATCACAGAAGGGCTTGATAAAGGAGAAAAAGAAATGCTAATGGAGCTACATTTGCCTCCAACAAATTTAACATTGTTGAAGGCCCCAGATATAAACCCTGAAATTCTGAAGGCTATACCTTCAAATACACCTGAATACACATAAGAAAGACAAGTTACAACAGCTGAACCAGAGCCAGTTAGGAAAGGGCCTTGCTGCCCTAGGGGCTGGTATCAACATCCTCTTGAAGGAAGAGGATAATAAAGAAAACAAGAACACAGTTCTTGGCCTTCTTAGTGAGTCAGGATAATTGTAGACTGATGTTCACTACAATATGTCACTGACTAGGAGAGCCCTCATTACACCTATATTGAGTAAAACTGTCAAAGAGCTGACTAGTGCAGCACCTATTGAGGAGCTGTTATTTGGATCAAACCTGGGTGAGTGTATAAAAACAGCAAATGCTGTTGAGAGATCAGTTCTAGATCTCAAACCAAAAACAGATATGTATTCAAGAAACCTAGTAATCAACTACCAAGTACAAGCTCATCAGGTAGTGGAACATATAAAAGAGGTGATTCTTTAAACTGGAGGGGCCTGTCTGGATACAGGAGAGATAACAGACAATAACAGATAACAAACCAAAAAACATTATCAGCCTCCTACTCAGAAGTAGATAGAAAGGTAAGTTTTTTTCTCTTTGCAGGTAGTTTGAGGTTTCCCAAAAATCAATGGAAGTCCATCCTATCACCACATCCAGAAATCCTGAAATGGATATCTGGTAACAAGATTCCTTTTGTTAAAAAGCCAAAGGCTTTGTTACACAGTGGGAATCATTCTGAAAATGAATGCAGGGAATTGATGTTAGAAGTAAATCACCTTCTTGATTTGGGAGCAGCTGTTGAATGCAAGGAAGTAGTATCCCAGTTTGTCTCACCATGTTTTTTGATAAAAAAATCCAATGTTAAGGCAAGGTTCATCCTTAATCTAAAAGAACTAAATCCACCCCATTTTAAAATGGAGGACAGTAGAACAGTCATGAAGCTGATTGAAAGAAACAACTATATGGCAACCTTTGATCTCAAGGATGCTTATCTACAGATCCCAGTCCATGAAAAGTTCAGGAAATATTTATGTTTCAAAGTAAATGATACCTTATATGAATTCACTTGTATGGCATTTGGATTGCTATTTGCCCCATACAAACCTAGAAAGTCAGGCAGCGGTTACATTTTTGGGGGTTTACTTGGTTCCAGGACTGACTTGGAACGTTCATATCAATAATCTAAGCTCCAAGCTGTTTAGAATAACTTTCCTAATTAGAAGCCTCTCAAAAAATGTATCCAGGGACACCCTACTGTCAGCCTTACCATGGATACTTTAATTCCAATTTATCCTATTCAATTCTGAACTGGGGTCATTCCTCCAATACTGTTCAAATCTTTAGGTTACAGAGACGCTGTGTTAGAATTATCACAGGTCTAAAATATCTTGTATAGCTTGTTGTAGAAATAGTTTCACAGAACTGAGACTCCTTACACTTCCTTGTACTTTTATATTTCCCTGTCTAATCCACATAAAACTGAACCTAGTAGACTTCAGATCACATAGGGATATCCACTCATATTCAACTAGGAATAGAGATAATTTAGTCCACAGGTTAGAGATTTCAACTATTTCAAATCCAAAGTCAAAACGTATCTTTTGAAAAATGCCTTCTATTCCAGAGGAATATCTAGAAAGTGATTTTAATATGTAAATGTACTGGACTCTATTTTGTGATGTTGTTTTACTATGTATTGCTAGTTTGAAGGGTTTTCAACCATACATAGGTCATAGAGTTACCATTTTTTGAGGGTAGTTCAGTATGTGTGACCTCAACTCTATTCACCTATATCAAAAGATCCATACCAATGAAGCTAGCAAAGCCACTTTCGAATTTCACCATGAGACACATCTCATAATTTTAGGCTCATTATAGGCTAATTTATTACCCCATTCCCGAATTTTTGCTCCTTTCTATCATAGAAAAATCTGTGGCTTTGCTAGCTTCGGCCGAATTCAGCTGAGCCATTTTTGAAAACATAGATTTTTCACCGATTTGATATATTGAGATTAAAGGGCTAATTTAAGGCTAACTAATTACCTTATTTTCGTATTTTTTGCTCAACGTTTCAAACAGGAAAAATTACAGGACAATTTGTCGAAATATGCGTTATTCACTTTACATTATGTTTTTCTATCAAAAGCATATTTTATGACGATTTCATGAGGCAACGTGTTCGTATTGATTGTAAGCTTGATAACTATCACATTTTGGAATTGTTTGCTACATATTTTTTAAAAGAAACCTGTGGCTTTGCTGGCTTCGGGCAAACTCAGCAGAGCCATTTTTTAAAATGATATATTTTTCACTGATTCGATATATCCATATTGAAGAGCTAATTTTAGGCTAATTAATTACCCTATTTTCGAATTATTCGCTCGATGTTTCAAACTAAAAAATACCAAAACGATTCGTCGAAATACACGTTTATTCACTATACGTCTTCTTAACTCACACAAGTCTCTGACTTTCGAGGGTTGCTTTGCAACTAAGCTGGCGGTTAAAAACACTTTCACACACACACACACACACACACATCATGCATATTTATCAAAAGCATATTTTATGACGATTTTTCAAGACAAAGTGTTGGTATTGATTATAAGCTCAATAACTATCGCATTTTGATTTTTTTTTCTGCATATTTTTCAAAAGAAACCTGTGGCGCTGCTATGCTTCAAGCGAACTCAGCATACTAGAGAAGTCAGCAAAGCGACAGATTTCTTTTAAAAAATATGTAGCAAACAATTCCAAAATGCAATAGATATTGAGCTCATAATCAATACTAACAATTTGGTTTGAAAAATCGTCATAAAATATGCATAATGTATAGTGAATAAACGCGTATTTCGACAAATCGTTTCGTTTTTTTTTTAGTTTGAAACATCGAGCGAAAAATTGGGTAATTAATTAGCCTAAAATTATCTCTTCAATATGGATATATCAAATCAGTTAAAAATATATTATTTAAAAAAATGGCTCTGCTGAGTTCGCCCGGAGCCAGCAAAGCCACAGGTTTCTTTAAAAAAATATGTAGCAAAAAAATATGATATAATCGAGCTGTCAACTTTCAATTTTGAATAAAGTTGTGCTGGTTTATATTGATCCGAATCCAACTTCCACAATATTTTGTAGAAAGCTTTTATTTAACTTGCATTGTTGTATGTTTGTATGTATGTATGTATGTTCGGGTGGAATCTTTGAACTCAATTTTGAAGTAGAAATCGTCAACCGATTGAGCTGATTTGTATACACGTTCAGTTTGGATGACAATGCAGGATAAGGTGTGTCACGTTATTCTAAATCCAATATGGCGGACTATCCGAGATGGCGGATATACTTGAGAGTAACTCGAAAAATGATGTGACGTCATTCTAAATCCATTATGGCGGACCATCCAAGATGGCGAAATGGTCATTTTCAATATACTTCTACAATATGGGTATCAAATGAAAAGGCTCGTTGAGAGTAAATCGAAAAATCCAGCTAGCGATAACAAAAAATTGAAAAATAAATTGAAAGTAAAAAAACTGTTTAATAAAAAGCTTTTATTTATACGCTTTTCTATTCATTTCTCTATGATAGTACCACTACCACACATATACATATAAATCCATAGTGGAAGGAGAAGATGGTGTGCTCAATAGAAAGCTTAAACTCGTCTTGTTCTGCGCATGACGTCAGCTGGGATGTAACTGTCATTGATATTATTTGTTTTCGTGATTGATGTCTCGAACTTCAGATCATAAGTACTAAAATTGAATGAAATAATTTCGAAATACCCACTTATTTCGTTTCTGGTTATGGAAATTCCAACTAACATACAAAACGCACAGATATTGAATTTTTCTGCTTTTCCAAGAATGAGACCTAATGAAACGATGGGAGCTTGCTGCCGACAGAATTTATATAAACTGAAATAATGGTAATCCGTCAGAGGGGTATTAGTTGCTCATCACTCCCGATTGAAGCACACCCTTTAATTTCCTGGTGGGATTATAAAAATTCCAAGCGCATGGATTTAAAATACAAAAAGAAACCAGATAGGTATATCTATCAAGCTTTTTATCATGCAATAACTAAAATGTTGGTAATTTTGCACTTATCATGCGGTGGGTTTTTTTTTCGAAAATTTTTCTTGGTACTTACGTATTTTTGTCTGAAAAACACAAATGATAATGAAAATGTGAACCAACCAATATTTATCGAGATATTTCAAGAAAAAGTTCGAAATTTTGCCTTCTTTTCCCCCTTTGTGTTGCATTTACAGGTACTTGCTCTTTTTATTTTATTTTATTGGACACTATATACTCATAATGTACTTCAATGAGTTCAATGACACATTTTAAGATAGAAAAATCAACAGGAAATAGATGACGGTCATTTAATCCATAGGCAATCCAAATGTTTATTAATACGTATATGATCCAAATACGAGATGTCAAATGTCAATAGATTGCTTTGGAATGACATTATTTCAAATGATATTCTTCCTTCTTTTCATTAAATATGGATGAATCACAAAAAAATCATATTTCTAGTTGACTCATATAATAAAAAAAATGTGTCCAACATTGTGTGATATATATAAATTGTCTAATGATGGAAAAAGAAGGGCAAATTGTTCTAAATGCGATCCAGAAGACAGGCGGAAAAAAGGTGAAATTTGTAACTTTATGTGAAATATCTTAATAAATAATGGTCTGTTCACATTTTCATTATCAAATTCGTGTTTTTCAGACAAAAATACGTAAGTACCAAAAAAAAATTTCGAAAAAAACCCATCGCATATGATGAGTGCAAAATTACCAAAATATTCATTATTCCAGATTTTGAGATTTTCTCACCTCGTTTCCATAATATAAACTGAAAATATGAGTATTATTTCAATATACGTTATAGTGAGGGCAAACGCCAGACGGTTTATTGCCCAAACATGTTGAGAAATTGCAGAAACATATATTTTTTTTTACAATGTCCACGATGATTTCATAAACATGATGTCTTCCATAAGGACCTATAACTTTTTTCGAATAAACAATTATTACTTAAAAAATATTACTATATTCTGATGCCTCTAGAACACTTTCAGAGTAGTCATTTTATAGTAATCATGTGCGAGAAATTGATTATTTTTACAAGTTTAGAAGGATTTTAGCAGGTTATGGACAAAAAATAATTCGTTACGAAAATATTTGTATTACTATAATTATCGAAAAATTCTTAATGATTGTTTGTGTATAAAATGGATAATGCCTATTGAAAAAACACCTAGTACCTATATAATACCATCGCGAAAATTGATCTCAGAAGTTTCGCATGCATAAGCTAAAACATTGCGGAAAGACCACCATCGATCGCCAATGGCGTTTTCTAATTACTCGTGTTATATCGGTCAGAATAATCGACGTATTGAATTACCTATATAGATCATAATATTATCATACCAATAGCATTATGAAACCATGCAACCTTAGCCCCAAGTTTAAATTTGAATAGTTTATAATTTTCGGCTATTTTTACACAGAGCCCAATGCATTGATTGCAATAGAGCATAAGGTGCGTTGTGAGATAGAGAGAGATGGGTTGAAAAGGGTACCCGAAATAGAATATTTTAGTGAACATTTATCAGCCACTCGACTGGCCAAATGCGTTGGATGCTAGTAAACGGAAACGTTTAAAGCTTAAAGTTGCATGCTAGTCGAGTGGTGGCGGGGGGGTCCTGGTGCTGGGGCTCCCCTGTTTGATTTTGACTACAATGACCTTGAGAATAATTACCCAAAAATGGAAATAAAAACATCTTTTCTGGAACTTCCATCATATTTCTGATGATTTAAAATTTTCTAGCCATGATGACGGCGACACGTATCATATTGAAAAACTAAGGATTTATGTAATTATTTATATTGAATAAAGTTTAACCAAGTTCATCTAATTTTCTACATAATATCTTCAACAAACCGACAAACTGGAAAATTACTATTTATCTCCCTCTACATCCTACATCAACTTGGAAAAATTATCTTAATTATTTTTCAAAATAATTATTTTACTCTTATTCAATAATTCCCATAATGGTATTTTTCCCCAGTAGGTACATATTTTAGCAATTTGTTTCACTATGAAGATATAAATAACTTCAAATAAATTAAAAAAAGTCTGGACTCAATGCGATTTCGAACCTAGTCCCGCTCGGTCAGAGTTTCTTCATAGCTTGAATATCGAATATGGGTCAAAATCGTTTGAACGCTATTTCGGAGCTGACTGCTGATGACCGCGCCCCTTGTAACAAAATAACCCTATACAAATTGAAGTGGAATGGGTGGTCGGAAAGCATAATAAAACAACAAGATGTGCACATCTAATCAATGAACTGAATGTAGAGAAGAGATGGTCACGTGACGAATTATAGTTCCAACTGAATCTAATAGATGGGAAGTATACAAGGTTGGTAGAAATAATCATCATTTCTACCAACCTTGGAAATATATTAGTTTTATTTGAAGTGGGTGGAGTTTATTTTATTGATCCGCACTACTGAAATTAGGCAATCCACACCACGTATCATTTTAGCTGACAAGATGGCGTCTGGTTGGCAAACAAAGATTATACAATTTATACATCACTTGTAATTGAATTGTCTTTTCCCTATTCTGGTAGTTTTATGTGTCAGGTGTTTGAAGGAGTCTCGGGAGTTGAATTGCATTGAATTAGTTTTCCCAGTGCTTCAATATGCAAAGTTCATATTTCAAGAAGTTATTGCATGAAAACCCAGAGGTTGGTCAGAGGTAAACATGAATATTTAATGTTATTTCGTCTATTTTTCTCAACTAACCATTAATTTTCATGCCTGATACTATCATAAAACCATAATTTGTTTGTAGATATCTGATGAGGCTGATGTTGATCAAGGATTTGAAGCCCTTCACATCTGAAACTGCTGACTGATTAGACTACCTGATAATTATACTCTTCTACTATTATAGTGACCCACAGTTTTTACACTCATAGGCAGATGAAAGCCTACAAAACGCTTGTTGCTCACAAGTATTTTTCAGCAACTTTTGTCCAGGAAGTAGAAAGGAAGATGAATGATTTTCATGTCATGGTTGGATACGTAACTTTTTACTTTTATAGGAGAAATTTACTGTCATGATTTTTATTAGAGATTCAGGTTATTTTAAAAAACTGGTTCAGGTGGAAACGTAGATGGACGCGCCATCTACATTTCGTTTCCGAAACCTTGAAAAATCTTTCCCTTTTTTTAAACAGGGAAGTGTGCACAGCTTGTTCTGTGGGTGGCTAATCTCTGCCAGTTAAATCAATTTTCATTAAAATCTGTAACACAAAATTTCTCAATGTTTATATTTTTTAATCATCGCCTGCTTTCTTCAACAAAGGAGTTTGATTTCGAAAATTACTTCAACTCCTAGATTGAGCTTTCGTCCTTACGATTATCCAAACCAGCCTTGTATACTTCCGGATGTTGTTGCCATCTATTAGATTCAGTTGAAACTATAATTCGTCACGTGACCATCTTTCCAAAGATGTGCACATCTTGTTCTGTGAGTGGCTAATCTCTGACTCCTAGATACACTAAAATGCCATATCCTGCCCAAATTCTGCCTTCCAAAATCCACACCGTTCCAAAGAAAACGAGAAAAAATGGCGTCGATAATTGGTGGCAACCTACATAAATTGTGTCTGAATTCAGGCCTATTCAGGGGTACATTAGTTCAGCTTCTGTCTTATAGATGGCGGTGCAAAATTTCATTGGTTGGAAGCAGGTTGAAGTATTGATTTTTTGAAACTGACATACGTATTGAAGGCGCGTTTACAAGTAAGCGATCCGCGTTCAACGTATCAAATCCTCATTGGTGGATAGATTGACAGCCGTCGCGTAAATGTATGTTTACTCAATCACAACACGATTCTACAAAACTAGGTGGACATTGTGAATCCACCTTAGAATAGTTTATTTGTCAATGGAATAATAGTAATTAATAATTTAGAATCAGAAACATAAGCAGGTCATGAGGATATTTTGTTTTTGTGAACGATAAATCATCATTTACCTATGTGCAATGTGAAATTTCTTTTTGTAATTTTAGGTTAGGAACAGATTTCAGGATAACTTCCAAATGAATGTCTTCAATTCATCTTATTTTTCCATAAGCTGATTCTGCTAAGTCTTACTGAAGGAAATGGAATGAATTTATCTCGGAATTTATATATAATTTATAAGAAATTCCTTGAAATTATATCCCTTAAAGTATTGAAGGTAGGTTTTAGGTTTGCACATATGAAATAAAAATAACCATGATTTTGAATGAAGATTTTAATCAAATTATGAAAAACTCAATTAAGAAATGATCAATATTTTGACTACATCCACCACTTTCATCAGCTTCTTCAGGATATTGATTTTCTAGTCCTGGGCTTCCAATTTGGCAGATTTTATCTAATTTCATTTGTCATTAAACCAATTTCATGAATTCATCCATTGATGGTTTTGAATTATGTAGGGATCATTCTGAAGCCTACTCAGGTATCACATTTCCGATATTGTCTCAGGAAATCGGTAGCATCATGAAATTTGAGAAAAGTATAACAAAAAAATTGAACATTTATTCATTGTGGTACCTACTCACTAAAGGGTCTTGAGCCCTTGAAGTCAATAACAACATACTGATCAATACATTCAATCTTCAATTGGTTTTGTTCTCCTTTTGCATATATTCCAATGTCATTTCAATAGCCAATTCTCATTTCAGATGCCCTTCAGAAAATCAGTAGAACAGTGAAAAGTAAAATCAGAAAGTGTAACATGAACATTGCATTGCACAGAACTACATAAATGCTGGTACTCACAAAAGGGTATTGAGCCCTTGAAGTCAACTGTCCGACTCTCAGTCATATGATATACCTATGCATTTCCCAGTCATATGAAATAATATGTATTTCCAATTCAGTCTTACTTCTTGGGTAGGATTAGGGAACCTAAAAAATCTCAATGGTAAGTACTGCAGTCTTTGACAGCACATTTTATTCCTCCAGGTCTCCCCATTGCCAAGTTTATCTACAAAAATATATCATTTCTACCTCAGCAACCCTCCCTAACAACACAGGGATGTCCTAGGAACGGCCTTTTTTGTCCCGCGGTACAAGGACATGATTGGGGCATCCAGGGGATACATCCCTAGGTTATCCTATTCGTGTCCCTGGAATGTCTGATATCCATTCACATCAGAGTAATTGAATTTCATCAAAGTATTGAGTTGCATTTTTTGGAAAATGTTTGTTTTTCTTCCCGAAAATAATTGTAATGAAAATAAAGAATAAAGTTTCAGAACTTCTTGAGAAATGACCATTTTTCGCAAACAGAAATCGTACATGCATCCTCATTTTTAAACACCCAAGAATGATATAATAATCATACCAAAATCCTAACAAACTTGTATTCATTAAGGTTTCAGTAGTTAAGTCCTGTTTATAAATGTGTTTAGTACATAAATCTTCAGGAGGCTTAATAGCCAATGGAGTAAGGTGCGTGCCTGATAAGCTATAGGTCCCGGGTTCAATCCCTACTCGACCTAATTTTTTTTCTTTTGTCGAAGGGATGTCCTTGGGATATTCTTGGGACGTCGTAGGAATATCCTTTCTTCGTACTTGGTACATCTCAGGGACGTACCAAAAGGACATTCCTTGGAAAAATGAGGGGCATTTCGAATGTGTTTCGACCTATTTTTATCCATCATCAATGTCTTTTCGAACTTCCAAAGAAAAAAAGCCACAAGTTTCACTCATTTATGATCATACAGTGTCAACTTGATGAAATAGTTATTCAATACCTACAGAAAAGTGAATAAAAAATATTTCACTACATCATTCGATCAATGCAGGGCCTAAAATAGTTGATGAATTCTTACACGAATTACTTTGACAATACCTACAGAGACATTCATAACAAAAAAGTTCAAAATGATAACCATTATTTTATGAACAAAGATATCCTCTTCTCACAGTTGCTTGTAAGACATTGCTAAGCATTTCTGGGGTTATTCTATTGAATGCTTGGAAGGACTGTCCCTTAGTTCTTCTTCATCATCAAAGTTATTTGCGTATACAAAGTTTGATATATTCCCTAAGAAAAAATCCAGCTGTGTCAAATCAGGTGACCGCGCTGGCCAAGGGACTGTAGAATGAGTACCAATCCATTCTTCTGGATAAAAACGCAGGATTTTTTGCAATTTTCAGGAATTTTTGCAGTTTTTGCAATTTTCAGAAATTTTTGCTATTGCAATTTTCAGGCATTTTTGCGATTTATGCAATTTTCAGGAATTTCTTGAAATTTTTACAATTTTCCGAAATTTTTGCAATTTTCAGAAATTTTTGCAATTCTTAGGAATTTTTGCAATTTTTGTCATTTTTGCGATTTTTGCAATTTTCAGGAATTTCTTGAAATTTTTACAATTTTCCGGAATTTTTGCATTTTTGCAATTTTCAGAAATTTTTGCAATTTTTAGCAATTTTTGCAATTTTTGTCTTTTTTGCGATTTTTGCAATTTTCAGGAATTTTTTGAAATTTTTTTAATTTTCCGGAATTTTTGCAATTTATGCAATTTTCAGTAATTTTTGCGATTTTTGCTATTTTAAGGAATTGGGAATTCCAATTGAAAAAATTGATTGAGATGTTACCAGATCTGGTAACCCAACCTAAGATATGTTACCAGATCTAGTAACCCAACCCGAGATATGTTACCAGATCTAGTAACCCAACCTAAGATATGTTACCAGATCTAGAAACCTAACCTAAGATATGTTACCAGATCTAGTAACCTAACCTAAGATATGTTACCAGATCTAGTAACCCAACCTAAGATATGTTACCAGATCCTGTAACCCAACCTGAGATATGTTACCAGATCTAGTAACCCAACCTAAGATATGTTACCAGATCTAGTAACCTTACCTAAGATATGTTACCAGATCTAGTAACCCAACCTAAGATATGTTACCAGATCTAGTAACACTAACTTGAGATATGTTACCAGATCTAGTAACCCAACCTTAGATATGTTTACAATTTTGAGGGATTTTTGCAATTTTCAGGAATTTTTGCAATTTTCAGGCATTTTTGCGATTTTCGCTATTTGCAGCTATTTTTTCAAATTTTTACAATTTTCAGGAATTTTTGCAAGTTTCAGGAATTTTTGCTATTGTCAGGAATTTTGCAAATTCTGCTATTTTTGCAATTTTCAAGCATTTTTGCAATTCTCATAGATTTCAGCAATCTTCAGGAATTTTTGCAACTTTCAGGAAATTTTCCATTTTTCAGGATTTTTTGCAATTTTTGCAATTTTCAGGAATTTTTGCAGTTATTGCAATTTTCAGGCATTTTTGCCATTTATGCAATTTTCAGGAATTTCTTGAAATTTTTGCAATTCTTAGGAATTTTTGCAATTTTTGTCATTTTTGCGATTTTTGCAATTTTCAGGAATTTCTTGAAATTTTTACAATTTTCCGGAATTTTTGCATTTTTGCAATTTTCAGAAATTTTTGCAATTTTCAGAAATTTTTGCAATTTTTGTCTTTTTTGCGATTTTTGCAATTTTCAGGAATTTTTTGAAATTTTTTTAATTTTCCGGAATTTTTGCAATTTATGCAATATTCAGTAATTTTTGCGATTTTTGCTATTTTAAGGAATTGGGCATTCCAATTGAAAAAATTGATTGAGATGTTACCAGATCTGGTAACCCAACCTAAGATATGTTACCAGATCTGGTAACCCAACCTAAGATATGTTACCAGAATCTAGTAACCCACCCTGAGATATGTTACGAGATCTAGTAACCCAACCTAAGATATGTTACCAGATCTAGAAACCTAACCTAAGATATGTTACCAGATCTAGTAACCTAACCTAAGATATGTTACCAGATCTAGTAACCCAACCTAAGATATGTTACCAGATCTAGTAACCTAACTTATATATGTATATGTATGTATATATAATATGTTTACAATTTTGAGGGATTTTTGCAATTTTCAGGAATTTTTGCAATTTTCAGGCATTTTTGCGATTTTCGCTATTTGCAGCTATTTTTTCAAATTTTTACAATTTTCAGGAATTTTTGCGATTTTTGCAAGTTTCAGGAATTTTTGCTATTTTCAGGAATTTTGCAAATTCTGCTATTTTTGCAATTTTCAAGCATTTTTGCAATTCTCATAGATTTCCGCAATCTTCTAGATCTAGTAACCCAACCTGAGATATGTTACCAGATCTAGTAACCTAACTTGAGATATGTTACCAGATCTAGTAACCCAACCTTAGATATGTTTACAATTTTGAGGGATTTTTGCAATTTTCAGGAATTTTTGCAATTTTCAGGCATTTTTGCGATTTTCGCTATTTGCAGCTATTTTTTCAAATTTTTACAATTTTCAGGAATTTTTGCAAGTTTCAGGAATTTTTGCTATTTTCAGGAATTTTGCAAATTCTGCTATTTTTGCAATTTTTGTCATTTTTGCGATTTTTGCAATTTTCAGGAATTTCTTGAAACTTTTACAATTTTCCGGAATTTTTGAATTTTTGCAATTCTTAGCAATTTTTGTCATTTTTGCGATTTTTGCAATTTTTAGGAATTTTTTGAAATTTTTACTATTTTCCGGAATTTTTGCAATTTTTAGCAATTTTTGCAATTTTTGTCTTTTTCGCGATTTTTGCAATTTTCAGGAATTTTTTGAAATTTTTTCAATTTTCCGGAATTTTTGCAATTTATGCAATTTTCAGTAATTTTTGCGATTTTTGCTATATTAAGGAATTGGGCATTCCAATTGAAAGAATTGATTGAGATGTTACCAGATCTGGTTACCCAACCTAAGATATGTTACCAGATCTAGTAACCCAACCTGAGATATGTTACCAGATCTAGTAACCCAACCTAAGATATGTTACCAGATCTAGAAACCTAACCTAAGATATGTTACCAGATCTAGTAACCTAACCTAAGATATGTTACCAGATCTAGTAACCCAACCTAAGATATGTTACCAGATCTAGTAACCCAACCTGAGATATGTTACCAGATCTAGTAACCCAACCTAAGATATGTTACAAGATCTAGTAACCTAACCTAAGATATGTTACCAGATCTAGTAACCCAACCTAAGATATGTTACCAGATCTAGTAACCTAACTTGAGATATGTTACCAGATCTAGTAACCCAACCTTAGATATGTTTACAATTTTGAGGGATTTTTGCAATTTTCAGGAATTTTTGCAATTTTCAGGCATTTTTGCGATTTTCGCTATTTGCAGCTATTTTTTCAAATTTTTACAATTTTCAGGAATTTTTGCGATTTTTGCAAGTTTCAGAAATTTTTGCTATTTTCAGGAATTTTGCAAATTCTGCTATTTTTGCAATTTTCAAGCATTTTTGCAATTCTCATAGATTTCCGCAATCTTCAGGAATTTTTGCAATTTTCAGAAAATTTTCCATTTTTCAGGATTTTATGCAATTTTCAGGAATTTTTGCAGTTATTGCAATTTTCAGGCATTTTTGCGATTTATGCAATTTTCAGGGAATTCTTGAAATTTTTACAATTTTCCGAAATTTTTGCAATTTTCAGAAATATTTTGCAATTCTTAGGAATTTTTGCAATTTTTGTCATTTTTGCGATTTTTGCAATTTTCAGGAATTTCTTGAAATTTTTACAATTTTCCGGAATTTTTGCAATTTTCAGAAATTTTTGCAATTCTTAGGAATTTTTGCAATTTTTGTCATTTTTGCGATTTTTGCAATTTTTGCAATTTTCAGTAATTTTTGCAATTTTTGAAATTTTCAAGAATTTTTGAAGCAGAAATGGTAACCCAACCTAAGATATGTTACCAGATCTAGTAACCTAACCTGAGATATGTTACTAGATCTAGTAACCTAACCTAGGATATGTTACCAGATCAAGTAACCCAACCTAAGATATGTTACCAGATCTAGTAACCCAACCTAGGATATGTTACCAGATCTAGTAACCTAACCTAAGATATGTTACCAGATCTAGTAACCTAACCTAAGATATGTTACTAGATCTAGTAACCTAACCTAGGATATGTTACCAGATCTAGTAACCCAACCTTAGATATTTTTACAATTTTGAGGAATTTTTGCGATTTTTGCAATTTTCAGGCATTTTTGCGATTTTCGCTATTTGCAGCTATTTTTTCAAATTTTTACAATTTTCAGGAATTTTTGCGATTTTTGCTATTTTCAGGAATTTTGCAAATTCTGCTATTTTCGCAATTTTCAAGCATTTTTGCAATTTTCATAGATTTCCGCAATCTTCAGGAATTTTTGCAATTTTCTGGAAATTTTCCAATTTTCAGGCAATTTTGCGATTTTTGCAATTTTCAGGAATTTCTTGAAATTTTCACAATTTTCCGGAATTTTTGCAATTTTCAGAAATTTTTGCAATTCTTAGGAATTTTTGCAATTTTTGTCATTTTTGCGATTTTTACAATTTTTAGGAATTTTTGCAATTTTTACTATTTTCAGGAATTTTTGAAGCAGAAATGCTTCAGAAAATATGCAAATATACTGGGCATTCCAATTAAAAAAATTGATTAAGATGTTACCAGATCTGGTAACCCAACCTAAGATATGTTACTAGATCTAGTAACCTAACCTAGGATATGTTACCAGATCTAGTAACCCAACCTAAGATATGTTACCAGATCTAGTAACCCAACCTAAGATATGTTACCAGATCTAGTAACCTAACCTAAGATATGTTACTAGATCTAGTAACCTAACCTAGGATATGTTACCCGATCTAGTAACCCAACCTTAGATATTTTTACA